>QNUK01000397.1:205000-644772 GCA_013621035.1 Clarias magur | reverse complement strand
GCCCCAATTCTACTGCACCCAGACGCAAGTAAACCATTCGTTGTGGAGGTGGACGCTTCGGATGTGGGCGCCGGGGCTGTTCTCTCTCAACGAGGTCCAGACCAGAAGCTACATCCCTGCAGTTTCTTTTCCAAAAAATTTGATCCCACTCAGCAGCGATACGGGGTAGGGGACCGCGAGCTGCTGGCCATAAAGTGGGCTTTGGAGGAATGGCGACACTGGCTCCAGGGCGCCAGAGAGCCGTTCATCGTCTGGACCGACCATCAGACCCTGATCACCATCTGCAACTTAAAACAGCTCAACCCGAGACAGGCGCGGTGGGCACTATTTTTCGAACATTACAACTTCCACCTATCCTACCGACCCCGCACCTTTCATCACACCCACCAAGATCATTGCACCACTTCACTGGGAACTGGAAACGAGGGTTCGCCGTGCACAGGCGATGGAGACCGCACCGGCAGGTGTGCCGCCTGGGCGACTCTACGTGCCGAACACCGTAAGGACCGAGGTGTTGCGATGGGGTCATTCCTCACCATTATCCGGACACCCCGGCGCCAACCGCACCCTCCAATTCATCAGACGTGCCTTCTGGTGGCCATCTATGGCGAGTGACATCAAGGAGTACGTCCAGGCGTGCCCAGTGTGCGCCAGGTCCAAGAATACCAACCGACACCGGGGGAACTCCAACCACTCCCCGTTCCCCATCGGCCCTGGATGCACATTGGAGCCAAGATGGCGGCACGGCAGTAGCAAGCAGCGGCCACTCCGGAGCCAAAATGGTGCTACGTTGTTTATGTCGTGTCGTAACGTTTTTATTTTGCAAAGTTTATGGACACCGGCACAAACGGTGCTCATACATACCCCCACCAGAAACTCTTTGCAACTCAATAAACCGGCATATTTCATTCAGGGTGAGCTGCGGGAGAAGCTAAGCAACCTCGGCTTGCTTCGGGAACCAGGCCTCCAGTCCTCGGCGTTGCCTGATGCCGGTGGCCGGAGGAGGGGACATCGTAAGCGGTGCGCGAGGAAGCGGAAGCGCGGCAAGCGGGCAAGAGTCTGTGCTAGGCTAAAAACAAACCCTAGCCGGCCGGCTCTTCCGTCCATCATCTTATCTAACGTCTGCTCCCTGGAAAATAAACTGGACTACATCCGACTGCAACAGGCTACACAGCGCGAGGTGAGGGACTGCTGTGTATTTGTTTTCACGGAGATATGGCTCAGCGACAGAGTTCCAGACACCGGCATTCAGCTAGACGAACTAGCCTCGTTTCGCGCCGACAGAAACGCAGCTCTGTGTGGTAAGACCCGCTGCTTGTGTGTCTACATCAACACGAAATGGTGTAAGAACTCTGTGCTAGTTTCTAGCTTTTGCTCATCGTTGCTGGAGATTGTGACTGTTAGATGTAGACCTTTTTATTTACCGCGGGAATTCACCACCGTTTTCATTATCGGAGTGTACATTCCACCTAGCGCTAATGCTAAGGAAGCGCTATGGGAACTGTATGCTAAGATCAGTAATCTGCAGAACACACACCCCGACGGACTGTTTATTGTTGCTGGAGATTTCAACCATGCAAATCTCAAATCAGTGCTTCCTAAATTCCATCGGTATGTGGACTTTGCAACGAGAGGGGAAAACACGATGGATCTTGTTTACACAAACATCCCCAGCGCATATCGGGCAGAGCCCCGCCCCCACCTCGGCTACTCAGACCACATCTCTGTTATGCTAATTCCAGCATACAGACCACTTGTCAGGCGTTCAAAACCGGTTCTGAAGCAGGTGAAAACCTGGCCAGCAGGAGCCATCTCTGCTCTTCAGTTTCAAGACTGTTTCGAGAACACTGATTGGAACATGTTTAGGGAGGCTGCAACTTACGGCGACTACACCGACTTGGAGGAGTACACATCATCAGTGACCAGCTATATCAACAAGTGCACCGATGACGTCACTGTCTCCAAGAACATCATCTCACGACCCAACCAGAAACCATGGATTACTGCGGAGGTGCGTGCACTACTGAAAACCAGAGACTCTGCCTTCAAAGCGGGGGACAAGGCGGCCCTAAGAACAGCAAGGGCCAAACTGTCCCGGGCCATCAGAGAGGCGAAGCGCGCACACGCCCAGAGAATCCACAATCACTTCAGGGACAGCGGTGACACACGGCGCATGTGGCAGGGTATACAAGCCATCACCAACTACAGGACTTCATCACCTTCCTGTGACAGTGACAGCTCCCTTCCAGATGCGCTGAATAACTTCTACGCACGGTTTGACATGTAGAACGACGTGACGCCGAGGAAGACTATCCCTCCGCCGAACGACCAGGTGCTGTGTCTCACCACGGCTGATGTGAGGAAAACTCTACGCAGAGTCAACCCACGTAAAGATGCTGGACCAGACAACATCACAGGCAGAGTGCTCAGAGAATGTGCAGAACAGCTGGCAGGTGTTCTCACCGACATATTCAACATCTCTCTGAGCAGCGCCGTCGTTCCCACATGTTTCAAGTCTACCACCATCGTCCCCATGCCGAAGACATCTTCTGTGTCCTGTCTCAATGACTACCGCCCTGTTGCACTCACACCCATCATCATGAAGTGCTTCGAACGGCTTGTCATGAGACACATCAAGACCCTGCTGCCCCCCTCAATGGACCCCCTGCAGTTCGCGTATCGTCCAAACCATTCAACGGACGATGCCATCTCCACCACACTCCACCTGGCACTGTCACATCTTGAAAAGAAAGACACTTACGCCAGAATGCTGTACATAGACTTCAGTTCAGCATTCAATACAATCATCCCGCAACACCTGATCGGGAAGCTGAGCTTGTTGGGCCTGAACACCTCCCTCTGCAACTGGATCCTGGACTTTCTGACCGAAAGACCTCAAGCAGTGCGGATCGGGAGCTACACCTCCAGCACCACCACACTGAGTACTGGGGCCCCCCAGGGCTGCGTGCTCAGCCCCCTGCTGTTCACACTGCTGACTCATGATTGTGTAGCGACACACAGCTCCAATCATATCATCAAGTTTGCTGATGACACAACCGTGGTGGGTCTCATCAGCAAGAACGACGAGTCGGCGTACAGAGAGGAAGTGCACAGGCTAACGGACTGGTGTAAAGACAACAACCTGGCTCTGAACGTCGCAAAGACAAAAGAGATGGTTGTTGACTTTAGGAGGACTCGGAGCGAACACTCTCCGCTCAGCATCGAGGGTCCCTCTCCTGGTCCCTCAACACCAGCTCTCTGCATAAGAAAGCCCAACAACGTCTTTTCTTCCTGAGAAGGCTGAGAAAGACACAGCTTCCACCACCGATCCTCACTACCTTCTATAGAGGAACCATTGAGAGCATCCTGAGCAGCTGCATCACTGTCTGGTTTGGGAATTGTACCATGTCAGACCACAAGACCCTACAGCAGATAGTGAGGACAGCTGAGAAGATCATCGGGGTCTCTCTCCCTTCTATCGAAGACCTTTACACCACACGCTGCATCCGCAAAGCCACCAGCATTGTGGCTGACTGGACACACCCCTCACACACACTCTTCACCCTCCTGCCATCTGGAAAAAGGTACCGAAGCATTCGGGCACTCACATCCAGACTGAGAAACAGTTTTTATCCGCAAGCCATCCGTCTCCTAAACAAAACAAAGGGACTGGACTGATACCTGATACACACACACACACACACACACACACACACACACACACACACACACACACAAATCACTCAGACGAACTAAATAACATCTGGATTGAACTGATAAACACACATGCACAATCACACTGATGCACACCCATCTCAATCTGCTCATACCTACTACCTGTGATGCTCCTCGCAATTTTTTTGCACAATATTTAATTGCTATTTATTGCTATTTGCACACAATACTTCTGTCAAAATTGTAAACTGTTTACTGCTGCTCTTCCCACTACCTCAATTCATCCTTCATCAAAAAGTACTGTTATGTCTTACATTGTTGTGTCTGTCATGTACCACTTTGTTTGCACATTTGCACGTGCACTTTGTCTATTTTTGTATTTTTGTATAGATATTGATAGTTCTTCTTTTAGAGTAACTTAAAAATGTAAAATTTATGTTGTACATTTATGTTGTTACATGTATGTAGCACCCTGGTCCTGGCGGAATGTTGTTTCGTTTCACTGTGTACTAACTGTATATGGTTGGAATGACAATAAAAGCCTACTTGACTTGACTTGACTTGACTTGACAATGCCGTCGACTTCATCATGGGCCTGCCGGCCTCCGAAGAGAAAAACACCATCTTAACCATCGTCGACCGGTTCGACCAAAGCCGTGCACCTGGTGGCCCTCACCGGACTCCCGTCAGCCCAAAAAAACAGCAGAGCTGATTTTAGAACACGTAGTCCGACTGCATGGGTTCCCAAAAGACATCGTCTCGGATAGGGGGCCCCAGTTCACCTGCCCGGTTCTGGAAGGCCTTCTGCCGTCTGATCAATTCCACCTGTAGTCTATCCTCTGGTTATCATCCCCAGACTAACGGTCAGACGGACCGGACCAACCAACAACTGGAGCACTACCTGAGATGCTTTGTTGCCGATCGCCAGCGCTCCTGGGCCCACTACCTCCTATGGGCTGAGTTATCTCACAATCTCCATGTCTCTTCAGCCACCGATCTCAGTCCATTTGAGGTATGCCACGGTTTCCAACCTTCGATGTTCATCAAGAACCGAAGGTTGAGGTGCCGTCAGCCCAACAGTTGGTTCGCCGGTGTCGACAGCTGTGGAACCAAGCAAACGCCGCCATCCAACAGGCCAACAACCACTACGCCACTCAACATCGCCGTTGACACCCGCCGGGATGATTGTACAATGTAGGTGACAAAGTATGGCTTTCAACCAGAAACCTTCACCTTCACACGGAATCCAAAAAGCTATCACCCAGGTTCATTGGTCCATACCGCATCACCCTCCGTATCAATCCTGTCACCTACCGGTTCCAGCTGCCTGCGGCGCTCCGGATCCATCCGGTATTTCACACCTCCCAGCTCAAACCATTCATCACTTCAGCAATGGTGATTTCCGAAGACTCAGCTTTACAGACATATAAAGGAGGTTCGTTCCACCACCTCGGTGTCAGAACAGAAAGGAGTCCAGATTCACGTCTGCATGGTGCGGTGCGTGGTGTGATTTAAGCTGAGGTAAGTGGGTGCTGGACCGTACATAATACAGTTATATACAGTTTATATTATAATAATACAGCGGTACCTCGGCATATAAACACCCTGCCTTGCCAATTTTCACCTAAAGAACAAAGATTTTGTGAGACATTTGCCTCGGCATGTAAAGCATTTTAGACATAAAGCGACCGAGCCCGGCATGTATACTGTGCCTCCGCTAGCCGATCTTTTGCATCAGTGCGAATTTTATTTTTGCATTTTGTGTAAGATTTAGTGACGACGCAGCACCACGGAACAAGAATGTCATCAAGGACGGTAGTAAGAAGAAAAGGGAGCCACTTTCAGTTTGGTCTTTAAAGCAGCAGCTGCCGAGAGGAAGCATAAGTGAGGTTTAATGTCTATTTATAAAGACCCATTTCTGTGAAGTTCCAAACATTATCCAGAAGTCCGAGAAGAGACGGCTACTAGCAGCCACTACAATATAAAGTGTAGATGTGAATCGGCCGTGTTAAAAGCCGACTCAGACAGAGGAACACTGATGAACACATCACTCCTGTCCTTCAGAAATTCCACAGGCTCTGTGGTAAATACCAGAGAGATTTGAAGATTTGGCTTCCCTCCTCTAAGGCTCTTTATAACCTAGCAACAACATCTTCCACACACACACACACACACACACACACACTCGTACTCTCACATCCTCTTCTGATATTCAGCTTCACCCACTGCTCATCTAACCTCCACGGGCTCGAGAGCCCTCAGCTGTTCTGCTCCCTGCATTTTAAATGCGTTTGTCCAGGGTGTCCAGGGTGTCCAAGGTGTCCAAGGTGTCCAAGGTGTCCAGGGTGTCCAGGGTGTCCAAGGTGTCCCCGGCCTCATGCCCCAAGTTCCCTGGTATAGGCTGCGGTGACCGTGTACGGGATAGGCGTTATAGAGAATGAGTGAGTGAGAGTGTTTAAAGACCCCGGCTGAGCCAGAACAGGTGTGATGTGGTTTTATAAGTTCTACCGCGTGATAAAAGTCACGGCTGCCGCATTCTGTTCGATTCGAAGCCAGAATTGATTACAGCCCAGAAGGAAGTGTTGCGAGGCAGCATCCTCACATTCTTATTGATTAAAGTCTGAGCAATCAATTAAACCTCCCATAGTAAAAATGAAAACTTAATCCTGGTCCTTTAGAACGGCCCTCAGCTCTTTGGATTAATTTTAGTTTTAGATGAATGCTGAATAAATACAAGTAGAATCGATGTTTTAGATGTAGTAGTAAAGAAATCACTTTCATTAGCAACCCCTAACACATGAATAATAATAATAATAAAAGATAGCACATGCAGTATCCACCACTTTCAGTGGTTTGGGAAAGAAAAGACTCATTTCTGTGTAATTTTGCTAATCCATTCTTTTCCAAATCTATTATCTAATGCACTTTTCCTCCAGAAGCTCGTACACCTGGCTCTTTAAACCCTCCTCAGCCAGGCAGCATGACTGAGACTCTGTTTAATCTAATTCCTTTCATTATGAATGTCATTTCAGTTTGAGGATCAGCAGAATTTAAGCGACTCTGTCACCGATGCCTAGGCAAGCTGAGAACGAGCTGAGAACATGATCACGTCGTGTATAATTTGTCTGTTAAAGTCATTACGCACTCCTGCAGGTTTGCACATGGATTTGAGCCTGCATGTGAGTCTTGTTCCAGTTGTAATTATGATTTATCTTTTAGCACCTGACAAATCACTTTAGCAAAGTTCAGAGCGGCTGCTGATCCGAGCGTGAGGTCGGGCCATAAATACGCAGCGGATCCTCGCGGGTGAATTACCACTCCAGATGGATTTTCATAAAGTTTCGGCTGGTGTTAAGTTGTGAAACTAGTTACAATTATAATTTCAGATTGAAGTTTTAGTTAAGAGTTAAGTAATTCTGCGACCTGATTGGTCAGAAGGTGTTGATTAAGTCTCTATAACAGCGGCTCTTTCTTTATAAAGAAAAGCAGAAAATTGTTGCAATTGTGGAAGAGGTCTCCACTTTCTTCGTTTTATGTAATTGTATGTTTCCTTACATTTTCAGAGGAGCTTACGCTTTGTGTTTCTGCTGTAACATGACTAGGGAAGCAAATTAGCGTCATGATTATTCGAATTATATCAGCCTTTGAAAAATACGTTTTGGAAATTTAATCACTGTTCAATTGTTAATTCTGAAATGTAAATGCTACTGAATTTATTAAACTGAAATACTTGACTTTAAAAAGCAACAGCTTTACATTTAAACGCTCTGAATGTCACACGGGATTTTCAACAGTGTCTATAGGATGCAGCGCTTCAGTGAGAATGACTTACGTGCTTCAGATGTGACACTGACGTGACTAAATATTATAAATATTAAATATTAAAAGTCCGATGGAGATCCTGAGCCATTTCCCTACAGTAAGTTTATATCCATGGAAATCAGCAGTCAGAGGAACTAAAGAGGAACAGGACAAACAATTAGACAAACTCCTCCTCAGGAGATGTAACCACTGCTTATCAAATAATCTAGACTAATTTGGAATAAATACATGCTGCGGTGACTAAAGTGTTAGCTTAAAGACTCCCACTGCACCCATTATTGACTGTCTTAGTCTCCAGATTCATACTTTCAACTTGAATGATCATGAAATAATAAGGTCTAACTTTGATCTTTTTTGTGTGTTTATTACTCTATTATGTTACATAAACAATTGGCTCAAACATCTATTTTGTGTATCTTGTGTAATTTCAGTAATAAAAAAAATTTATTTTGTGTCCGCCTCTATGTTCTGGTCAGCTCTGTAACCTTTGCTATAAAAATGCATGAAAACATTTAAAGCGTTCTTAGAAAAAGCATGTGATGCACCATGTGATGTCACTTCCTCTGGCGGAAAATTCTGGAAGGCATTGAGGTATGTCCTTATTCTTCGCTCACTAATTTGTACAAAATGTTTAGGATACACCAGTAGTATATTAATTATTGTCAAATCTGTTGTCAATTGTGATATTGTAGTGAATCTCTCATTCACTTTTTTAAAACAATAATATCATGAAAATGCCTAAAATTCTGATTTTAATCATGCTATGTGGTATCTGGTTTGAGGTTAGCATATTGAGCTAAAGCACAATTTATTATTGTCAACTCTGTTAGTGGTTTAAAATGTCTAATGAGAACATGGGTGACAATGTGTAACAATGAGGTAAATATTCACATTTAAGCATTTTACATCACTATCTTTTTTTCTTTTCTTTTTTTTTTAATTCTGGGTCATTTTACTGTAAATGATTAATTTATTCATTAGGAAGGAAGAAATTGTAATGATGGGTAAATGATGCTGTCAGCAGCAGAAAGACAACGGCGATACAGGACACTCCTTTAAAGGAGGCAGAATATCTTAGACAAGACAGAGAGAGAGAGATGACACAAAAGGAAACATGCAGGGCAGACAAGCAGAGCAGCTGATTTGGGTGAAAGGGAGCGAAGGTACCAGAGGCGAATGAGAGGCACAGCAGAGGTGCAGAGCAAAAAGGCAACAACATGTAGCGATGACACCACAAAGTCCTAAAGCAGACCATTTACTCATTTGCCAAACCAACTCTCTTTCTTTAGCCGATGCAGCCTTTTTTTTCATTTTTTTTTCATTATTATTGGCTTGAATTCTTCATATGCTGCATTAAAACCTCCATCTCCGCCTCTGTGAAGTTTGCCGCTCTCTTCTTTTTTTTTTCACCTTGATTTTCCATTTTGACTCGTGAAATCGTCGATCCATTGAAAATGTCTTTACGTAGCACCGTGCACGCGCAGTAACTCTGGGTAACCAGTAGGAGGTTATTAAACTTACTCAGGGGTTTTGGAACCGACGTACTCATGGTATGCGGGTTTGTAGTAAATCAACCCCGAGGTTAAGATTTACCAGATGGTAAGTTAACCCAGCTTTCTGGAACACACCCCTGAACTAACTGGTGACGTCACCTGTTCTGTGCACAGAGTGAACCAATACATGGCACGTGCTGTCTTAATACTTTTGGCCACCATTGTGTATCTCTCTCTCTCTCTCTCTCTCGTGCATGTGCGCATGTGTGTGTGTGTGTGTGTGTGTGTGTGTGTGTAACAAACATCAGTCTGTCTCGTGCTCACTAGCCTCACTTTAACTAAACTTTGACTAAATTCCCTTCTCACAGTAAAATGACTAGAGTATCTGCCAGTCTATAATGAGTGTAACACACTGACCGAGCCGCTGCCCTCCGCCATCACGGTGAAGCTCTTCGTTTCTCCTGTTCTGTCTTCTAGCGAGACTCACTGGGAGCCGTGTCGAAGACGCCCGCTTCCCTGGGTCACGTGACCGACGAACGGATTTCGTTCTGGCTCGATTGCTTTTCCTGTATTAAATTTGTACTTGAATTTCCAAGCTTGAATTTTACAGTTTGAAATGGATTGTTGACAATTTCGCGTGACATTCGGAGCGCTTAAATTTAAAGATGTTGCTTTTTAAAGTCAAATATTTCAGTTGAATAAATTCAGTAGTATTTACATTTCAAAATTAACAATTCAACAGTGATTAAATTTCAAAATGTATTTTTCAAAGACTGATATAATTCAAGTCATTCTCATGATAATTTGCTTCCATACATGACAAGCTTCATTCGTCCGTTGTCTTAATACAGTATTTATTTTTTACTGCAAAAGCACAGAAAAGTAAAAAAAAAAAAACAACAACATCAAATCCAATTTAATTTTTATTGCATCTGAGTCCCCTCAGATTAAACCTGATTAGAGATTATAGAAGATTATAGAAGAAATATCTGAGACAGTGTAATCAATGTTGCAGAGTACAGAGAGTGAAACGTTTATCTACGTTACACATATTATAAGCGTCATGTTCTTAGTGATGATTCTTTAACAGTTGACATTGTGTACTTATAGGAGTGTGTGTGTGTGTGTGTGTGTGTGTGTGTGTGTGTGTGTGTGTGTGTTATCCATAAAACAATACACTGCAAGCAAGTAGTAAATGTAATACTTTAACCCTATTTTTTATGCTGCAATTTGTTCAGCAAAAGTAAAACTCAAAAAGCAAAAAGCAAAAGCTGAGTAAAACACTCCGGTTCCTTTGGCAGACTTCACTAAGCCCTTTAAGTCTGTATACTGTTGCTCTGGTTCTCTGTCAGTACATCACCTGACCTTCTGCCAGCCTGACTTCGCTCTTGCTCAATGTGTTTTTGGTTTGTCATTGATGAACTGTTTTAACTGCAGTCACATCCTGCATCATGGCGAGTTGTCCATGGTCCTGAAACTGCAAATCAGCCCCAGACCATCACACTACTGTTGGACTGGTGTTCACTTTATGAAATGCGCTGTGTCCAGATGTAACAGGGTGCACACCTTTAAAAAAAGTCAAACTTTTGTCTCATTTGCCCACGGAATATTTGTGCCAAAAGTCTTGGGGATAATCAAGATGTTTTTTGGCAAATGTGAGACGACCCTTCTGTGTTGTTTTTGGTCAGCATTGGATTTCACCGTAGAACTCTCCCATTGAAGCCATTTTTGCCACCAGTCTCTTTCTTATTGTTGAATCACTGAGGTGAGTGCGACCTGCAGGTCTTTAGATGTTCTTCTGGGTTCTTTTATGAGCTCCTGAATGAGGCGTCATTGTGCTCTTGGAGTCATGATCGGCTGGCTGCTCCTGGTGAAGTTCACGACTGTTCCACTCTTTCTCCATGAGTGGATAATGTCTCTCACCGTGGTTGCATGGAGCCCAGAAGACTGACAAGTGTCAATTATTTTGTTTTTCATCTGTTCTTGAATTTGTGTGTGTGTGTGTGTGTGTGTGTGTGTGTGTGTTTTTTTTTTAGATCTTTTAGCATGCTTTACTTTTGAATTATGATTTTTGGAAAGCTGAGACACACTCAGGCCTGACTACTGCAAGAGCTGCCAGAAGCTGGTAGACTTTTCGCACAGGACCAGGTGCAGTAGGTTTGGCCAGGTTTTTTCCCTTAATAAATGAAATCATTTAAACAATGCATTTAAAAATTAATGCATTTAATTTTACTTGGTTATTTTTGTGTAATATAAAAAAATAGTTTTATGATTTTTGATCATTTGACTGTGACAAATACTGTATGTAAAAAAAAATAGAAAGGTTTTAATTTAGTGGTTTATTTCTATAATCACAGCAATTTGGCTCATGTTCATTAAAACATTTTAGTGTTTTTTGACGTTTTAAAGCAGAATTCCAACATGCTGTGGTATAAAGTAATAAATGATCCATAGCAAGATGTTTCAAGGTTAAACTAAAGTGAAGTTCATTATTTAATGTGTGCAGTAAAACACCACGCATGCCTCCGTTCCCCGCAGTACGAGGATATTTGTGTATACACTAGATTGTGTAATAAAGCGAGCTGTTTGTCCTTTAACTGAGGGTAAGCGTATTAAGGGCAGATGTGTTTGCACTTTCAATTTAATTACCGGCTCTGTGTGAATATTAATCTGAGACCTAGGTACCAGTGAGCAATAACACTATTTATCATTGTGGGCCACTTTACAGCCCACGCAGCGTTAGTTAATGTTTTACAGCTTCAGCATACACAGGTCAGGAATTGCTGCTACGTACGGAGGAGTGTGTGTGGCATCCTGAGAGAGCGCGTGGGCTTGAGACATGCTGTGTTAGAGTGTAATCCGTAAGACAATGTCATGCAAGTTCACAAGGCCTGGTTATCTGGTTTCTTATTATGTGTGCTGACAGAGAGTGTTTGTTAATAGGTGTGACTTTAGCTGGGTTTTCAGCCTGGGCCAAATAAACACTGCTCACATTGCTCCATTGCTATACATAAAGTTTATTAACTTCAGAACTGTTAATGAGTACTGTTTAGGGTTGATCTTTAGACATTGACCATGAAACAAAGGTTAAATGTTTGATTGAAATGTTATTGTTGCACTTAAAATCTCCTACAAACTCATTGACTTAAATAAGCTTGTGTAACCAGTTTGGTGCATTAAGTGACATGAATCGTAATAAAGAATGACACACGTATTAAAAGTTTGATTTAATAGAGAAAAATGGTGCACAAAGCATTTTATACTTAATTTTTTTAAAATCTAAGAATAGCATAGTTGATTCAAATTTTATTATTCTAATCTGCAAGACAACAAAGGAACTCGCATGTTAGTTATATACAATGGTGGTACATTGGGTATATGCCTCCTACATACACTCACCTAAAGGATTATTAGGAACACCAGACTAATACGGTGTTTGACCCTCTTTCGCCTTCAGAACTGCCTTAATTCTACGTGGCATTGATTCAACAAGGTGCTGAAAGCGTTCTTTAGAAACGTTGGCCCATATTGATAGGAGAGCATCTTGCAGTTGATGGAGATTTGTGGGATGCACATCCAGGGCACGAAGCTCCCGTTCCACCACGTCCCAAAGATGCTCTATTGGGTTGAGATCTGGTGACTGTGGGGGCCATTTTAGTACAGTGAACCCATTGTCATGTTCAAGAAACCAGTCTGAAATGATTGGAGCTTTGTGACATGGTGCATTATCCTGCTGGAAGTAGCCATCAGAGGATGTGTACATGGTGGTGATAAAGGGATGGACATGGTCAGGAACAATGCTCAGGTAGGCCGTGGCATTTAAATGATGCCCAATTGGCACTAAGAGACCTAAAGTGTGCCAAGAAAAGATCCCCCACACCATTACACCATCACCAGCAGCAGCCTGCACAGTGGTAACAAGGCATGATGGATCCATGTTCTCATTCTGTTTACGCCAAATTCTGACTCTACCATTTGAATGTCTCAACAGAAATCCAGACTCATCAGACCAGGCAACATTTTTCCAGTCTTCAACTGTCCAATTTCAGTGAGCTGGTGCAAATTGTCGCCTCTTTTTCCTATTTGTAGTGGAGATGAGTGGCACCCGGTGGGGTCTCCTGCTGTTGTAGCCTCATCCGCCTCAAGGTTGTGCGTGTTGTGGCTTCACAAATGCTTTGCTGCAGACCTCGGTTGTAACGAGTGGTCATTTCAGTCAAAGTTGCTCTTCTATCAGCTTGAATCAGTCGGCCCATTCTCCTCTGGCCTCTAGCATCAACAAGGCATTTTCGCCCACAGGACTGCCACATACTGGATGTTTTTCCCTTTTCACACCGTTCTTTGTAAACCCTAGAAATGGTTGTGCGTGAAAATCCCAGTAACTGAGCAGATTGTGAAATACTCAGACCAGCCCGTCTAGCACCAACAACCATGCCACGCCCAAAATCGCTTAAATCACCTTTCTTTCTTTCCCATTCTGACATTCAGTTTGGAGTTCAGGAGATTGTCTTGACCAGGACCACACACACCACTAAATGCATTGAAGCAACTGCCATGTGATTGGTTGATTAGATAACTGCATTAATGAGAAATTGAACAGGTGTTCCTAATAATCCTTTAGGTGAGTGTATGTATATGATGGAGTTTTTGGCAGATTTCGATACGATGTTCCTTCCGCTCCTGGGTCAGCAGACTGAGACACAGTATGTTCAGAAATACTGTAGAATTAGCTGTGTACACAAGATCGGGAGAAAAAAAACCCCATAAAATCTTGCTTTGTGCTTCATACTGTGACAGCTAGCCAGGTGAGAAACACCTGAAAAACTCATTCAAAACAATGCCGCAGGCCCTGATGGTATCAGCCCCAGGATTCTAAAGTCTTGTGATGCTCAGCTGTCTGGTATCCTGCAATACGTCTTCAACCTGAGTTGAAGAATACCGGTGCTATGGAAAACATCCTTTGTAGTACCGATACCTAAGAAGCCAACGACTTCAGACCGGTTGCACTGATATCACAAGTTTGAGCGCCTAGTTTTGGCACACCTAGAACCACTGGTAAAACCTTCCCTGGACCCACTACGATTTGCTTACCAGCCTCATGTTCGAGTGGATGATGCAGTCATATACCTATTGCAGCATGCTCACTCTTTCCTGGATGAATGTAACGGTTACAGTAAATTATGTTTTTTTTCTCCAGTGCCTTTAATATAATACAACCATTTCTACTGAGTGAGAAACTGCTCCGGGTGGGTGTCAGCACATCTATTGTGTCCTGGTTAACTGACTCTCTGTTAGAGAGGCTCCAGTATGTACAGTAAGGTTGAGAAATTCCCTGTCCGATGTGGTGGTCAGTAACACAGGAGCACCTCAGAGGTTCTTTCTCCATTTCTGTTAATTCTGTACACCTTAGATTTCCAATACAACTCTGAATCCTGCTACCTACAGAGGTTCTCTGATGACTCTGTGGTGGTGGGGTGTATAAGGGATAGACATGAATAGGAGTATATAAGAATAGGAGTATATAAGACATCTAGACAGCTTTGTGAAGTGGTGCACCAGAAACCGTCTGCTCCTACCGAGGAGATGGTACAATCTCCAACCCAGGCGATGGCAGTGGACCTTAGGAAGTGTAAAACTATGATTAAACCTGTTACTATCATGTGTGAGGAGGTTGGGGTTGTGGACAACTACAGGTACTTGGTGCAGGTTGGACTGGAGGACCAACACCGATGCTGTGTATAAGAAGGGGTTGAGCAGACTTTATTTCCTAAGGAAGCTCCGATCCTTCAATGTATGCAGCAGGATGCTGGAAAGGTTTTATCGGGCTGTTGTGCCAAGTGACCTTTATAATGCCGTTGTCTGCTGGGCGAGCAGCATCAGTACCAGGGATGCAAGCAAGATATATTGCGCTGTACAATGACTCACCATCATAACAGTCACTGACAATAATGACAATACTCAGTGTCCGTTACGCAAACATGCATATACTGACAATTTGCACATTTCATCTCTTTTTCTGATTTTGAAACAGTGTTATTGCCATTATATATATATATATATATTTTTGTTTTCCCTCATTGCTGTTTCTGTAACCTGCTGCTGTAACACAATAATTTCCCTCACAGGATCTATAAAGTCTATCTATCTATCTATCTATCTATCTATCTATCTATCTGTCGTGGTGGGCCTGGAGACTTAGCGCATGAGGCAGGTTACATCCTGGACAGGGTGCCAACCAATTACAGGTCACGCACACTTATTCACACACTCCGGGCAATTTTGGAAGGCGAATTAGCCTAATCATGTTTCTGGACTGTGGTAGGAAATCAGAGTACAGAAAGGATACCCACCAAACACATGGAGAACATGCAAACGCCATTTCCAAGGTGGGAATTGAACCCTCGACCCTGGAGATGCAAGGTGGCAGTGCTAACCACTAAGCCACCATGCCGGCAAAAATGATTTCTTCAGCAGAATATTTTTTTGCCAGAAATGTTCAAAGACATGGGACTTGTGAATGAAAACGGACACAATAAAGGCATACATGTGAGTAAACATAAATACAAATCAGGCTGTGAGCATTGCCTCAGACGCGAGTGAAGATTACTCGAGGATAAATGATTGGAATTTTAGGCTCAGTGAACATGCATACAGAGCATCTGTAGGAGGAGATGGAGAAGAATTTACCAGGTTGCTGATGCTTAAGTGTCGATAAAATGTACATTTATTTCGCTAATTGAAACATGGAGGAAAGTTAACTTTAACTGGTTGATTTGATGCTCTGGTGCTAGCAAGAGGTTTTGCAAAGGACAGCAAACTATGGCTAGTAGAGAGAGTTATGGTTGGTGCATGATGTCAAAATGTCAAAATTTATGATTGATTGATGATTAATTGCTTATAGGTCAAAGGTCATCATAAATCATAATTCATATGAATAAATAATAACTATATTGACCGCTCAAGGTCAACGGTACATTAAGGGTGGGTAGTTGTTTCTTTATAGTTTTCACAAGTTTAAGTAATTAAGGATGTTGTTTTCCTTTTTTTCCTGTGAGAGTAAAATGTTTCCACATGTTTAAGTCAATAAGAAAGTTTTTTGTCTCCTTTCCCCTCCTGAAAGTAAAATGATTTTCTTTCCTCCGGGGGGATCCAAAACGTCAAATGTTGATTGATTGCTGATCGATCAAAGGGGTTGTTAATGGAATAGTTGTCTCTTAATAGTTTTCATGAGTTTAAGTCATTAAGGAAGTTTGGTGTTTGATGTTTGAAGTTATATCCAAAACGTCAACCTAATTTTGACGGCTCAAGTCAACATATGGAAGGGTCATTAAGGTGTTTACAACTACCCCTGCCTTCGAAAAGTCTTTTTGACCAATCAGATTAAAGTAACTGATATCACGTAACACCCAGTTTCCTTTCCTGTGAAAGCAAAAGTTTACAAAAGTTGTTAAGAAAGTTGATGTTTCACACATTAACACTAACACACAATTAAATGTTGCCTAAACGTTCTATGAAAGCATAACAGAAAATTACATTTATGTTAGAATAAACTACATTAATAAATGAACGATTGTAGGGGAATGAGAATAATCACTGTGTCTGGAATAGCAATTTCCTTATTCCTCTGACTTAAATATTGCGCAATCAGTACAAAATCGACAAAAATCTTTTTTTACCTGATTTGCTTGTTCCTGTTGTATTAAAAGATAACTATTTTACAAAAGTAACTTTTTAGAAAACTAAATTTCCTTCACTTCACACCCCAGGAGATACATGCGGGATGCGCGCGGAGTTTGTTGAAACGGGTTTTCTCTCTGCATTGCGATTGGCCGGATCTGCGCGTGACGAAACCCCGCCTCCACCTCTTCTGGTTAGTCACAAAAGGCGTTTATTTTCATCTAGTGAGTGTTCATCTAAATCTGTTGTTTTATCCACATTTTTAGGTAGGACTGTGACTATTTTGTTTTTTTAAAAGTTCTCTAACACTAGAGCTGAGGTGACCGTGTGTGTAGTGATTAGTAATAATGGAAGAAACAAAAGCTGCTCTGTGAATCGTCAGTGCACTCTGTGCCGTGATCATTTAGTCAGGAATGGCGTGCTGAACTGATTCAACAGATCGGCTAAAAGTCTAGCTGGTTTTACATGTGCTTATATATACACGAGGACCATGTGTTAAAAACCAGGTACTGAAAAGAGTAAAGTTGTTTTCTGTTCGTCATAGCAGCGTTGTAATGGCATAGGAGTGTTAGTTAGCATCCATTATCAGATTAGGATGTAATAAAAGTTTAACCAGATATTTTTTCATGGGAAGATGAGGCTAATGTTTAATAGCATTGTTTAGAAAATGTTTAAGCCAAGTGTGTGTGTGTGTGTGTGTGTGTGTGTGCATATGTTTATGTCCATGCACAGGGTTGTATTAATATCTGGGTACATTCACACTGGGATAGGAAGACCTTACAGTTTTAATTTGATGTTTCACTAGACCCTAACATATAAGCTGAGTTAGCTCTCAATGCTAAGTTTAAATAACCGGTAATGTGAGTTACACAAATTATTTCTGTAAAGAATCTAACAACATACTGTATCTGAGTCAGAAGCTGATACTGTTGAATGATTAGACTTGTTTCCTCTGTCATTAAACTTACACGTATGAAATTTCCTTTAGGTTCTGTTAGTAAATGTTGTGAGCAATAATTTATTTTAGAAACTTAAAAAAACATCTGACAAAATGTAAAAGTAGAAGTTCTTGATTGTTTAGACTTGGTTCCTCAGCCGCTAAACCTTCATGTATGAAAGATCTGGTAAGCATCAAGGCTATGTGTATATGTAAGTATAATGTCGTTTTCTAAAGACTAGAGAGTTTCTATTAAACTAACACATCTTAGGCAACAGTTTTTGTTCTTGATGGTTTTGTCTTTGATTACGTTATTTCTTCACCTATGAAAACCAGAATTTTAGCTACACAAATTATTTTTTCATAAAAACAAACAATGTATCTGAGAAAGAAAAAAAATGCTGATGTCGTTCAGGGTTTTGTCTTGTTTTCTTGTGTATGTGTCTGCGTACATGTATGTATGTTTGTGGGGATGTAACAAGAGGGTGGATTTTAAAAAATAATGCACAATGAGGTGTTAAACTTCTGTTTCAAATCTAAGTTAAAGTCAACGTTCTTTATGGTTTCGCCCTGTGTTGCTATGCCTTTACTTTTGAAATTTTGGGGTAACTAAATGTGACTATTAAATCTTTATATGCGTTGCAATTTTGACTACACAGTCTTTTTCATAAACATTTAGCAACATACTTTATTTCAGGAAATTGTTTTTTTTTTTCATGTTTCCTCTGTCACTAATGCATGGAAGTTCTGTCAGGGGTCATAGGGGTGATAGTTAATAGAAGATAAGGGTTTAGGAGCATTTACGACGGGGCGAGTGTGCTTGTGCCTGATGTAGGTAAAGCTTTCAGTTCAAAGGAGATGCTAAACTTCTGTTAGAAACTTTTCTCAAAAATCTAAGGTAAAGTCAACATTCTTTAGGGTTTTGTCTTGTTTTCCCTGTGTCACTATGGTAGCTATAGGTTCTGGTAGCTAAATGTGAAAAAGTTTATATGCTTTCTTTTACCTTCTTCAAGAAGTTTGATAAGCCTCTCCTTTGTTTCAACTGACATCTCTCGTGTTGGAGCCATGAGTTATGTCAATCATCTTGGTTCAACACATCACTAATGTGTACAAGCACTCTTTTTTTTTTAAGCAGTTGTAATCAGATACAGGTGTTTGTTTTAGAAATGCAAAGTGCATGGTGATTCCGTATAATTTTCCTCAGTTTTGTGTGATTCCATATTTTTTTTCCCTCTGTTTGATCTGTAAAAACAGTTGTCATTGACTATAGTTATCTTTTTTTTTTTTATTTTTTTTTTAAAGCTTTATACAGCCACAAGGTTGGATTGTTGAATGAAAATAGTTTTGTGGAATGTATGTGCTTGTTTTTTCTACACAATTAAACATTTGAATGAACATCTTCTGAGAGAGGCGATTCCTTACTTTTTATACCCTTGATGTAAAAGTAATCAAGTGTTATTTCCTGATAAACTTTGAATTGCCATAATGGTGCTGGATGTTTCATCAAGGGTACACCTTTTGTACTATTACTATGTACCCTTCACCTGGAAACATTGAATATACTGAAGTACAATATATGGACGAAACATTGGCATCACTTTATCATCACACCTGTATGTGCTTGTTGAAGATTTAGTCCCCTTTTTCTGTTATAATAACCTTTACCCTTCTGTGAAGTCTTTCTTGGAACATAGCTGTGAATGTTTTTGTGAGGTCAGACACTAGTGTTGCGTGAGGTAAACTGGAACACTGGGGTTTATTCAGTGTTCCAGTTTATTCCTGGTGTTCATCTGTGTTGAGGTGCACTTTCTAAAATTCTTTCACATCAAACTTGGCAAACCATACCTTCATGTAGCATCATGGAGGTGACCACAAACTTTTGTCCATATAGTGTACAGCTTTTAAAAAAGATGTATGTTTCATAATGACCTAAAGCACCACTAAGGTATCAATCAAGCTTTACACTAAAAGGCAGTTTAAAGACATACTACATGCCCCAGCCCAGGTAAAAGTTTTATACTGATGGTACAGCAGATGTTCCTTTGATGCATCATCCCAGCAACCAGGCAAATAGAGTTGAGTATTCTTAAGTTTTAAGCTGAAACTTTGTTTAGAAATGTTTTAAAGGCTGATCCGGTGAATCCCTTTCTCCTAGAGACTTTGTAAGCAATAACTAATTGATAATGACCTTAATTAACTAGACTTCGTGTGGCCCTCCAGGATCAAGGGTTCGATTCCTGCCTCCGGTCTGTGTGCGTGGAGTTTGCATGTTCTCCCCCTACTTGGTGGGTTTCCGCTGTGTAGTGCAGTTTCCTCCAACAGTCCAAAGACAAAGATTAAGCTAATTGCAATTACTGAGTTCCCTGTAATGTGAGTGTGGGTGTGCTCTTTTATGCCCTGTGTTGGATTTGAACCCGCTTCATGCCCCGAGTCCATTGAGATAGGGTGCATGCCTCTCACGATCCTGTACATTGTAAGCAATATAGGGACTGAGTGAGTGAGTGAGTGAGTGAGTGAACTGGATTTAGAAAGTGTGTTAAAGTAGAGCATTCCTTCATTTTATTTTATTTATTTTATTTGACTGATGTATATGTGAGTTCATTATATCATTTATTATATCAATTACCTGAATTATATTAATTTACAATGATTAAGTAGATCCTCTTCTTTTGTTGCAAAAATAAATAAATAAATAAAATTAACCGAGAATAGTCTATCACAATTGGATAACGAGTGGCATTTAAATCCAAACCATACCAGGTTTATGACTGTTACACCCGCTGTATACAATTTACATCAAACATCAGGATGGGGTATAATGTGATCACTTTGACTGTAACTGTGGTGCCATGGTTATTGGTTTGAGTATTTCAAAATCTACTGATTTATAGGGACCTTCACATACAACTTTCGTTCACAAAGAATACTGTGAAAAACAAAAAAAAATATCCTCTAAATGCACCGACTGGTCTGAGCCGATAGAAGGGCTACAGCATGGTAACTTCAATAAGCACTCTTTACAAGCATGGTGAGCAGGAAAGCATCTCAGAACGCACAACACATCTAACCGTAAGGTGGATGAGCTATAAAAGCAGAAGATCATATTAGGAAAGGAAACTGGGTGTTACATGATATCAGTTACTTTAATCTGATTGGTCAAAAAGACTTTTCGAAGGCAGGGGTAGTTGTAAACACCTTAATGACCCTTCCATATGTTGACTTGAGCCGTCAAAATTAGGTTGACGTTTTGGATATAACTTCAAACATCAAACACCAAACTTCCTTAATGACTTAAACTTGTGAAAACTATTAAGAGACAACTATTCCATTAACAACCCCTTTGACCTATCAGCAATCAATCAACATTTGACGTTTTGGATCCCCCCGGAGGAAAGAAAATCATTTTACTTTCATGGGGAAAGAAGACATCAAACTTTATTAATGACTTAAACATGTAAAAACTATACAACCCCTTTGACCTATCACCATTAAATCAAAATTTGACGTTTTGGATATCCCGGAGGATAGATTATAGAATACATTTACTTTCATGGGAAAGAAGACACCAAACTTCCTTAATGACTTAAACTCGTGAAAACTATTAAGAGACAACTACACCCCTTAACACCACCCTTTGACCTATCAACAATCAATCAACATTTGACGTTTTGGATACCCCCGGAGGAAAGAAAATCATTTTACTTTCAGGAGGGGAAAGGAGACAAAAAACTTTCTCATTGACTTAAACATGTGAAAACATTTTACTCTCACAGGAAAAAAGACAACAACATCCTTAATTACTTAAACTTGTGAAAACTATAAAGAAACAACTACCCACCCTTAATGTACCTTTGACCTTGAGCGGTCAATATAGTTATTATTTATTCATATGAATTATGATTTATGATGACCTTTGACCTATAAGCAATTAATCATCAATCAATCATAAATTTTGACATTTTGACATTATGCACCAACCATAACTCTCTCTGTTAGTCCCCTACATACGAACATTACAAACTTTTGAAACGTTCAAAATGTACGAACATTTAAGCATGCTCAATCATGGAAGTTAGATCACATGTCCGGCGTACTGTACATTGTCACATACGTGCAGTGGAAGTTAGATCACATGTCCGGTGTACATTGTCACGTGCATGCAACGTGCATGCAGCGTGCATCCAGGATGTCCAGAAGCAAGCGTAAAAAAAAAGGGAAAATAATTGATAGAATGAAGTCAGGTGGCATGGTGGCTTAGTGGTTAGTACTGAGCACCTCCAGTGTCCGGATTTGATTCCTGGCCAGGTTCGATTCCTGACTCACATGCAGATTAGGCTAATTGGCGTTCCCAAATTGCCTGTAGTGTGAGAGTGTGTGTATGTGTGAGTGCCCTGCGATGACTTGGCACCCTGTCCAGGGTGTGCGCTGGCTCGTGCCCTAAGTTCCCTGGGATAGGCTCCAGGTCCCCCGTGACCCTGTACACAGGATTAACCGGTATAGACAATGAATGAGTGCAAGAGTGAGAATGAACACACCGTGACAGGAAGGACACTTACATTAGAATGACATACATAGATTTCAGTTCAGAATTCAATACATTCATCCCCCAACACCTGATCGGGAGGCTGAGCCTGTTGGGCCTGAACACCTCCTTCTGTACCCGGATTCTGGACTTTCGGGAACTACACCTCCAGCACCACCACACTGAGTACTGGGGCCCCCCAGGGCTGTGTGCTCAGTCCCCTGCTGTTCACACTGCTGACTCATGATTGTATAACGACACACAGCTCCAATCATATCATCAAGTTTGCTGATGACATGACCGTGGTGGGTCTCATCAGCAAGAACGATGAGTCAGCGTACAGAGAGGAACTGCAGAGGCTAACGACTTAGTGTAAAGATAACAACCTGTCTCTGAACGTTGGTAAGAAAAAAGACATGGTTGTTGACAGGAGGACACGAAACGACCACTCTCCTCTTAACATCGACGGCTCCTCTGTGAATATTGTCAAGAGCACAAAATTCCTGGGTGTCAATCTGGACAAGAACCTCACCTGGTCCCCAACACCAGCTCTCTGCACAAGCAAACCCAACAACGGGCCAGCTTCCACCACCGATCCTTACCACCTTCTATAAAGGAACTATTGAGAGGATCCTGAGCAGCTGCATCACTCTCTGGTTTGGGAATGGTGCAATAGCCCCTCTATCAAAGACACCACACACTGCATCCGCAAAGCCACCAGCATTGTGGCTGATCAGACACACCCCTCACACACACACTCTTCACACTCCTGCCATCTGGAAAAAGGTACAAAGCATTCAGGCACACACATACACACATATAAAGTTTGTTAGTTTTATACTGTGTATAGCTGATTAATTATTTAGTTAGTCAAATGTTAGTATCCTAGTATCTAGACAATGTTTGTTGGACTTACTGTATTATGAGCGAGCTCTTGAAACGGAATTTGATCATATGTTGGTGAATTACTGTAAACACTAAAATACTGTAACTGTAAGCATCTTTAACGAAGACACTGTAGGATGTCCATACTTTTTCTGACAAAATATTAATTTTGAACAGCGTGCAAATTGAATCCATTTTGGAGGCAAATTCTTAAGGTGACAATTTCGTATTGTGAAACGCATTTTTCCGTTCCAGCCAACCAAAAATTTTTACCAATATTACAAAAAGAAAACCTAAAAAAAAAAAAAATCACGTGGCCTGTGAACTCACACTCGACTCTTTCGAGACAGCTGCCGTTGACTTAAAAAAAAACTTGTAAACTCGCTTGGCTTTCCGTTGACGATAACTTTTGACCGGCTCCAGGATGTAAGAGCAGCTTAGCCGGCGTTCGTCTCGGTTCGTATGCTTTGGCAAAGTTCTTCCATAATTTGACTTCTTAAGGTGAAAAATTTACGAGGTTCCAGAGAATCCTGAGTGGTGTCTTTGTTTTTAAATCTGTGTAGCATTATTGTAAGTATTATAATTAACCACTTGACATGTGGTTTAGAACACAGTGCACACACACACTGGCACTGGAGTTTGTTAATTCACTCTGTGGTTTTTGTTTGGTTTTTGTTCCCTGCTGTTCCTTTAAGATGGCGGCTTCCGCTAAGGGAAACTACTGAGGGTTAGTCCTGTGGGGTGTGTGGAATGAAACACAGCCCGGCTGTAAAAGACAGAAGCTGTAGAACTGTAGATCAGAGACTGTGTGTGTGTGTACACTGAGGAAGAGGCTGAGGCGCTGAGGGTGAGAGCTGATGTTTACTGCCTTCTCTGCTTGTTTGTTTGTTTTCAGCTCGCGCGAGCTCGGGCATGAAAGCGGGAATAAATCTGACTGTTGTGATTCGGATTTTGTCCAAGTCGCGGATGATGTGTGAGAGAGCGAAATGTTTTTGTGTGAGTGTGTGTGAGTGAACTCCGGCATTATATCGACCTGTTGCTCTTCGTGATGTTTGTCAGGTCGTTGTGCGCGTACGCATGTGCACGTGCGTATTCACCTCCCTCACGTGATGCCTGCAGGCACGCGCACGTTCATTTTGGCGCGTCAAATTCTGACCAATGACCTCTTTACCTCTTCGATAGATGCTTCATTGATCCCGAAGGAAATCGAATTTCTATGCGCGTGCAGTGCCGCCACTGCGCGCTCAACATGTTCTCGGCGCACGCGCGACTCTGCCTGCACGCTCGCTCGCTCGCTCAGCTTCGTCCAGTGTTACGAAACTGCCACAAAACCAGCCAATCACAGACTTCCACACACGGCTTCTGATTGGCTGTTCCTTCTCTATATGTCTGTCCGTTGAGCGGCTTTGTGACGGAAGTCTTTTGCTGAACACACTGTTCTGGTTGGTGTGAAGTGGTTGGTCGGTTTGGGCCATGATGGACAGCATTTTGTGAAGTGTCCACCGAACCGGCCTGTCCAACCGCGTGTCATCCCTGTTTTTGAGGACTTTATGCGTGTGGCATGACTCCAGGTTGTATGTGAAGTCCGAGGTGTATAGAGTGAACAGGAGAGGGGCGAGGACCGACCCCTGTGGTGCTCCTGTGCTGCTGAAAAGGGTTTCGGGGATGCAGTCCCTCGTCCTGACATACTGTGGCCTTCTGGTGAGGTAGTCTGTGAGGCAGATAACCAGATGTGAATCCACCTCCACGTCAGTCACCAGTCAGTCACTACACATCTGCTGAGCCGCCTGTATAAATAGAATAAACGTTTTGTCTGTGCCCTGGTCAGGAGTCAGTGATGCCTTTATGTTTCACACATTTCTGTCTGTCTGTCAGACAGATATACAAGTACTGCCAAAGTCTCATTACGTTCTGTTCAGACAGTTTTGTGTGGTGCTGTGACAAAATCTAGCTGGACAGAAGTGAATTAAACTTTTGCAGTACTTCCCCACTCTTCCTATTTTTAAATCTCACCTCAAGACCTTTTTTTTTTTACACTTCGGTATTTAATACAGAGTGATGAGGTATTCTTCTCCCTGTTTTAATTTGTTTTTATTGTTTTATTTGCTTATTTTATACAATGAGGCTGGACCTTTTATTGTTGTATATTTTTATTTGGATTTAATTCCATTTTATTGTCCTATTGTCTGTTTTTATTGTCTGTTTATATCTACAGCTACGCAGAATTTAACAGCACTTTGTTTATGTTAAGTGTGCTTTAAAAATAGATTTGTCTTTGAATTTGACTTTAGATATCTGAAGTTTAATCTGCACCATCAGTGAAATCTAAATGTCGAGTAAAAGTGATGTTATGAACAGTTATGTGTGGGATTTAATAATCTACTTTAAAATAATCTACTAATGCGCTACTGTCTCAATGTAAACAAACACCTGCACCAACAGATATTAATGAGAAAAGATAAAGTGAATATTTTGACTGGGATCAGTTCATATTTTCACTTTGGCTGAAATAACAGCGCTGAAGTGGTAGAAGTGAATTTTAACACGCCGGAGTCGTTTTAAGACAAAACTTCCTCTTTATCTGATCGACTGTTTCCATTTCTCATCTGTGATTCTCTCTCCGATTACCGAACAGCGAGTGTGTTTGTCTGAGCACCAAAGAAGTCCAACTTAGTGTAAACAAGGCGTCAGATACTCAACCTTACAGAATGTGATTTCTGTCTATTAATAAGTGAGACAGAGAGTTCAAACTCAAATAATAATAATAATAATAATCATAATAATAATCATAATATTATTATCACTCATTACATTAAAGATCAGCAGATTATTATTAGATTTTACATTTTAACTGTTTCTACAAACTCTTTAATAATCAGTGATGCGTAATAACGCTAGTGCAGTATATATTTCTGTTCAAGTTGATGTCTAGATTTTCTTGCATTGTTTCTTGCGTGTCTTTAGCATTGTTGAGTGTTTAGCTAATCATAAAGTTTATCTCTCTTTGATATCGTGATGAGAGCTCAAGTGCACTATATAGTAGTTTACTTTGCATGAAATATGTGTAGTTAGTGTGAGCCTATTTGTTAAAAATGAAGTGGAGAATTTAGAGGTCGGCGTCAACATTTTTGTTTATACATGCAATTTTGCATGGCGAAATTGCACTCCTGGTTAGATTAACTGTATTTCGTTACCATGTACCATACATGTGCAGTTACAATAATGTTGAATGTAATCTAATCTAACAGCTCACACTTTGTCTTCTTCCTCAAACCGTTCATGACCCACGGTCGCAGTGCGTCTGTCAGGGCGCGTTATCACGTTGAAAGAGGCCGCTGCTATCATGGAGCGGCTAGTTGCGATGCACTGTGTGTTTTCGTTTATTTCTGTCTGAGCCAGTACCTTTTCATTTTTTCAGCAGTTTGTGCTACAGTATCTCTTCTGTAGGATCGGAGCAAACAGACTAGCATTTAAGCCCTGCACTAAGGTTACCACCCATCCTGTGAAATACAGAATTGTCCCATAAAAAAACTAAAAGACCCGTTCCATGTCAGACCGATAGAGGATGCGGTTTGTTCCGTATTTTGGGAATGAGAAATCAATTGGAGAGAAATATTGCAGGTTACAATACTAAGACACGCTAGCTTACATGACATGGATATAATTTCTTTCTTTTCTTTTTTTTTTTATTTCAAAATGTCCGATTAGGTGATGTAGTGGTTAGCACTGTCGCCTTGCACCTCCAGGGTCTGGGTTTGATTCCCGGCCAGGTTCAATTCCCGCCTCTGTGTGCATGGAGTTTGTTCTCCCTGTGCTTGGTGGGTTTCCTCTGGGTACTCTGGTTTCCTCCCACAGTCCAAAGACATGCAGATTAGGCTAAGTGTCGTTCCCAGATTCCCCATAGTGTGTGAATGAGTGTGTGCCCTGTAATGAATTTGTACCCTGTACAGGGTGTGCCCCGCCTCGTGCCCCGCCTCGTGCCCCGTCTCCTGGGATCGGCTCCTCCACCAGCGATAGGATAAAATGTTGTAGATGGCGAGTGAGTATGGAATAAAATCCCTGTCAAAAATAATTGTGCGTAAAAAAAAGATTTGTATGTAATTCTGTGTTTTGTCCGAGTTGGATTCCAAAATCTACGGCCACAACTCTGAAATATACGACTCTGACCGCTTACAGACACAAAACTCGTTTTTACGTCTCCTCTGTTACACGGACGAATTGCGAAATTACAGTACGTCTATGAATGTAGTGTGTTAAACCGCTGTCAAAAATACGTCATCAAGGCCACATGCACAGGCATTAATATCCGAAGGAGGAGAAATCGATACGGCGCGTGCGCCCTGCCGCCGTTTTAAACTCCTAAAATCTTACCTGCTATAGTTAAAACATCTCTGTAATTTTACTTCTCTTAAACATGTACGAATCTGTGAAAAAAAGAAAACTTACCTGAGACGATGAGAGAGCGCTCGGCTGCTGATCTGCCATTTTGGCGCCGGTGGTTTAAAAGGTGGCCGAATCGATTCCTCTTCGCTCGGATATTAATGCCTGTGCATGTGGTCTTGATGATGTTATTTTTGACAGCGGTGTAACACACTACATTCATAGGCGTAATTTCGCAATGCGTCCGTGTAACAGAGGAGTTGTAAAAACGAGTTTTGTGTCTGTAAGCGGTCAGAGTCGTATATTTCAGAGTTGTGGCCGTAGATTTTGGAATCCAACTCGGACAAAACACGGAATTACATACAAATCTTTTCTTTTTAGGCACGATTATTTTTGACAGCGATTTTATTCCATAAGTGAGTGAGTGATTGAGTTCGTTCATGTTAATGTTAAACCATTAAGGCAAAGGTTAAAGATGTGTAATCAGGCAAATAACTGATAGATACAGCACACTGTGATTATTTATAAAACTTAATGTAAACCAGCTGAGTACCAAATAATATTTCAATTTTATAAATAAGTATTGATAAAATTCAATTTCATTACTCGTACTTGATGTAAATTTTACAACTGACGTTTTTCTATATTTTCTCTATTTGTATATTTTTTATTATATTCTTATATCATATTTTATATTCTTTATTTGAATATTTTCTTTCCCTTTTTTTTATTATATTCTTATTTCAAACTCTTTATTTGAGTAGCCTTTTTCTTTTTTTTAGGTCAGCAGTTCACCTCCTATCATACTGTGTATGCCTGTTTATGTGACCAATAACATTTGAATTTAAATAATATTGACTAACGAAACATACCATACATGCTATTTGCAAATTTTATCTGAAATATTTTTACAAGTAAACACAGCTCAAGTACTTATAGTATAGAATGAGAAAATGATATATGATGTGTGTTCAAGTCAAACCAGACTTGTGGTGAACGATCTCATGTATGACAGTGTAAAACCCAATGCAGCTCTTCAAAAAAATAAATAAATAAAATGAAACCCCACCCTCGCAGTGCTCCACCCCTTCCCACCATCCCTTATTTGGAGATGGTAGCCATACCATGACTCGTGTCAGTGTGCCCTGGGTGTCACTCCACCGGCTGTCCTGACTCTGAGTACTTGTTGTAAGTACTATCCACTGCATACCAAGAATATCCCTCAAACACCAGCTGTTTTGGAGATGCGTCTACCAGGGTGTCTAGACATCACAATCTACTCCTTGTCCAAGTAACTCAGACCCTTCTGATGTGACAGTTTCCGCTCCTGTTTCAGAGCAATATGGCGGTTCAGTACAGGAGCCTGGTGGAGGATTACTCCAGATACCTGAAGGCGTTCGAGCTGTTTCTGGAGCAATCGTCTGAGCACCAGAGTATGAGAGGCTTCATCCAGGGGACACTTCCAGACATTCTGTCCACGTATGTTTTTTTTTTTGTTTTTGTCCAGTCATTGTTTCCCAATGAACATCAGCTCAGTGTTAAAATGCTTTAATATTAATCTGTCTCAGTGTTGGAGCAGGAAAGTCCACTCTGAACGTGATGGGAGTGGGAAGTGGATCAGGTATACATATTTGTATTTGTTATTATAGAATATGTTCTCACAGTATTCTGTCACTGTATAACCCTGTGACACACACACACACCACCTGCAGGTGAGATCGATCTGGAAATGCTCACGCAGATGCACGCTAAACATCCCGACGCCAGCGTGGAGAACGAGGTGGTGGAACCCAGTGGGGACATGATGTATAAATATAAAGGTTACACACTCACACGTCTGCCTTTATTGTTCTTTGTCTGTGGCTTTGTGTGTCTGATACGTGAACAACTCATGTAGAGTTTATTACAACATACAGTACATGTGTGTGCAGGACTATCGTGAATGTTTATGATAAACAGTGTAAATATTGTAGGGTGTAATGTGTATGCGTTGGGGCAGGGTGTGTGCTACCGATCCAGGTCTTAGTTCATTCTCTCAAGCAGTAATGAGCTGCAGGTCATCGACAGCTGCACATGGTACTGTAGCATATAAATTCAAGTGAAGGGTTGTAATTTAATGAATGTATAATCACAGTACTAAAGTTACAGTACAAATTTAGAATTTAAATTAAATATAGTCATTTCTTATCTACATCGAATTTAACGAACATAAACATTAACACAGTGAGACTTTAGGTTGTATCAAGTTCATTACTGAACTCGGTCATTTTTAAATGCCTTTACTTTTTTTTTTTTTTTTTTTTTACACCTTACAGCGTGGGCACACTGAAATAGCTAAAAACTACAGTCTAATACCACAAAAGAAAACAAATCGTATGATCAGTAAAAAATAAAAGCTTTGAGATTTTTGTCGTATTTTTGTGTTCATTGGATCAAACTAAAACATTAGTATTCTTAGTTCTGATATGTTACAATAATTCTCCTTATCAAATTAAATTTCTTCATTCAAGATGTTTATTTATTTATGTACAATTTCTATAAGGATTATAGAAATATAATACTATGTTTACTATAAGGACTATACTATACTGATTAGGATGTATACTGTACAGATTAGGGTGTATACTGTACAGATTAGGGTGTATACTATACTGATTAGGGTGTATACTATAAGGATTAGGGTGTATACTGTACAGATTAGGGTGTATACTATACTGATTAGGGTGTATACTATACTGATTGGGATGTATACTATAAGGATTAGGGTGTATACTGTACAGATTAGGGTGTATACTTTAAGGATTAGGGTGTATACTATAAGGATTAGGGTGTATACTATAAGGATTAGGGTGTATACTGTACATATTAGGGTGTATACTGTACAGATTAGGGTGTATACTTTAAGGATTAGGGTGTATACTGTACAGATTAGGGTGTATACTGTACAGATTAGGGTGTATACTATACAGATTAGGGTGTATACTATACAGATTAGGGTGTATACTATACTGATTGGGGTGTATATTATAAGGATTAGGGTGTATACTGTACAGATTAGGATGTATACTTTAAGGATTAGGGTGTATACTATAAGGATTAGGGTGTATACTGTACATATTAGGGTGTATACTGTACAGATTAGGGTGTATACTTTAAGGATTAGGGTGTATACTGTACATATTAGGGTGTATACTATACAGATTATGGTGTATACTATAAGGATTAGGGTGTATACTATAAGGATTAGGGTGTATACTATAAGGATTAGGGTGTATACTGTACATATTAGGGTGTATACTGTACAGATTAGGGTGTATACTTTAAGGATTAGGGTGTATACTGTACAGATTAGGGTGTATACTGTACAGATTAGGGTGTATACTATACAGATTAGGGTGTATACTATACAGATTAGGGTGTATACTATACTGATTAGGGTGTATATTATAAGGATTAGGGTGTATACTGTACAGATTAGGATGTATACTTTAAGGATTAGGGTGTATACTATAAGGATTAGGGTGTATACTGTACATATTAGGGTGTATACTGTACAGATTAGGGTGTATACTTTAAGGATTAGGGTGTATACTGTACATATTAGGGTGTATACTATACAGATTATGGTGTATACTATACTGATTAGGGTGTATACTATAAGGATTAGGGTGTATACTATAAGGATTAGGGTGTATACTGTACAGATCAGGGTGTATACTGTACAGATCAGGGTGTATACTATAAGGATTAGGGTGTATACTTTAAGGATTAGGGTGTATACTGTACAGATCAGGGTGTATACTATACTGATTAGGATGTATACTATAAGGATTAGGGTGTATACTTTAAGGATTAGGGTGTATACTGTACAGATTAGGGTGTATACTTTAAGGATTAGGGTTAGGATATATATTATAAGATTAGGGTGTATACTATAAGGATTAGGGTGGACTATAGAGGTAAGTGTTAGGTTATATATTATAGGATTAGGGTGTATACTGGTGCATGTTGTACAGTGTATAGGATCTATAACGTACCCTATGGACTGACAGCATTTTTTGTACTGTACTGTTATTAAACCTGTGCAGTTTTAGTCTCAACGATGCCGGGCCTCGATCACATCACCTTCAAGTGGAATAAGATGACCGCGTCCGAGTTTGAGAGCGACTGGAAGCAGAGAAACACTGACAAGAAGTTTGACTTCATCCACTTGATTCAGGTCCGTACATTTTAGTAAACATTCGACATAAATTTTGTTTAGTAAAAATTTTGATTGTAGCTCAGTGCTGTCTGAACAAAACACTGATCTTTAATTAAATTATTAGCTTTGGCCTCCGAGTGGCGCAGTGGTAAAGCGCTCGCCCTATCATCCGGAGATCGCTAGTTCGAATCCCGGGTGGTGCTGTAACGTCTCGCATCCGGGGGTCTAGAGAGAGCTGATTGGCCGAGCTCTCTCAGGGGGGAGGGATGAGAGGTACTTAGTGCTCCCACATTAATCACAGTTCTACAGCCAACCAGGGGCGTCTATGAGCTCACTCAACAGAAGGAGCGGATAGCGCCGTCCTCCAAGGGTGTTACGACGCTCCCAGCGGTGCGCGAGCGAGCAGTTCGAAAAAGATGCGGCCGGCTGGCGTCACGTGGTTTGGAGGAAACACGTGATAGTGGCTGAGTGGTAGTAGTAGCCTTAATGTGGAGCCCCCTAGTGACGGGGAGGAATTGGACACGACTAAATTAGGGAGAAAATCGGGGGTAAAAATCCAAATAAATAAATAAATTATTAGCTTTGTCACACAACTTTTAATAATAACCTTCATAAAATTGTTATTAATTGTTTTTTCTTTCATTTATTGTTAAAATGTAAACAATTGTGTTTATAATACAATTTAATGTGGCATTACACTGTTGTACTGTAGTGCTATGAGTGCTAATTAGGACTTTAACGTAAGCGCTATACCGCTGCGTGAGACGGATGATCGGTCACACTTGTGTCGCTCCACAGATGATGTACTACGTGACCGACCCAGGGGCGACAGTTTCTTTTTTCCGAAGCTTACTGCACAAAGATGGCAAACTCCTCATCATCCTGGTCTCAGGTACACACACAAGCACATGCAGATTTATTCATCTATTTTTTTTTTATTTTTTATTTTTTATTTTTTTTTTTATGATAACTCACTTAAGAGGTGGAAGGTGAATAGATATAAAACACAAGGCGGGTAATGCAGAGCCAGTCAGCTAATCGATTGCACCCCCTGCAGGAGATAGTGGGTGGGGCGGGTTATGGAGACGCTACCGAGATCAGGTGCACAGCCGCTGTGTTACGACTGCAGACATCAAGAGCTTCTTAGACTCTAAAGGAATCCCTTATAGGAGCCACAGATTTGCGTCCAGTATAGACATCACTGAGTGTTTCACTCCTGGTGATGAGAAAGGAGAGCTGATGCTGGATTTCCTGACTGAGATACTGGAGTTCAGTAAGAGCGCTCGTCCAGAGCTGAAGGTCGGAGTGTTGGAGATGCTTAAACAGCCCGGGTGCAGCCGAGAGGTGGATGGTAGGGTCATGTTCAACAGCGACATGGAGGCCTTGGTGATTGATGCTGGACTCTGAAGTGGACACATGCTACTACACTCAGATAATGTCTGAGCATTATCCTATTCAGCTGCTGAAAAAAATGATTGAATCGCCAGAGTTAGGATGAGCATTAGAATTGTCAATCGTAGGTAGACAGTCAATAAAATTTTTCTATTTGATGAATTAACACTTATATTCTTTGTCTGATTTTCCCAAGCAGCTACTGTATATTTCTTACAGGTTTTAATGTGAAACCAAATGATCTGATGTTTGCACTGAGTCTAATTACTTGTCTGGGCGACGAAGCGTTGGCAAGATGAGAATTTTTAAAAAGACATTACAATCTGATGAGAGTTCTCCGTCCATCTGCACGCTCATCACCCGCGGTTTAATTCCTCACAAGCTCATAGACGCATGAGTATAAAACATGATGCTAGACACATATAAAGAAACAACAGATCAATACATTCTGTACACATTTAACGTTTCCTGGTCGATACCGCGTGTCGAAATAAAAATAGACCTTACACTTTCAGAAAATGAAAACCTTTCTAAAGAAAAAGAAATCAGTGATACAATTTGATTCAATTTGATGTATTTAGCGCTTTTAACAAAGGTCATTGTCGCAAAGTAGCTTTACAGAATCAAAAAAAGTCTAAAGAGTCTCCCACTATTACGCTTCTGCTCTTGTGAGATTCCAGACTAGACGCTCCTCTATACACAATTAGGAAAAAACAAGCATTTTTAGTAAGATATCTGTAAAAAAAAATACTGTGATATTTCATAAGATGCGGTAGTGATTTTTATTGACGTAAATAAAAATGCTAAATCAATGCAAGTATTATATCAAATAAAGGAATTAACAATAGCTCAGTGTCGTGAAATAACAATAACATGCATGTATAGACAGCTTTTATCGTTTTTATGTTGTTTTATTATAATTAGTTTTTTTATATTTTATATACATGTCTGTAGCAGGAAGATACGCAGGAAAATTCCCCTGACAATGGTTTAGGGCCTCATAGGGTTAAATTAAAGTCTACTAAAAGTTTGTAACTCATGCTGTTTAAATGTCGTATCTTATTAAATAAAGTGATTTTATGTTTTGGTTTTGTTTTCCTGCACTACACTCTTGTCCACTAGGTGGCAGATAAACTTAAACTTTGAGAAGTGATACTCTTGCAGAAAAAGAAAGAGCAGAGGATGGAATCTGTTTGCTTTTTTGCAGAGACTGTGGAACAGTTTTAAGGAATTCACCAAATTTACCTCAGTAGTTCAAAACAAGAGAATAAATTCATCATATTTAATTAATTAATTGATTAATCTGTCAACAATTACTTGATTAAATCGCACATCTCTAATGCTGAACCAAGTTTTACTTTGTGACAAACAAATTATATGTATATGACAAAATAACAGGACTTGCTTAAGAGCGAAACATTCCGGTTTTCCTGAAACATACCACAGAAAGTTTAATTTACTATGTTTTTTTTTTTTTTAAGTGGAGGAAAAAATACAGAATGACTCAATAATGAGGTGTGAGGCCACAGTGCTGAATGGAAAAAGACTGGAGCAGGTCCCAGTTGGCTGTGACTAAAGTTTGGTGCAAGTGTAAACAACATGGCAAGAACATGGCAAACTTAAGGGTCGACCAAGAAAGACATAAATGTGTCCGCACAGTCCTCTCAAAGCAACATGCCTTCTACACATCCATCCATCCATCCATCCATCCATCCATCCATCCATCTAACCTGGGTACACCTAGGATGGGTTGCCCAAACACACACACACACACACACCCTCCCAATCACACAAAATAAGAAAAATGTAAAGCCAGTCATCATACAGCTGGTGTCTTTGGCTTGTTGGAGGGAACGTGAGTACCAGGAAAAAAAGCCACAAAGCACTGGGAGAACAAAGAAACTCCTCATACACAGAGCAGAGGGGAGATTCAGGCACGAGGTGACTGTGTTCATCGCTAACCCACGGTGCCAACGAGATGTGCCTTACAAATAGAAAATGCAAGATAAAGGATATGATGAACATGAGGGCATAAACAGGAGTCAGTGTTAGTTAAAGACCTGTACAGAATATACTGAAACGAAATTAAACAAAAGCCCGCAATGATATTGAAAACAGATGGCGAGTGGTTGGGTCAGACACCAGGTGCTTAAGACATCTGAATCTTCTGGTTTATTGTAGGTTATATACAACACAATATTTAGATAAGTGTTCAAATTGACCAGTATCAGTTGCTGTAGGGGGAACCTGGGGGGCTCTCGTTTACAGACGTTTCACAACAACTTAGGTCAAATCACGCCAAGTCACGTTGGCTTCTTAGCTACCCAATACCCCCAATTAGCTGACCAGCTGAGACCAAACAAATTAACAAAAAGAACTACCCCAAAGACTAGGGTTATCTAATTAAAAAAGAGCTGGGAAGCCTCAGACTCAGGCCTCAGGCCTTTCTTAAGGAAAGCTAGATCAGTGACACGGCCATTAAACAGACCTGATCCCAATCCCTTCGGCAACTTTATAGGGGAAATTTAAATAAACAAACAAATAAATAAATAATACATTGGTCATGTATAAGCTCTAGAAAGCTTAAGGAAGAATATTGTTCATTCAAAATGTAATGATTTCATTTTCTCCTTGAGCTGGAGAAAAAATATGTCATTTATTAAAATACTTCAATTTAGCTAGCCCTAGCCACCTGGCTAACATGGAAAGCTTGTTTTCAAAAAGCCACCATTTGTGAATATATTTTAAATTTTATAATAAAATGATACAATTTCATTATTTTACTGCTTGGTCAAAAATCTCTGAAAATGAATGGGATATTAAAGTTATGTTCTTACATTATGTACTTTAAAATGTATTGAGTAGTCCTGTACAAATCACTGTACAAAGATTCCAAAGTAATAGAAAACTTGTATTTTTGTTTTATATATATTATAATTGTGTAAAATAGTTCAGAGGAAAGCTCTGTTTCAACACCAGAAGTTTCCTTTTACACTTTAGAATGTTATTCATTTACTTTACATTAATTATTCTTTTCTTGTGAATAACTTCGATAGGTGACTAGAGTTACACCTTTCCACTGCTCCAAAGGGAACATGTGAAGAAAAAAAAAAGGAGATGTGTGAGATGTGTATATCCAAGTGGGTGTAAGAAGTGCTAGATGAGTGTTAGATGAGGACTCTTTGTTTAATTTATTTATTTGTATAATTTACATTTACAGCATTTGGCACACACCCTTATCCACAGCGACTTACACTTTTATCCTATTATACAAAGTTGAGGGTTAAGAGCCCAATATAAGCAACTTGGTTGTGGTGGGGTTTGGACCTGGGACGTTCCAGACCATAGTCCAATGCCTTAACCACTGAGCTACCCATGGTCCCCTATAACTAGCCAGCTACCTGTAAGAAATTACCAAATAGACACAGACTGCAAAACTAGGGATTAGGTTACCCTCTCTGTGAGGTTATGAAGCCCCACCTTCTTTGATATGATTAGGTAGAAGAATTCAGTCTCATCTGTGATTGGGCAGAAATCTAGAGCATAAAAGGAGGACTTAAATTGTTGTGCTTTTTAGCGCAGTTTAGCACAACCTTTTTAAACTGTTAAATTTTAGTGTTGCATTAAATAAACATTTTTTTATGTAGAATTAAGCAATTGACACCATCTTGATCATCTATGAGAAAATAATCCCAGAAGGAGAGTGTCTTTTATAAAAACACCAAATATGCCACGCCCCTTCCAAATTGTCACATGAGCATTCACTGTCTCAATGTAGTATTTTCTTAATAAACACAGTATAATAAAATATAATCTTCTGTTTATATGCTGTGAGTGTTGACTTGGTTTATATTGAATTAATACAAATCAGGATTAAAATATGATCAGAGAAAATTAACCATCTGAATACAATTTGCAAATTAGTCAACTATTAATTAAAAAGTAAGTAAATACACTGTTTGCACTCTTGCACCAGTCAATGCAACACTTTTTGGGAACAGATGAAAAGGTTTTGTAAACCCATTCCTGCCAGCTCCTGTGGTGTGTATTGTCAATTTTCAACCACTGTAATAATATAGAGCTGATTGAAGTTGTCATGCGATGATATGATCTTACCAAGAGAACGGGTATAGAGGGAGAACAGAGGAGGGCCAAGTACTGAGCCCTGTGGGACACCAGTAGAGAGTCCGCATGGGGCAGATGTGGGCTGTTTTCCTTGTCGGGTTTGGCAGGTCTGGCGAGTGTGTAGAGACTGTAAAATTAAAGCTGAAACTTAGTGAAACGTTGAAAGTTAGTGTAAGTCTATATGCAGCGTCTAACAAACGATATCACTGATAGTCATGAATCAGTGGTTAAAGCATTGGCCTACTGATCAGAAGGTCCCAGGTTCAAACCCCAGCACCACCAACTTGCCCCCGTTGTGCCCTCGAGCAAGGCCTCAACTCCTGAAATGTATAATGAAAGAAAACGTAAGTCACTCTGGGTAAAGTTGTCTGAGAAATGCCGTAAATGTATAACCATAAATCAGATTTTCCCCCTGTTGTGACGTCATGTAGCAAGAGGCCCTTCTCCGGCTCATTGCCCAGCTCTACCTTTTTCTTGGCACCATTTTAAGAGCTAGAGTAAAATAATCTAGACTAGCACATAGTGGCTTACTGATGCCATTTAGCCTAGCTTTCTTTAGTTCCTAAATAGGGATAAGTTGGTTTTTAGTGGTCAGCAATTGGCAGATAAGTTCAAATGACTAACCTAGTCCGCCTTTTGTCGTAATAAATAAATGATTTAAAACATTATGATTTCCTTTATTTTCTTTGTCGTAAATGTGGGTGGAAAACGTCCGAAAAAGGATGGAAACTCTTGATAAAGTTCCAAAAAAAAAGTTGCTCTTTTCTACTCTGTTCGTTCTGATTGCCTGAAAAATCGACTTCATTAACCCTCTTGTTACCTTCAAATTTACTAACATCTATCCTTGGGGTCAATTTGACCCCAGCAATTAAAATAATTATCATAATTAAAATTGTTATCTAAGTTTATGTATAAAAGTCACTGAATATGAAGCAAAAAAAATTGTCAATCATTTATTTTGAGACTTGAATGGGAAAATTGAATGGGATCAAAATGACCCCAAAGGTAATAGGAGGGTTAAAAAGGAGGGTGAAAACAAGGGCATTCAGGGGCTAAAGACATTTAAAGGTACAGACAGAGAAATGTGATGTTTTGAAAAGAAGTGAAACAGAAAGAATATTAAGCAGCTAGAATGCAGTGTCTGAACTGTAATTCACCTCTAATGCGTATGCATTCTTTTTCTTTTTTTTAAGTATGATATTTGACCTTCACTCTTTACTAATTCATTGTGCCCCCTGCAGGAGAGAGCGGGTGGGGCAGGTTATGGAGAACCTATCGAACTCAGCTGTGCAAGACCGAGATCAGTCAGTGCATCACGACCGGAGACATCAGGAAGATTCTGGATGCTAAAGAAATCCCCTACCTGAGCTACACCATCCCGTCCCAGATGGACATCACCGAGTGTTTCACACCTGGGGATGAGAAAGGAGAGCTGATGCTGGACTTTCTGACTGAGGTGCTGGAGTTCAGTAAGTGTTCTTCTCCAGAGCTGAAGTCTGGAGTGCTGGAGCTCCTCAGACACCCCGAGTGCAGCCGAAAGGTGGACGGTAGGATCATATTCAACAACAACCTCGAGGCCTTAGTGCTCAACCCATAGTGCTGAAACATTTAGATTTACTTTGAAAAGGCTTTTTATGAGATTTCACTTTAACCAGGTAAACAAATCTGCCGCTAGCTGTCTTCTGTGTATTTTTAATTTGTATTCAGTCTATAAATGTTTAAAATGCAATTATTTTCACAGAAAATGTATTAATTAACTGGCAGGACTGTGAAGTATTATTTACAAATTAGAAGACAATTTGACTGTAGGCTGTATAAACTAATAAGAAAAAAATGTGCTGTAAATTTTGGGCTTTTTTTTTTATGATGATTTTTTTTTTTTTTTTCATTTTGATGTGCTGTTGATATTTAAATGACAGATATGTATATTATTGGAGTCATCCCTAATTCAGCAAATCTCCTGTTAGTATTAGTAGAATATTCACCAATTCATCTAAATACAGATTAAAATCATCTGATAAATGGTGTAGCGGCTACTCTGTAGTTACGAAACATCGCTGAGTGGCTAAAACAAGAGAGTCAACGCCACAAACCCATTGTCCTGTTCCTCAAACCGTTCCAGAACAATGTGTGCATTAGGGTGCCAGGGTGCATTATCCTGCTGAATGAGGCCACTGACATCAAGGAACACCATCTCCACGAAGGGGTGTAACTTCTCGGTACAACGTGTTATGTATCAAAGTAACATCAACATGAATGGCAGGACATTTTCCCAGCAAAACATTGCTCAGACCATCACACTGCATCCACCAGCTCATTTACGCATTTGGCAGACATTTACATTTACGCATGTAGCAGATGCTCTTACAAAAAGTGCTTTAAAGTTTACATAACTGGATAGATACTTACTCTCAGTTACTAGGTTACTAACTAAGAAAGGCAGGCAAACACACAAGTGGGAGGACGTTTTTTTTATGTGGGTGCGGGGGTTAGTTCAAGTATTGGAAAAACAGATACGTCTTGAGTCGTTATTTAAAGATCGGCAAAGCCTCTGCTGTACGGACATCTACAGCAAGTTCGTTCCACCACCTAGGAGCCTGAACAGAACATATTTGAATTAATGCCGCCCTTGATCCTTGAGAGATGGTGGGATGAGGCAAGCAATGCTGGATGATCTGTGGGAACGTGGTGTAGTGCGTGGTGTGATTAGAGCAGAGAGGTAAATGGGTGATGGGTCATTTTTAGCTTTGTAGGCAAGAATCAGGATTTTGAATTTGATGCGGGCAACTACAGGAAGCCAGTGCAGGGAACGGAGGAGTGGGGTGGTGTGGGAGAAATTTGGAAGGTTGAAAACAAGACATGCTGCTGCATTCTGGATCAGTTGCAGAGGACGAATCATGGACAGAGAGGCAGACCGACCAGGAGTGAGTTGCAGTAGTCCAGTCATGAAATAACAAGGGACTGAACAAGCACCTGAGTAGCCTGTGAAGAAATAAATGGGCGGATTCTTCTAATATTTGTAAAGAAGAAATCTACAAGAGCAAGTAAAGTTAGCAATGGGTGGGGAAAATGACAGATGATTGTACACGGTTATCCCAAGATTGCGGGCGGTGCCTGAAGGAGTGATTGGATTGTTGTCCAGGGATATCACAAGGTCTTGACCTGGGGATGAGTCACCAGGGATGAACAGCAATTTGGTTTTACTCAGATTGAGCTTCAGCTGATGAGATGTCTGCCAGACATGCTGAGACTCAGAGGGAGTGTTATAGGAAAGAAAGGAGATAATAAGTTGGGTGTCATCTGCATAACAATGGTATGAAAATCCATGCAATAATATGACCTTACCAAGAGAACGGGTATAGAGGGAGAACAGAGGAGGATAAAGTACTGAGCCCTGTGGGACACCAGTAGAGAGTCTGCGTGGGGCAGATGTGGATTGAGCTTCAGCTGATGAGCTGTCATCCAGGATGAGATGTCTGCCATACATGCTGAGATTCGGGTGGAAACCTGAGGGTCAGAGGGAGGATAGGAGAGAATAAGTTGGGTGTCAGCTGCATAACAATGCTATGAAAATGCATGCAATGATATGATCTTACCAAGAGAACGGGTATAGAGGGAGAACAGAGGAGGGCCAAGTACTGAGCCCTGTGGGACACCAGTAGAGAGTCTGCGTGGGGCAGATGTGAACTCCTCCATGTCACCACATACAACCTATCTTCTAGGTAAGAGGCAAACCAGTGCCATGCTGTTCCACAGATTCTCAAGGCTTGTAAGAATAGATAATATAATATTGTGGTTCAATGTCAAATGCAGCTGACCGGTCCAGGAGGATGAGGACATATGACAGTTTAGCAGATCTAGCAGCATGGAGCTTCTCATTGACTGACAGAAGGGCAGTTTCTGTGGAATGTGCCACTTTAAACCCAGATTGGTTGGGATCATTAAGGTCGTTCTGTTAGAGATAAAGAGACATTTGGTTATAAACAGTTCTTTCAAGAATTTTGGAAATAGAAAAAGTGAATCGATACAGGGCGATAGTTGTTAACAGGGTCCAGACAGGGTTTCTTGGGGATGGGAATAACCCTTGCCTTCTTAAAAGCAGCAGGAACATGACCATATGATATGGATTGGTTGATGATTGTTGTGGTGAAGGGCAGGAGGTCTCGTGAGATGGCCTGGAGAATTGTGGAAGGGATTGGGTCTAATGAACAGGTGCTGGAGATGATTTGTTAAATCTCATCAGATGACAGGTTTGAGAATTCTGCTAATTCTGGGAAGGGAAGGTCCTGAAGTTCTGGCGTAGGAGTTTGGTTGGGAGCGAAGGACTGATGGATTGCTGCAATTTTCCCATCGTGGAAAGTCATCAGCAGTCAGAGAGGAAGGGGCAGGAGGAGTCGGTGGGTTGAGATGTGAGGAGAAGTTGTTTGCCAGGAGGCTTCCAGCTTTTTTTCTGTAGAAGGCAGTTTTGGCAAAAGTCACGTCCCATGAAAATTTGGAGAGAAGAGTCTCTTAAGAAACAAGATCTGCATTAAGCTGCAATATCTTCCAGCAGGACATGAAGTCTTCCTTGGTTTAGATGATAGCGGGCATAGGAGATGTATGGATGAGGAGAGAAAGGAGAGGAAAGTTTTACTCGCAGTCTCTAGTGGTAGAGAGGAGAAGGAGTCTGGGTCTGGGAGGGGTGATAGGGTGCGTGAAGACACAGAGGAACGAGAGACAGAGTGAAGGTAGTCAGAAGCTAATAAGAGTGAAGCTCGGCCTCTTTCCACAGTGTATCCTTCTGCCATCTCTTCCCCAGGTGAGTAACACACACAAGCACCCAGACATCTACATGATGTACAACAAAACATGATTCATCAGACCTGACCACCTGCTTCCATTGCTCCTTGGCCCTGTTCTGATGCGTCCATTGTAGGAGATTTCAGTGGTGGTCAGGGGTCAGCATGTGCACTCTGACCCGTCTGCAGCTATGCAGTCCCATACACAGCAAGCAGTGATGAGTCCTTCCCATCAGAGCTAGCATTCACTTTGTTCTACAGTTGCTTTTCTGTGGGATTCAATCAGACGGAACAGCATTCACTCCCCATGCACATCAGAGAGACCTGGCTGCCATGACCCTTTCACCGGTTCACTGGTTGTCCTTCCTTGGACCACTGTTGTCAGGTACAAACCTCATCCCACAAGACATCACATTGGACTTTGTCAAGGTCGCTTCACTTCCCAGCTGAGGACATTGCTCCAACTCCTTTCTTTCGTTTGTGCACACCTTTTTATTTTTCTACATAGTCACCCAATTTAAGTTAAAATTAAAGAGAACAACCCATAACCTTGAGCAAAAGTGGAGAAAAACTCAATTAGAAGTTTTTAGATAGCAAGAAACCAACTACAGCGGCTAGAGTAACAAGACTTAAGATATCTGCAGAGAGTATTCCATCACAGTTTAGAAGTGAAGACTTCACATCAAGAGCTACAGTGCTTTGCAGGTATAGGACAGGAAGAGCTGTACACATTTTTCACCATGGCTAAAGAGAACCTCTACTAAACATTATTAATTCCTTGCTATATTTGGGTCACATCCCTGAACCTCACAAGTTGGCAGTTATCAAGCCTCTTCTTAAAGAACCTAAATTGGTAATGGAATGGACCGTAATGAACTAAGAAATTACAGACCAATTTCAAACCTTCTGTTTAATATAAATAAAAAAAACTCAGAAATGGTGGTCAGCTCAAATAGGCAACTTCTTGCAGGATAACAATATCTTCGAAGGATTTCAGTCAGGTTTCAGGCCTGATTATAGTTCAGAAATTGTGCTAGTTAAAATTCCAAATGACTTGTTTTTCGCTTTGGATCAAGGCTTTCAGTACTCGGACTGCGCCCTCGTGCCTGTATCACAGCCGTGATATATCTAGCAGTACAGCACACCATCTTGTGTTATATTATTTAATTGCTTTTTTTGCCAGATCGTGTGAAATCAAAGGGCACTAAAATACTATTATGTATAGGGATTGTCCTGCATGTATGACTGGTTTACCACCCATGTGTATGTTTATTAAATCATCATTTTAGCATGAAAAGTGATATGAAAATGCATTTTGCTAAGAAAGTGACTTTTATTATGGTTGTCCATTGGTGATAGAGTCTGCAGAGTCGGTGCTTTGTGACGATCATGGTTAAAGCTGTAACTTTAAGGTTACAACATGATCAGAACAGAGGAGTTTATGTGTACGGTTTCTCTGAATCATATTGAGCTGCTCTTTTTTTTTTTTTTTTTAAGTGCAAGTCAAAAATATCACAGTGGATGGAAAGTGAATGACTGTTTTTGTTTATGTGAAAACAGGACCTAATGTGTTTTCTTGACATTGAATAATATTAAATGCAACCTCATAAATAAATGGATAAAGGCATTATATATGGTTCATTAATAAATGAAATGTTATAATTATTGTCAACATGCAGTACTGCAAGAGGAGTAAAAACATTTTTGGGACATGATGTTATACAGATTGACGTCAAGGTTGATTATTTTTCTGTGACTGTACGTCCTGTTGGGATTTCAAGTCAAATAGTCTTTATTGTCATTTCAACCATATACAGTTCAGTCTGAAACAACATTGCTCAAGAATCAAGCTGCTATATACAACATAAATTAACAGAACTAACTAGCTAAATAAGGCAAAATAAATGAAGACTATAAATTAACAAAAACTATCTAAGCACTATACAAAAGATAAGACAACATAAAGTGCACATGAAAATGTGCAACAAGAGCGACAATGCGACACAATGCAATGGTAATGAGGTAATGAGTCGAGGTTGTGCAAGTAGTTGGGATGATCGATGAGAAACAGTAAACATTTTTTGTTAAAGTAGCAGCAAAGATAGATAACAGGTAATAATAATATATATATAATATAATATTGGGCAAAAAAAGCAATTTCAGGCAGGTATGTAAAATTTTTTGCGTGTGTGTGTGTCGATAATCCCTCTCGATATTCAGTTCTTACATCATCAGTGAGGAATAATAGAATAATATTGTAGAAATACTGTTTTAATCTGGAGTAAAAATTTAACTTATTTGTCTTTGCCACTTTTGCCAGAGATCTGGTGTCCCACAAGGTTCAGTTATAGGTCTGGTAAAATAGAAGAATATGACATATATTTTTTTTTGTAAAAAAAAAAAAAAAAACCTTGCTTAAACGTGTATGAAGTAGATTTGCATAGATTCATCTTGTTTAGCGTTAAATGATTAAATATCACTTGATCTAAATATAGATTAAATGTAGCTTAATGATGTATATTTACACTATTGTTTTTCTAGAGTTTGTGTTATTTTTGTATTAGCTTGGTACTGTATCTTTTCATCTAATTACATTAACTTAAGTACCTTTAGTTCCTTTGTCTAATCGAGATTAAATTGTAAATAGTAGTAATTGTAGTTTTGCAGATAACATTTTTCCCTGTTGACACATAACAGTATTCAGTTTATCTTTTCCAAATTAAATTGAGACACAAGGCTCATATAAGCTGAAAGGATGATTGATGATCAAATTTGTGATGCTTTTAAACACACTTCTGCAGATATTATGCATGTGTGTACTATATTATTGTATAGTACACACATACTCGATTATCATTTATAACTAAATATTTTGCTGGCATTCTTAACATTATTTTATACTTTTGCGCCCCCGCCTGGCTGGGTGTGATAGTGTAGAAAGAATTGGTGCATTCTAATGGTAAAGTGAAATAAAGCTGTGTGTGCTCTTTGCTGGCTCTGTTCGAGATAAGATGTCGTTTTACTCGTGTTTCTCTTCCAGAATGATCTCATCCCTGTTTTGGTTAATATTTTGCAGGACAAAAGCGTAAAAAATGCCAGCCATCAGTATAAACTAAGTAAATGACTCATGTGTGTCAAGTATGAATCATTATTTCAGCATAACTCTTTTTTTTCTCCTCCCTCCCCTTTCAAGCTCAATATCATTCTTTCCTGCTTCGGCGCTCTCCTCTCCCACACAGGCCAGTCCCTCGAAGTCCTGGGAATTTCCAGGAACATGGCCATGTGGTGAGGGTGTTAATCCTGGTCCCCATCCCCCCTTACTAAAAGTGCAGTGTAGAGGTTAGAGGGTTAGAGTTTCAGATCCAACTACTTTGATACCGTACTTAAGTATGTTTGTGTGCATCTGTACTTTACTTGAGTATGTTCTATATATTATACACTTTACTTGTACCGATTATATATTTTTTTTTATGAGAAATCTGTACTTTCACTCCATACTTTTAAAATAGAGACTTGTTACTTTTTAGATGATGATCACACAAAAGTGCACTCATTTTCTAACCTAGACATAAACATTCATGTCGCTACTCGTGCAATTCTGTGATCCAAGCTATCAAAAATTCCACCGATCCTAGTTTACAGAAATAACTGGCAGCTTTTTATGAAAGTGCTGATTGGTTAGTGCACCAAAGTGATTGATGGTTACCTGGGGACAGATCCCGCCCACGTGGTGTTGTAAATAAAAATAAAATCTTCTGGAAATGACCAGCGCATTAGATGACCAAGGAATCAGGAGACTCAGAGCCAGGGTTCAGCTGGAGAAGATGGTTTGTTTTGCTTGCAAGCGTCAATCAGTCAGCCTGGGCAAAGAAATCCCAACATAAATGGCAAAACACCCATTTTATACTAAGATGTAAACATCGACCCAAGGCCAAGAAATGGAAAAACAATGGTAGAAAAATACAATCAAGGTTAAAAACAACATGTGAGAACTAAGTAAACAAGGACACTTATAAAGATCACGCTGACGTAAATCCATTCTTAATGATTGTGCCATATTCATATGAAATATTAAGGACAATTAGAAATAAATCCCTCAATTCCCCCCTGTGAATGCCCTAAAAGCATTCATAACAGCAAGCTTAACCTTTTGAAACGTGTCTTACAATCTGTAATCACTGGCCAGGCGATTACCCTTTTACATATTCTATAACAGAACAGGACTTGCACTTCTGACCCGCGTACCGAGCACAAAATAAGCAAAAGGTCCCATCAAATGTAGGCATTAGGCCTGGAAGTCAACACTATTGTAGTTCCTGCTATTTGGGTGTGTCTTATACTCTTGGAAACACACAAACAACAGCAACGAATAGCCACATAAGCTAACAGAGGAACGAAAAGGAAAACCATGAAAACTAATAGAATTTCGCGGCCATATATCCACCAGGAACCTAGCCAGGAACCTAGTCCATCACTGTTAACTTGATCAATATGTATGACACGATCACAAAACTCCTCTAAGATTGTAATATACTGAGTTAGGTTTAAGGTAGGATCAAGAATGTCCGTACAACATTCAGGGCCTACAACTGCACAGGTACCCCCCGGTTGTGCTAAGATGTAATCTAAGGCAACTCGATTTTGCAAAATCATCATGCATTGTAGTGTAGATTGTACTGTAGCAGATATCACACCTAGGGCTTGGGCAGTGTCATTAGCCAATTTCTCAACTTCATGAGATAAGATACGGATCTGATCCAAATTAACCATAATACCAGAATTAGGAATAAGAGCACCGAGTGATCTCCTCCAGAAAGTCTGACTGCAAGTGGAATATTCAACACATAGACGAGGGTCATTAGCTGCGAATGATATAACCTTAAAAGGACTATTCTTCTTATAAGAGCGTGTGTGAAGTTGATAACTCACTGGGCACTTCTGTTCATTACCACCAAATGTAAATATAGCATCAACTTCAGAATAGAAAGCAATGTCCGACAGCAGCTTATCTGTCACAATAATAGGAATCTCAGATTGGTTGATTGAGTCGACAAAGGACTGATATTCCTGCTTAGTTGGTAAGAGGGTTAAGGTACCATTGTCATGAAGGTTGGCATTTGGGGGTGCCTTTTGACCTCCCCTCTACATGGCAGTGTGCATTTTTCCGTTCTTATACCAAATTCCAAATTTAGTTTGAACTTGGGAAATGTGTGAGACATCTTTTAGATGAAATTTGTTGAGTTCGATGATAAAATTGCACAATGCCTCAGAGATTTCACCCATAAAGGGAGAGTCCCTCACATGATTTTCAACACACCATGGAAATGTAGTCAAGGTAATGACGTCAGTTACACTATGAGAGGGAAGAGAAGTCTGATTACAGACGTCCACCCCTGGAGAGCAACACTGAGTGGCGACTGCTTGAGTTACATTATGAGTATTATAAGTAGTTATGTTAAATGCTGATACATTAATATGCAGTAAAGCACAAGTGTCACAGGCTGAAACGGCATGTCCTGACCACGCAATGCCAGCAGACACACTCACTGGACGAGGAATGCAGACTTCACAACCTGGGTACAGTGTGTTCTGAGTTAATGTGAACAAGGCATGAAAAGTGTTTCAGGATAGCTGGATCGTGTCTCAGCACGGCATGAACAGATGTCGAAGGATGCTGAGGCGTGCTGTGTGGCCAGCTAGGAGAAAGCGGGAACCCGATGTACCCTGTAGCAGACTCGTGGTTATCATATCAGCTTCTCCAACTTTAGGAATGCCTCGCTTGGTTGTTCCTGCAAAAAAACACACACACACACACACACACACACACACGAGTTAGCAGAATCAGGTAGGAAACACAGAGATGTTTTTCCCTCACTCTCTGTGAGTTATTCAAATCTTCTGAACCCTGTGTTTTTTCCCCCTATGTTATGTAAGATACAAGTTACAACGGTTCAGGATCCAACATGTGACCACTGTAAAGGGTGACAATCTTTCCCTTCATAACTTGGATCCTGTCCACTGGAAGAAGTAGGGAGCGCTAACCGCATATTGGGGAAAATATACACTTCGAGTTTAACCCCCGCGGCCTAAACGCCATCGGATCCTCTCAAAGCTCTTCTCCCAGAGCCACCCAAACTGACCTATTTACCTATTTAGGAGGTAACACAACTTTACAGTGTGAAGCATGAGTCCAGTCAAAATCTTGTTGCTTTCAACAAGCCATGGCTTCATGTCCAGGGCATGGAACATTCATTTCCCCAAATTTTAGTAGTAATAATAAGGCAGTGGTGGTTCAATTAGTTAAGGCTGTGTCCTGGATTACTGATTGGAAGGTTCAAACTGTTGAGCCCTTGAGCAAGGCTAACTGGGATATGCAATACGAAAAACATTTAGATTTCTGCAGAAAACAGATCTCTGCTAGACTTGTTCGTTCATGTTAACAACTTCACTTGTTTAAAATACTGTGTATCAGTAACTCAGTCAGATAGATATCCAGAAAAGTCTGTTTATTTGTGGAGCACCACTGCTTAAAGTACATTTTAGAGCAAATACTTATGTATTTACTTAGTATCCTCCTTCTAGAATCCTTCAGGTGACCTCAGAAGTGTGAATGACACACAGGTGACTTTAAAAAAAAAAAGAGCAGAAAAAGCTCCATAACCCAAGCCCCTAACGATGAGGTGGGTGCCCCAGACTACCCCAGTAATAATCTATGGAACTCATAGAATACAAACTTTAGGCATTAAGTCAATTGTAGCTCAGTACAAATCCTTTATGACTTTTAATCATGGATTAGAGAACAAGGGTTACAAGGTGTGAACTGAGGAGTTCGACTGCACTTAATCTCTACACACCCTGATGACTTGGCAGGCCAAATCTGCTGCTGAAGAAACAGACAGACAGACTGCAAATTGGGATCAAGAATAAGAAAATATCTTGAATCTAGTCAAATTATTATTATATCTTAAAACAAACCAAGTCTATATTTTTTTTTCTTGTTTTATTGGCTGATAATTTTTTTTTATTATTATTATTTTAGTCTTAAAAAATGACATTTAAATATTTTTAGAAATAGCCTTTTAACTTGTTTTTTAGTTTGCTGTAAATATTCTAATAGGAAATAGAACAATCAATACATTTGACTGGATTCTAAATATTTTAACTGAGATGCCATTATTTGCAGTGAGACAGACAGACAGACAGACAGATAGATAGATAGATAGATAGATAGATAGATAGATAGATAGATAGGCAAGGCAAGTTTATTTGTATAGTGCATTTCATACACAGTTGTAATTCAAAGTGCTTTACATAAAAGAGAAGAAAATAATGATAAAATGATCTAGAAAACAATGGCAATAAAACTTCCATCCATCCATCCATCTTCAACCGCTTATCCAAAATCGGGATATAATCTCTCCATCTAGTCCTTGGTCTGCCCCGTGGTCTCCTCCCAGCTGGACGTGCCAAGGACACCTCCCTAGGAAGGCGTCCTGGTGACATCCTTACTAGATGTCCAAACCACCTCAACTGACTGCTTTCCACGCAAAGGAGTAGCGACTCTACTCCGAGCTTCTCATGGATAACTGAGAAAAGCCAGCTACCCTTCTGAGAAACCCCATTTCGGCCGCTTGTATTCGCGATCTTGTCCTTTCGGTCATGACCCAACGCTCATGACCATAGATGAGGGTTGGAACGAAGATCGACCGGTAAATTGAGAGCTTTGCCTTTTGGCTCAACTCTCTTTTCGTCACAACGGTGTGGGTAAAAAACAATTGCAATACCGCCCCCGCTGCTCCGATTCTCCGGCCAATCTCACGTTCCAATATGCCATCACTCGTAAACAAGACCCCGAGTTACTTGAACTCCTTCACTTGGGGTAATGACTCACTCCCTACCTGGAGTAGACAGTCCATCGGTTTCCTGCTGAGAACCATGGCCACAGATTTCGAGGTACTGATCCTCATCCCCACCGTTTCACACTCAGCTGCAAACCGATCCAGCAAGCGCTGCAGGTCACAGACTGATGATGACATCAGGACCACATCATCTGCAAAAAGCAGCGACGCAATCCTTAGCTCACCAAACTGGATACCCTCTCCTCCACGGCTGTGCCTTGATATCCTGTCCATGAAAATCACAAACAGGATTGGTGACAGAGCACAGCCCTGGCGGAGGCCAACACCCACTGGAAACAAGTCTGACTTACTGCCGAGAATCCGAACACAGCTTTCACTTTGGGTGTGAAGGGATTGGATGGCCCTGAGAAGTGACCCCCTCACCCCATACTCCCGCAGTACCTCCCACAGGAAATTCCGAGGGACGCGATCATAGGCCTTCACCAAATCCACAAAACACATGTAGACTGGATGGGCATATTCCCACGCCCCCTCCAGGATTTCTGCAAGAGTAAAAAGCTGGTCCACTGTTCCACGACCAGGACGAAAACCACATTGTTCCTCTTCTATCTGTGGTTCGACAATCGGCCGAACCCTCCTTTCCAACACCTTTGAGTAGACTTTCCCAGGGAGGCTGAGTAGTGTAGTGCCCCTGTAATTGGCACACACCCTCTGGTCTCCCTTTTTAAAAAGGGGAACCACCACCCCCGTCTGCCACTCCTTAGGCACTGTTCCCGACTTCCACGCAATGTTGAAGAGGCGTGTCAACCAAGACAGCCCCTCAACACCCAGAGCCTTCAGCATTTCCGGACAGATCTCGTCAATTCCTGGGGCTTTGCCACTGTGGAGTTGTTTGACTACCTCAGTGACCTCACCCAGGGAAATCAACGTCATCCCCCCGTCATCTTCCAGCTCTGTTTCTGCAACAGAGGGTGGCTTAGTCTTGCTGTACACAGCTTGGGTGGTTCCCCGTTTCCCCCTCCTGAGGTGCCGGATGGTCTTCCAGAAGCACCTTGGTGCCGCCCGAAAGTCCTTCTCCATGGATTCTCCGAGCTCTTCCCACACCCGCTGCTTTGCCTCTGCTACCGCTGCAGCTGCTGTCCTTTGAGCCTGCCAGTACCTTGCAACTGTCTCTAGAGTCCCCTGGGATAACTGGGATTACCCCAGTTAACCCCTGGGATTTAGTCGGACAGCTTCCCTAACCCCAGGTGTCCACCAAGCTGTTCGAGGGTTACCGCCCCTTGAGGCACCCAGAACCTTAAGACCACAACTTACAGCTGCAGCTTCAGCAATAGAAGCTTTGAACATTGACCACTCCGATTCAATATCCCCAGCTCCTACAGGGATGCTGGAAAAGCTCTGCTGGAGGTGGGAGTTGAAGGCCTCTTGGACAGGGGCCTCCCCTAGACATTCCCAATTCACCCGCACTACACGTTTGGGCTTACCAGGTCTGTCCACTGGCCTCCCCTGCCACCTGACCCAACTCACCACCAGATGGCGATCAGTTGACAGCTCTGCCCCTCTCTTTACCCGAGTGTCCAAGACATATGGCCTCAGGTCAGATGATACGATCACAAAATCGATCAATGACCTTCGGCCTAAGGTGCTCTGGTACCAAGTACCCTTATGAGCATCCCTATGCTCGAACATGGTATTTGTTATTGACAATCCATGACTAGCACAGAAATCCAATAACAAAACACCACTCGGGTTTAGACCAGGGAGGCCGTTCCTCCCAATCACGCCCCTCCAAGTATCTCCATCATTGCCCACATGTGCATTGAAGTCCCCCAGCAAGACTACAGAATCCCCTACTGGGGCCCGAAGCAATACTCCATTCAGAGTGTTCAAGAAGGAAGAGTACTCTGAACTGCTGTTTGGTGCATAAGCACAGACTACAGTGAGAGTTTTCCCCTCCATGGTCTTCAGAGAGGCAACCCTCTTGTCCACTGGGGTAAACTCCAATGTCATGGCACTCAGCCGGGGACTCGTGAGTATCCCCACACCCGCCTGGCGCCTCACACCCTGGGCAACTCCGGAGAAGAACAAAGTCCAACCCCTATCCAGGAGTATGGATCCCGAGCCGAGGCTGTGTGTCGAGGTAAGCCCCACCAGATCTAACAGATAACGCTCCACCTCCCGCACAAGCTCCGACTCCTTCCCCCACAGAGAAGTAACGTTCCACGTCCCTAGAGCCAGATTCTGCCGCCCGCAGTCATGGACATCCATGTAAACATATGCTCTCCTATACTAACATAATAACCTCTCCCTTCTAATTATGACCTGAACCATTTGAGTACCATCCCAGAAAGCCCGATTTTTTCCTGTCTTTCTATTAGTATGTTATGATTGACAATGTCAAACGCAGCAATAAGATCTAGCAGTACCAACACTGATATTTTGCCAGAATCAGAATTTAAACTAATATCGTTTATTATCTTTATGAGCGCTGTCTCTGTACTGTGATGCACTCGGAAGCCAGATTGAAAACTGTCCAGGTATCCATTTGAGTTTAAGTGGTTGTTCACCTGATGAAAGACAACCTTTTCAATAATCTTGCCTATAAAAGGAAGGTTTGATATTGGTCTGTAGTTATTAATATGGAATTATCAAGATCATTCTTTTTCAGAAGTGGCTTAACAACTGCAGTTTTCAAAGAGTTTGGAAAAGTCCCAGAGAGAAGTGATGTGTTCAGCACTCCTAAAAGATCTGTTTCCAAACAGTCAAACACACTTTTGAAAAAAGATGTGGGGAGTGTGTCAAGGTCGCAGGTTGACGATTTGAGGTGCTGTACTATTTCTTCCAAGATTTTGCTATTAATTGCTTGAAAGACAGACATAGTAACTGTTTAAGGTTGTGTTTGAGTTTTTATGGTCTCTGGACAACTTGATGAGCCCTTCTAATATTACTGATTTTCTCAGAGAAGAAGGAAGCAAACTCATTGCATTCGCTGTCGGAGAGCATTTCAATGGGAATCTGACTTGGTGGGTTTGTCAGTCTCTCAACAGTAGCAAAAAGAGTGCATAAATAGTGCACTTGTGTTGTCATTAATGCATCTTTTTCTGACAGGCACAGATCTAGATTCAGTGGTAACAGAGATCAATATATCAAAGAAAATACAGAAGTGATCAGACAGTGCTACGTCCTTTATAACAATGGATGAGATGTTTAGACCCTTACTGATGAGTAAGTCTAGAGTAAGTCCACGATTATGTGTGGGAGCGTGCACATGCTGAATCAGGTCAAAAGTGTTTAAAACACTTATCATTTCATTTGTAATATTGATTTCTGCACTATCAAGGTGAATATTAAAGTTATATTCTGCTATGGCAAAACAGTCAAACACCTCCACCTCTCCTAACAGTTCTGCAGACAATCATAAAGTAAAGTTAGCAGGGGCTGTTTCATTTATTGTTGCGCTGCAGCTATCATCTAACCAAGTTTCATTAAAAAAAACATAAAATCCCATTTGTTTGTGGTGATCAAATCATTGATTAAAATGATTTATTTTTTAGTGAGCGAATATTTAAAAATGCTAACTTGATGGCATTACTTTTTGTCCCCACAGTAATCTTAGTTTGATGCATAATAGCTCGGAGATTGGCTGGGTCAGCCGTGCGGCTTAAGAAGGCCTTGGGCTTTCTATCACATGATAAAACAGAGATAGAGAAAGCTACAGGCACACTGGGTTCCCGCTTGTTCTGTAAACATTTGTGAATGTTACAGCTATCATAGCGGGGACCCGACACACATCACTGGGAGCTGCTATCTGTTTATTTTAATTCACCTAGACCAGATGTAGAGGGGGCTTTGAGCCCTGGCGCTGTGGCAGCGGTCGGAGAGCTCTCATAGGAGGAGGACGAGCTGGGGCCACAGGCCTTTTTAGTTGGCATCTGGGAGCTTGCAGCAAAAGAGTGGGAGAGTTTGGTCCCAGTATACACCAGTTCCTCAATTTTCTGTGAGCAGCTTAGAAATGGAGATGCTGGAGAGAGGGATAATGTGTCTGGTGAGATGGTTGGATGGATGGATGGATGGATGGATGGATGGATGGATGGATGGATGGATGGATGGATAGATAGATGTACTGTATGCTAAATCACTGTGACTCCTCACAATCTTAAACAGTATTAGTGCGCACATTAATTTTGTCATAATCTGAACATTCCAGAAAATAATTTTATTATATATTTTTTCCTGTTTGTTTTTCTACCAAGATGGCAAATTTTGTCTAGGATTATTGGATTAATATCCCGCAAGGAAAGGTTGCAACTGCATGTGTGCCTTTAAACACACACACACACACACACACACACACACACACACGCGCACACACGCGCACACACACGCGCACACACACACACACACACACACACACACACACACACACACACACACACACACACACACACAATGAAACATGTCCTGGAGGTGAAAGTGAATATCAAGCACAGACAGCAGTGTATATTTAGACTCATTAGGATCTCCACCGCACCGGGAGTGTGTGACAGAATTGGGTAATATAATAATCGAGGTGAGTCTTCATTTATTTGATCATTTATGAACTGTGTGTGTTTACAGGGAATAAACTAGGTTTTATACAAACATCCTTCCTTTTGGCCACCATGGAGCTTCCAATGGCCAATGGATATCATGGTTCACCTCCACAAGCAGCTTAGCAGTGGAGATGCTGGAGAGAGGGATAATGTGAGAGGGATAGATAGATAGATAGATAGATAGATAGATAGATAGATAGATAGATAGATAGATAGATAGATATGTAATGCATACATTGTTTTTTGTTTGTTTGTTTGTTTGTTTTTTCCTTTTCAACAGTTAAGGCAAATTAATATACACATTGATCATCATTGATGAAGTGTGCTCTCGTACCCAAGTCACCACCTGGATTTAACTAAGAAAATGGTTAAGGGGCTTCCATTGCAGTGATTAATATGGTTTAGCTGTAGCAGGTTATTTAACCTTAACTGAGCCAATGAGGAACGTTTCATTTCTTTAACAACCATTTAAGAAGAGATATCTTGTGGTTGTGGCAAAGATGTTACTGTGTTTCAGAAGGGTCAAGTTATTGTCCTGCATCAAGAAAACGACTAAGAAGATTGCTTGTAGTAATAAAATTTGGTCAGAACTGTTAGCGGTGAACCATCATCGTCTAGGATGAAATGTGGTCAGAAACAATTTAGAATGAGCGTGATGGGTGATCATTTAAATCGTGAAAAAAAAAAAACAGTAGAACTCAGCGATTTGTTTAATAGTGAAAGTAAGAACATTTACTCACACAAACAATGTGAGATAACTTTGTAATTTCTACTCATCACATTATTATTAGTCCTAAATTGGCCGCTTTTTTTTAGAGGATGTTGCAGAGGATTTTTTTCAGAGGACGTCTTTCAAACGCCAGATTTAAACAAATAATTAAATTCACTTGAAAAATTGTCTAATAGCTAGTTCTTCGGTTCACTAGAGTTCTCAATATAGTACAAGGTGAAGAGATTTTTACAGATAACGCCTTTCTGTTTTTATTGCCAATTTTCCATACTGTCCAAACCTTAGTCAGAGAGAAACAACAGAAGTAAAAAGCAAGACTGCCTCATCTCTCCAAGTTCATATCTCTGACATATAAAGACCTGCTGTTATAATCAGCATACAGGTATCTGCTATAAAGAAACCTGAGTTACTATCCTAACTGTAGAACTGCCCTTCAAGTGTAGAAATGTTATATTAAATGCGTAATTAATCCTCAAGAAAAACTGAAGACGTGTGACGGTTCCAAATCTGGGGATTATGTTTAAAATCTTATATTAGGTACATTATAGTACTGTGTAAAGTTTAGAGTGTTTCCCTTATCTTCCTCAGTTTCCCACTGCTATTTATTTCCTTTATTATATGTATATTTTACTTTTCCAAAGTTTTTTTATCACTCACTCAGAACACCAGTTGGTAGGAAAGAAAACACTGCACAGCGCTAATGCCATTTTGCTACACGTACAGATCTTAAGATGTGATCAGGCAGCGAGCGGTGAAGCAGTAGGTTCAGATGTTCTTCTGGAATTAGAATCCTCCAGCTGTAGTGTTGATCCCTTCACTTCTCGTCCCCGTCCTGTTTGGTGCCATGTGCCATGTGTTACAGCAGCTTGCACCTCTGATGTCCAATAAATCCCATAGAGGAATGTACAGATTGTCTGGCACATTGTCTAGACCATCATCTGAACAAGCTGGCGATGTTCTAATACGTATAGATCTAAATGCAATCTCTCTCTCTCTCTGATGAGTCAGAGGTGTGAGGATCAGAACATGGTCACACTGTCTGCCAAAAACGGAAAACGCTGGCATGAACCCGAGCCAGGGAGGTCGTGTAGGCCAAGCTCAGTGCAGTGGGCCAGGAAATAATGTTTAGTCTGAATTACAGGTTTAAAAAAGCAGATTCATCCAAATCATGCAAGATTTTCCATGGACAATTTATCATTATTATAATAAAAAATAATTAGCCAACGTCATCTAGCATTAGCAGGATGATCAATCATCTCTTACAGTCTTAGATTTGTCTCAGCAAAGCATCCTCAGCAAAATGTCTTTTTCAACAGATGAATCATTCTTTTAGAAATTAATTAACAGCTTTTGACCAAATATCTTGCAGAAACCAGCAGGGATGTGGAGGAGCGATAAACGAGTACGACTCTGAGTGTAAAGGAAAACGATTTGCGAGGACTATCTGCTTGATAAGGCTCTATTTTCTTGCCTTTTAAAAACATATTTTAAAAAAAGACTAAAGAAAGACAAGTCATCTGCACCAAAAAGCCTCAAGGGGAGAAGAAAAGTAACGGCACCCCACCACATGCTGAAATATGCAGGACTCATCTGCCTCGAAAATCTGCACATCAAATAATTCTAAGTAATACGCTGTGAGGCCCTGCGGGTGACGGAAATACTTATTAAGGCAGTTTAGTAATAAATTGGCACATTAATGCAATCCGCTCAATTCCAGGACGGAGCTGAAGGATAATCTCTCCATGTCAGGAAAAATTTAAATAGTGACAAATTTAAAATCTCCAGGATTTTCTAAATGCATTTATATATAAAGCATCGTTCCTACAGAGACTGAGAGATTATTAAGTAAATAAAAAATTAGACTAAAAACACGGTTCTTTGGATTAGACATTTTTAGTATTCTGAAGGGAACATTCTGCTGTTAGGTTCCATAAACTGTCGACCCCTTAGTGTTATATACAGTACAGCCTCGTAAGATGTAAGATGAACATCCCTTAAACTGAGCCGTAGTCACACTACATCCTCTAAAACTTGGACGAATTCACTAAGAACATGTACAACTTGTCAGGTTCGCAGTAGAAACGGGTGATGTGAAGCTACCGTGCTTGTTTGCACATGTTTATAAAAAGCCTGGTGAGGACTCGCCGCATAGTAGAGGGGAGCACGAGCTTGACGGTGCATGGATTGACAATCTTGGTGACGGTGAAGGGTCCAATGTATCGGGGGAAGAGTTTGCGAGAGATGGTTTTTAGGTGGATATCTCGGGTGGAGAGCATAACCCGTTCTGTACTTAGGAGCCTGAGAGCCTCTGCAGTCAGCTTGTTCCTTGTATCTTTTGCCGACCTGCAATAAGGGCCTGGGTTAACGGGACGTTGACCTCCTCCTCCTGAGATGGGAACAGGCGTGGCTGAAATCCTAAGCAACACTGGAAGGGGGACAGACCAGTTGATGACGAGGCCTGGGAGTTGTGGGCACATTCTACCCAGGGCAGAAACTTGCTCCAAGATGTGGCGTCCTGGGTGGTCATGCACCTCAGGGCGACCTTGAGGGACTGGTTCTTCCTTTCGAGCTGACCGTTCGATTGGGGGTGAAACCCTGAAGACAGGCTGGGAGTAAGTACTGGGCCCACTCCAGGACCTGGGGACGCAGGGAGAGAGGAACAAAGAGACGTTTAGGGGGAACATTGCTAGGCCCGGGCTCGTGGGTCAGGGCTTGCTTAACTTTAGTTTCAATGTCAAGTTCTGCGGCCACAAGCAAGGAGGTAAGAAGCAGGATATTGTCATTGGCATTGATGTCATGAGTGGCAGTAAATTGTCTTGAGAGAACGTCTGGCTTGGAATTCTTGGAACCTGGTTGATAGGAGAGGGTGAAGTTAAACCTACTGAAGAACAGAGACCATCGGGCCTGGCGGGTGTTGAGTCTCTTGGTGCTCTGTAAGTATTCGATGTTTTTGTGATCGGTCCAGACCAGGAAGGGAACCTCTGTCCCCTCTAACGAGTGTCTCCATTTGTCCAGAGCTAACTTGATGGCCAGGAGCTCACGATCGTCAATGCCATAGTTTCTTTCAGCTGGGGTTAGGCGGTGTGAGAAGAAGCAGCAGGGGTGTAACTTGTTATTGTGTGGGGCTCTCTGGGACAGGACGCCTCCTACCCCCGTGCTGGAGGCATCAACCTCCACAACGAATTGGCGTGACGGGTCCGGGATGGTTAGGATGGGGGCGGACGTGAATCGTTGCTTGAGTTCAGTGAAGGACCTCTCGGCCTCCAGGTCCCAGTGAAAGTGGTTCTTGGGAGAGGTTAGAGCTGTTAGGGGGGCAGCTATAGAGCTGTAACCCCGGATGAAGCAGCGGTAGAAGTTGGCGAAGCCCAGGAATCTCTGGAGTTCTTGTCATGAGGTGGGAGTGAGCCATATAGTGAGCCAATAACGAATCCTAGGAATGTGGTGGTCATGGTGTGGAACTCGCATTTCTCGACCTTGATGAACAGATTGTTCTCCAGTAGTTTCTGCAGCACCTGCCGAACAGCACATGTTCCTCCAGATCTCGAGAGAAGAACAAGATATCGTCAAGGTAGATGAATACAGAAGAGTTGAGGAAGTCCCTGAGAACGGCCTGGAAGACTGCGGGGCATTGGTCAGGCCAAAGGGGACCACCAGGTATTCATAATGTCCTGTTGGGGTATTGAAGGCCGACTTCCATTTGTCTCCCTCCCGAATGCGGACAAGGTGATACGCATTGCGTAAATCCAGTTTAGTAAAAATCTTGGCTCCTGGGAGGAGTTCAAAGGCGGTAGCCATTAATAGGGGAGGGTAGCGATTCTTCACTGTGATATCATTTAGGCCCCCATAATCTATGGATGAAGAGAACCATCTTTTTTGCCCACGAAGAAGAATCCCGCCCCCGCTGGGGAGGAGGAGGGGCAACTGATCCCTGCCGCAAAAGAGTCATATGGGCGGTGGGGGGGCAAAGAGGTGGCGCGAGATTTACTGAAGACCTCCTTGAGGTCATGGTTTTCTGGGGGAACATGGGTGAGGTCCGGTGATTCTCCTGCAGGGGCCGGGCCATCAGAGAGAGCCGGGCCATCAGAGAGGCAAAGCGCGCACATGCCCAGAGAATCCACAATCACTTCAAGGACAGTGGTGACACACGGTGCATGTGGCAGGGCATACAAGCCATTACAAACTACAGGGCATCATCACCTGCCTGTGACAGTGACGGCTCCCTTCCAAATGCACTGAACAGCTTCTATGCACGGTTCGATATGCAAAACAACGTGATGGCGAAGAAGACCACCCCTCCTCTGAACGACCAGATGCTGTGTCTCACCATGGCTGATGTGAGGAAAACTTTACGCAGCGGTAACCCACGTAAAGCTGCTGGACCAAACAACATCACAGGCAGAGTGCTCAGAGAATGTGCAGAACAGCTGGCAGATGTTCTCACAGACATCTTCAACATCTCTCTGAGCAGTGCCGTTGTTCCCGCATGCTTCAAGTCTACCACCATCGTTCCCGTGCCGAAGAAGTCTTCTGTGTCCTGTCTCAATGACTACCGGCCTGTTGCACTCACACCCATCATCATGAAGTACTTCGAGTGGCTCGTCATGAGACACATCAAGACCCTGCTGCCCCCCCTCACTGGACCCCCGGCAGTACGCATATCATTCTAACTGTTCGACGGACGACGCCATCTCCACCAATCTCCACCTGGCACTGTCACATCTGGACAAGAAAGACACTTACCTCAGAATGCTGTACATAGATTTCAGTTCAGCATTTAATACAATCATCCCCCAACACCTGATTGGGAAGTTGAGCTTGTTGGGCCTGAACACCTCCCTCTGTAACTGGATCCTGGACTTTCTGACCAAAAGACCTCAGGCAGTGCGGATCGGGAACTACACCTCCAGCATCACCACACTGAGTATTGGGGCCCCCAAGGGCTGCGTGCTTAGTCCCCTGCTGTTCACACTGCTGTTCACACAGCTCCAATCATATCAAGTTCGCTGATGACACAACCGTGGTTGGTCTCATCAGCAAGAACGATGAGTCAGCGTACAGAGAGGAAGTGCAGAGGCTAACGGACTGGTGTAAAGACAACAACCTGTCTCTGAAGGTCGAAAAAGACAAAAGAGATGGTAGTTGACTTCAGGAGGACACGGAGCGATCACTCTCCACTCAGCATCGATGGCTCTTCTGTGGAGAACGTCAAGAGTACAAAATTCCTGGGCGTCCACCTGGAGGAGAACCACACCTAGTCCCTCAACACCAGCTCTCTGCACAAGAAAGCCCAACAACGTCTTTTCTTCCTGTGAAATCTTTCACCAATCCTCACCACCTTCTATAGAGGACCTATTGAGAACATGAGCAGCTGCATCACTGTCTGGTTTGGGAATTGTACCATATCGGACCCTACAGCGGATAGTGAGGACAGCTGAGAAGATCATCGGGGTCTCTCTCTGTCATGACCCGCCAAGCCACAGCCCTGTCATGATCACCTGCACACCCCGGTTCCATGATCCGCCCCACTGCTTTCATTCCACCGCCTCATTCTCCACTCTGCACACCTGTACTCAATCCATAATCACCTCTCCTCCCTATTTAACTCGCACTCAGACTACACCTCCTCGGCAGATTATTGTGCACTCACCATGTCTAATATTCCAGCGTTTTGTCTCGTCTTGCCTTCTCGTTTTAGACCTCGCCTCATTTCAATGACCACGTCTTTGCCTCACGTCAGGGATCACTCGCCATCTCGGAACTTCTCGGTACTGAACTTTGGAACTGTTTCTCAACCACGAGCCTGGATCATGGACTTTTCCCCCACTCTCCGGCTTCGACCGCTGTCTGTTTCACGACCACGAGTAATCCCCATACGTCTGCGTCGCCTGCAAACCTGCTCGAGCTCAAAGTACACATGCCAGCTCTCTGCAGGGAGCTCATTCACATCGCATCGGCGCTCCACTTCCGCATTCCACACAAGCTCAAGTTACACACGCCGGCTTTCTGCACAAAGCTCATGCACATCGCGCCGGCGCTCCACCTCCGCATTCAGTTCAAAATGCGCGCGACAGCACAAGCAGGCTTCCAATCTAACTGTTACATGCACGGATTTAAGCCTGTCCTGTCAAAACGAGACTCAACGTATCTCTTCTTGCTGCTCATCTGCACTTGGGTCTACCACGGCAGCCACGTCCCATGACACTCTCCCATCTATAGAAGACATTTACACCACACGCTACATCCGCAAAGCCATCAGCATTGTGGCTGACCGGACACACAACTCACACTCACTCTTCACCCTTCTGCCATCTGAAAAAGGTACCGAAGCATTCGGGCCCTCACATCCAGACTATGTAATGGTTTTTACCTGCAAGCCACCTCCTCAACACAAAAGGACTGGACTGATAAAACACACACACACACATCTCTCAGATGAACTAAATAACATCCGGACTGAACTGATAAACACACACATGCACCATGCACATGCACAATCACACTGATCTACTACCTTCTTCATTTATTCATACCCACCTACCTGACCACCTACCTTGCAATATTTGCACAATATTTATCTCACTCTGCCATTTGCACAAAAATATTTTGACAAAATGTAAATTGTCTACTGCTGTTTTTTGTTTTTTGAGTCGATTAGTGCCTGCACCATGTGGGTGTGCTGTTCATGGATGAGGAAGACGGGTAGCAGGCGGCGTTGGTCTGGGAGTCTTCTTGGAGCCACGCCCTCTAGTGCTTCCAGCTGTACTAGAGGGTGCCCCCTTTTGCTGGACAGTCTTTAAGTTGGTGACCTGATTTTCCACAGTAGAAACAGGTCCTTTCAACTCGACCACGTCGTCTCTCCTCTGGAGAGATGCGTGTTCTGTCCAGCTGCATGGGTTCGTCCTGGGAGTTGGCTCGTGGAGAGGAGGGTCGAGGAAGAAGCCTGGGTGGAGAATACCGGGTCTACCGGAGGGATTCGATAACTAGGAGATCAAAGAGCGGGGCGTTAAATCCAAAAACGTGAACAAGAAAACCAAAAGATAAAGCGCAAGGTCAAAACCGGGAGATCAAAATAGCGAGCCGAACAAATCTGAGACGAGAGACAAAAGTCAGAAACCAGGAACAAAGCGAACTTGGCAACGTGAATACGGGAAAAAGAAAGTGCGAGAAAATTGAGGTATGTAACACGGCGTGGCATGTGCTTAAATGCTGGAGTAATCATCTGGAGAATGAGAAACTGGTGTACAGACGGGGCAGAAACCTCGTGGGAAATACGACTGACAGACTAGGGAAAACATGAGCATGTGACAAGCAATGACAGTGTGGGAAAAAAGACCAGACAGCAGACATGACGTGGATCATGACAGCGTGCTCATGTGCACGATAGGTAATCGGTTACAAAATGATAGACACATGAGAACCTGACAGGGTAGGAAGAGATTAACCCAAGTACTGAAGAAACAGATAGGTGTAAAGTTCTTGTTTAAAGATTTCCAAAGACTCAGCTTTACAGACATATAAAGGAAGTTCGTTCCACCACCTCGGTGTCAGAACAGAAAGGAGTCTAGATTCACGGCTGCCTGGTGCGGTGCGTGGTGTGATTTAAGCTGAGGTAAGTGGGTGCTGGACCGTAGCTGTGTTCTGCATGTTGCTTCCTGTTTCAAGTTTCTTGGTGAAGGGAAAAGGTTCATGTTGCAGGAAAGAACATCTTGTACTAACCTGCATGGCGAAAGTTTTTTGAGTGTGAGTGTGAGTGGCTCCATGCTTCCGGAAACCGCTGCTCATTTCCATTAACCTGGTTATAAAGCAGTGATCTTTGACTGACAATATTAAAGAGAAAAGGAAGAATAAATATGATGATGATTATTATTATTATTATTATTATCATTATTATTATTAATTTATTTAACTCAAACATAGTCAAAAATAAGACCAACCAAACAGTATACAATAATACAGCGGTACCTCGGCATATAAACACCTTGCCTTGCCAATTTTCACCTAAAGAACAAAAATTTTGCAAGGCATTTACCTCGGCATGTAAAGCATTTTTGGCATACAAGCGACCGAGCCCGGCATGTATACATACTTCGGCTAGCCGATCATTTGCATCAGTGCAAAAATGCCTTTGTAAGATTTATTGAAGACACAGCACCACTGGTCGCAAGAATGTTATCAAGGATGGTAGTAAGAAGAAAAGGGAGCCGCTTTCAGTTTGGTTTTTAACGCAGTTACTGCCAAGAGGAAGCATAAATTAAGGATAAGTGAGGTTTAATGTCTATTTATAGTATTTCATATTTTACTTTTACTTTTTAATTTACATTCCTTTTCTAAATGTTTATATGCAAAAGTATGATTATAGTGTTAGAAACTGGTAATATTGGTAATATTTTTGGGTGGCTTGAACAGATTATCTGCATTTACAATATTTCCTATGGGACAATGTGTTTCACAATACAAACTCATAATTAAGAACTCGCCTATGGAACGGATTAAATTCATATGCCGAGGTACTGCTGTACAAAAATAAATCACAACAAGATTATGAACTTCCAAACATCATCCAGAAGTTCAAGAAAAGACACTACTAGCAGTCACTGCAATATAAAGTGTAGATGTTAAACGCTGAGACAGAGGAACATTGATGTGGTTTTATAAGTTTTACCGTGTAATAAAAGTCAGGCTGCCGCATTCTGTTCAATTCAAAGCCAGAATTGATTACAGCCCAGAAGGAAGTGTTGCGAGGCAGCATCCTCTTTGGATTAATTTTAGTTTTAGATGAATGCTGAATAAATACAAGTAGAATAGATGTTTTAGATGTAGTAGTAAAGAAATCACTTTCATTAGCAACCCCTAACACATGAATAATAATAATAATAATAATAATAATAATAATAATAATAATAATAATAATAAAAGATAGCACATGCAGTATCCACCACTTTCAGTGGTTTGGGAAAGAAAAGACTAATTTCTGTGTAATTTTGCTAATCCATTTTTTTCCAAATCTATTATCTAATGCACTTTTCCTCCAGAAGCTCTTACACCTGGCTCTTTAAACGTTCCTCAGCCAGGCAGCATGACTGAGACTCTGTTTAATCTAATTCCTTTCATTATGAATGTCATTTCAGTTTGAGGATCAGCAGAATTTAAGTGACTCTGTCATTGATGCCTAGGCAAGCTGAGAACGAGCTGAGAACATGATCATTACAGTCATTACGCACTCCTGCAGGTTTGCACATGGATATGAGCCTGCATGTGAGTCTTGTTCCAGTTCTAATTATGATTTATCCTTCACCATCTGACAAATCACTTTTGGAAAGTTTAATGCCGTCAGAGTGGCTGCTGAGCCGAGCGTGAGGTCGGGCCATAAATACGCAGCGGATCCTCACGGGTGAATTACCACTCCAGATGGATTTTCGGATGTTTCGGCTTGTGTTAAGTTGTGAAACTAGTTACAATTATAATTTCAGATTGAATTTTTAGTTAAGAGTTAAGTAATACTGCAACGCTGCTGAATTCTGTGACCTGATTGGTCAGAAGGTGTTGATTAAGTTTCTATAACAGCGGCTCTGACTGTAGAGCAGGTTTATTACTTTATCGTTTCTATAGAAACAGTTTATTCACAGTGGATTGTTTTGTTTTGTTTTTTTTTTATAAAGAAAAGCAGAAAATTGTTGTAATCGTGGAAGAGATCTCCACGTAAAGCACATAAAGTCACACTTTTAATTTAATATTATCGTTCGGATTAAGTATAAGAAATATAACCACAATTCCACAGTCTGAAGTTATCTCAGATCACTACCTTGTCTCGATTAAAGCGTGTCATAGTAATAATGTATGCACAGCACCGCACTTCCGCTTTAAACCTTCCCTTTATCTCCAAGATTTTGGAAAAGGTAGTATCACAGCAGCTATGTTCACATCTACACAGAAATAGCATAAATGAACTGTATCAGTCAGTATTTAGGCCTCATCACAGCACAGAGACAGCACTTGTTAAAGTAGTAAACGACCTCCTATGGGCCTCTGATCAGGGTTGCGTCACTATACTTGTGTTACTGGACCTCAGTGCAGCTTTTGACACCATTGATCATAGTATTCTCCTTCACAGATTAGAAAAGGTAGTAGGAATTAAGGGAACTGCCCTCTTGTGGCTCAGATCCTATTTGACTGATCGTTATCAGTTTGTAGATTTAGATGGTGACCATTCCTCATGTTCTCAAGTGGAGTTTGGTGTTCCACAGGGTTCAGTTTTAGGCCCACTGCTTTTTTCCCTTTACATGCCTCCTCTCGGCAACATAATTCGCAAACATGGTATTAGTTTTCATTGTTATGCTGATGACACACAATTATACATCTCAGCAAAACCAGATGCGAAAAAAAACAGTTTACTAAAATTGAGCAATGTGTGCAGAAGTTCTAGTCATATGACCACAAGCAGCTAGAAGTAAGCTTTCTGATCACACTGGGGCAAATCTTTTTTCATAGCATTGTAAAGCCCCTGACTGTGCACTGTTATAGAAATATATCAGTGATGTGTTGTGATGAATTGGAGTTATTGTTACCACTCCCAAACTGATCTTTTCATTTAACAGGTTTTAATTTAGTGTTTTATTTCTATATCACAGAAATTTGGCTGATGTTCATTAAAACATTTTAAAGTGTTTTTTGATGTTTTAAATCAGAATTCCAACATGCTGCGGTATAAAGTAATAAATGATCCATAGCAAGATCTTTCAAGGTTAAACTAAAGTGAAGTTCATTATTTAATGGGTGCAGTAGAAAACCACGCATGCCTCCGTTCCCCGCAGTACGAGGATATTTGTGTATACACTAGACTGAGTAATAAAGCGAGTTGTTTGTTCTTTAACTGAGGGTAAGCGTATTAAAGGCAGATGTGTTTGCACTTTCAATTTAATTACCAGCTCTGTGTGAATATTAATCTGAGACCTAGGTACCAGTGAGCAATAACACTATTTATCATTGTGGGCCAAATAAAAGCTGCGCACATTGTTCCATTGCTATACATAAAGTTTAATAACTTCAGAACCGTTAATGGGTACTGTTTAGAGTTGATCTTTAGACATTGACCATGAAACAAAGGTTAAATGTTTGATTGAAATATTCCTGTTGCACTTAAAAACTCCTATAAACTCACTGACTTAAATAAGCTAGTGTAACTAGTTTGGTGCATTAAGTGACATGAATCATAATAAAGAATGGCACATGTACTAAAAGTTTGATTTCATACCAAAAAAATTGTGTTAAAAGAAGCATATCAAAGCATTTCATACTTTTAATTCTTTTTATCTAAGAATAGCTTAGCTGCTTCAAATTTTATGATTCTAATCTGCAAGACAACAAAGGAACTCGCATGTTAGATATATACAATGGTGGTATATAACACCTCTGTGGGTGTACTGTATATTGGGTATATGCCACCTACATGTGTATATGATGGAGTTTTTGGCAGACTTCGATACAATGGTCCCTCTGCTCCTGAGTCAGCAGACTGGGACGAACTCAGCAGCAGCACGGTGCATGTTGAAATCCCACGTGAGGATGGCCTGGATTGTTCCGTATGACACATCGACACTGGCAGCAATTTTGTGGATTGTTCTCTGGGAATCATCATGCACAAGCTGCCCACTTTTTCGGGAGTTGAGCTTCCAGTGACGAGCTTTGTTGTCTTCCAGCTGCTGCTCTTGAAGCATGCAAAATACTCAAAACACCTCGAATTTCCTGTTCGATCTTTGTGCTAATTTGCTCTCCATGATGAAATAGCAGACATGGTCACATGCTCCGAATAGCAGCAGTTATGACTTTTGGCTCACTGACTTATGAAGGTTGGTGTGACTGTGTGTGCAGCTTTGTGCTGTAGCTGTTTGCATGTTACAGAAATAGACTCTGAACTTTTTGACACCACCTCGTATCATACGATTACAGCTTGTGTAGGTGAAGTATCAAACTAGGGCTTTATTAGGTTTCATATAACCACCTACTACATAACCTGCTAACTTTATTATTCTGTTCTGCTAGCTAGATATAGGAAATAAAATTAACATGCTAATTACTGTTGTGCCCTGGATAACTTATTCTCTGTTAGAGAGGGGCCAGTATGTAAGTTGGGAAATTCGCTGTCTGATGTGGTGGTCAGTAACACAGGAGCACCTCAGGGGACTGTTCTTTCTCCATTTCTGTTCACTCTGTACACCTCAGATTTCCAATACAACTCTGAATCCTATTACCTGCAGAAGTTCTCTGATGACTCTGCAGTGGTGGGGTGTACAAGGGATAGACATGAATAGGAGTATGTAAGACTTCTAAAGAGCTTTGTGAAGTGGTGCACCGCCGCGCTGCTCTTCGCCACCAGCTCACATTGAAAATGAATGACTTCCGGCCACTTTGATGCTCTCGCGCCACGTTCGGTGTGAACGCCAGATATCTGAGCAAATCGTGATGCTAACAAATGGGAGTTATGCGTGTAACACTGTGATGTAAATAGCATCCTCAAATCTTTTTGTCTTCAGGACCGCTTTGTGTTTGCGTGTGTGTGTGCAAGCAGATAACAAAAGCAAAAGGAAAATAACAGCGTTAACTCACCCATATGGCGGAGTTTCCGTGTGATAGATCTCTTTCGGAGGATCTTCTCCACTAATTTTGTTTTGAGTGCTTGGGGGAAGAACATGCTCGCCTCGGGCTTCAGGGAGACTGTGAGTATTGTGATGTTCTCCCTATTAAGGTGCTTTGCATGCGGCTCGCTTTCTTTAAAGAGAAGCCGCGACGCATTCCTGGGGCTCGCGTATTGATCTGGCAAAAGCGCACGGAACAGAATTCCCCCTTTCTCTCGCGCTTTCTCCAGATCAGGAAGTTTTAGTGTCCGCTTCTCAAGCGCGCTCTGGCGCTTTGTGTAAAGGGGCAGAAGAGTCTTCCTCTCTTGCTTCCATGGCAGTGTTGACCGAGCGTTTGAGGAATTATTGGAAGTGCGGTCGAGCGGTTGTATATCGACTGGCGAGATTCCCCCAAGCGCTCAAAATTAGATGACAGGTTTCTGTCAGGTGGTCGGGGGGAGGGGCCTCAACGTCTCTCTCCCCTTCTTTGCTGACCTCCATGACAAGTTAACTCTTTCATGGAGCAAGCCGTACTCATCGCATGTTTTTGTGCCTTCAAATTATTCAAATATCATAGATGCGAAAGCACATGTTTATATGATGATGCCCCAGATAGAAGAGACGATTGCGGGCTATCTCTCTCCTGGGACATCATCCTTCCTGAAAAAGCCCACACTCCTCTCCAGGCCGTATAGATTGACATCTGCCTTGGTGGGGAAAGCTTTTCAGGCAGCGGGTCAGGCTGGTGCTTTACTGCACACTATGACGGTTTTGCAGGCCTCCCAGGCTGACCTGTTGAAGGACTTGAGCACCGGCAGAGCTACTGAGGGGGCATTTTCAGATCTATACCAAGCCACAGATCTGTCTCTCCGTGCAACCAAGCAGACGGCCCGTGCTGTTGGCCATTCTATGGCTGCCATAGTATCCATGTAGAGGCATCTGTGGCTGAACCTTACAGGCATCAAGGATGGGGATCGTGCTGTCCTTCTTTATGCCCCCCCGTCTCGCCATCCAGCCTTTTTGGCTGTTAATTTCATCGCCACTAGGTTTCTGGTTGGTGAAATTATACAAGCAAGCCTTTGGGAGGTTTCTTCCTCGCCGTGCTCAAGAGTCGAAATTGTCGGCCATGGATTTCCTTCACAGAATAGGGTCTCCTCACTGGCACTTCCAGGAGACCGGTGTTCAAACCCCGCCACCACCGGTGTTTCGGGGAGCATCGGTCTCCAACGAAATTTTGGGTCATCTCACTGCCCATCCAGCCGAAGTGTCAAAACTCCTGCCCCTTGCGGAGAAGCTGGCAGCGAGGAAAATAGTGAAACTAATGTCCTTGGGACTACAAAGGACTGTAGCCACAGGCTACAGGATTCAGTTTGCACATCGTCCTCCGCGTTTCAACAGCGTGGTCTCCACTTCTGTGAAACTGAAATGAGCACATCTGCTGGCCTTGAGACTACAGACTTTGCTAAGCAAAGGGGCCAAAGAACATGTTCCCCTCCCAGACAGAGAGTCGGGCTATATAGTCGGTATTTCTTGGTTCCCAAGATAGATGGGGGGTTGTGCCTGATTTTAGATCTTCACGGCTTGAACCGCTATCTCTAGACACCCTGGTAGAGATGCGTCTACCAGGGTGTCTAGATGTCACAATCTACTCCTTTTCCAAGTCACTCAGACCCTTCTTGCTGTGACAATTTCCGCATGACATTTTTTAAATTTCTTTCCCTGTGTTTCAGAGCAACATGGTGGTTCAGAAAAGGAGCCTGGTGGAGGATGACTCCAGATTCCTGAAGGTGTTCGAGTTGTTTCTGGAGCAATCGTCTGAGCACCAGAGTATGAGAGGCTTCATCCAGGGGACACTTCCAGACATTCTGTCCACGTATGTTATTTTGTTTGTCCAAACCTTGTTTTCCAATTAACATTAGCTCAGTGTTAAAATGCTTTGTGTGAAATATTTATATGAATGATTTAATATTCTGTCTCAGTGTTGGAGCAGGAAAGTCCACTCTGAACGTGATGGGAGTGGGAAGTGGATCAGGTATAAATATTTGTATTTGTTATTATAGAATATGTTATCACAGTATTCTGTCACTGTATAACCCTGTGACACACACACACACACACACACCACCTGCAGGTGAGATCGATCTGGAAATGCTCACGCAGATGCACGCTAAACATCCCGAGGCCAGTGTGGAGAACGAGGTGGTGGAACCCAGTGGGGACATGATGTATAAATATAAAGGTTACACACTCACACGTCTGCCTTTATTGTTCTTTGTCTGTGGCTTTGTGTGTCTGATACATGAACAACTCATGTAGAGTTTATTACAACATACAGTACATGTGTGTACAGGTCTATCGTGAATGTTTATGATAAACAGTGTAAATATTGTAGGGTGTAATGTGTATGCGTTGGGGCAGGGTGTGTGCTACCGATCCAGGTCTTAGTTCATTCTCTCAAGCAGTAATGAGCTGCAGGTCATCGACAGCTGCACATGATACTGTAGCATATATTTAACAAACGTAAACATTAACACAGTGAGAATTTAGATTGGATTATGTGTAATTAGAAAATCCACAAAAGGGTTTTGTGTCATCTTATACTTTGTATTTTTCTTTTATTTGTAGTAGATTTAATAACTGAAATAAATGAAACTAAATGACCATAAAATACAAACATAAGCCGATGTCAGTCAGCAGCGCTGGTGTTTTTGCATTCTTATGATAAGAATGAAATGCAGTAGGCTGTTATGATCATCATAATTTTCTTTCATAAATAATGAAAACATTTTTAAAATGTACATTTCTACATTCCAGTAGCACATAATGCATTACACACAGTTTTAGTCAAAGCGCACACACACTGATTTGAACTGAATTTGAATAAACAGACAGGATCAGCTGTTAATTTCCATCAACTTGTTTGTGGTGAAATTAATGTCTTCTTTCCAAAAAGTTATTATTGCCAAAAAATGTTTGTTATTAAATTAATATTAAAAATAATAAAATAAAACAGACGTATTTTAGATTCTCGTCTCCTCACGCCCTGGAGCCCCGCCCCAGCGCTTAGCGCTCCATTCACTATAAATTCATTACTGAACTCGTCATTTGCCTTTACTTGTTTTTTAAATTTACACATTTACACCTTACAGCGTGGGCACACTGAAATAGCTAAAAACTACAGTCTAATACCACAAAAGAAAACAAATCGTATGATCAATAAAAAATAAAAGCTTTGAGATGACCATTTTGTTGTATTTTTGTGTTCATTGGATTAAACTAAAACATTGGTATTCTTATTTCTGATATGTTACAATAATTCTCGTTATCAAATTTTGTTTCTTCATTCAAGCTGTTTATTTATTTATGTACAGTTTCTGTTATTTCAGTAAATAAATAAATAGCTGGAGTGAAGAAACACAATTTCTTAATGACCATTAATGTAACATATGCATGTATGTATATATCAGAAATAAGAATGCTAATGTTTTAATTGTGTGAAAAATATATACTTATAGAACACGAAATGTCTGCTTTTATGTAAACTAATGGAAAACAAATTTCAGATGATGTAATTCGCATGAAACGTGAATATACTGTAGGCGCATCCTCTGCAGTGGAGATTTCAGTCTTTTTGCAAAATGTCCCTTTGCGCCATCTGGCATTCATTTCAGGGATGTACGTTAAAAGGCGACTAATTTAAATCTCCCTCTGTCATCCTGTTGCGGTGGTGAATGTCGCGATAAAGCACATTCTGGTCTCCTACCTACTGTATATATATTTTTTTTTCATAAACAGAAATGTTATATGTTCATGGTCCTACAGCAGTGCATTGTATCCTATAGGGATTAGAGTTTATGATACTCAGATGAGGATGTATACTATGAGATTAGGGTGTATAGTATAAAGATACTATACTATAGAGGTAAGTGTTAGGATATATATTATAGGATTAGGGTGTATACTGGTGCATGTTGTACAGTGTATAGGATCTATAACGTACCCTATGGACTGACAGCATTTTTTGTACTGTACTGTTATTACACTTGTGCAGTTTTAGTCTCAACTATGTCGGGCCTCGATCAAATCACCTTCAAGTGGAATAAGATGACCGTGTCTGAGTTTGAGAGCGACTGGAAGCAGAGAAACACTGACAAGAAATTTGATTTCATCCACTTGATTCAGGTCCGTACATTTTAGTAAAAACTCAACATAAATGTTTGTTTAATAAAAATTTGATTGTAGCTCAGTGCTATCTGAACAAAACACTGATCTTTAATTAAATTATTAGCTTTGTCACACAAATGTTATTTGTTGTTTTGTTTTTTTTTCATTTATTGTTAAAGTGTAAACAATTGTGTTCATAATACAATTTAATGTGGCATTACACTGTTCTACTGTAGTGCTATGAGTGCTAATTAGGACTTTAACGTAAGCGCTATACCGCTGCGTGAGACGGATGATCGGTCACACTTGTGTCGCTCCACAGATGATGTACTACGTGACCGACCCAGGGGCGACAGTTTCTTTTTTCCGAAGCTTACTGCACAAAGATGGCAAACTCCTCATCGTCCTGGTCTCAGGTACACACACAAGCACATGCAGATTTATTTATCTATTTTTTTATGATAACTCACTTAAGAGGTGGAAGGTGAATAGATATAAAACACAAGGCGGGTAATGCAGAGCCAGTCAGCTAATCGATTGCACCCCCTGCAGGAGATAGTGGGTGGGGCGGGTTATGGAGACGCTACCGAGATCAGGTGCACAGCCGCTGTGTTACGACTGCAGACATCAAGAGCTTCTTAGACTCTAAAGGAATCCCTTATAGGAGCCACAGATTTGCGTCCAGTATAGACATCACTGAGTGTTTCATATACACATATAAAGAAAAAACAGATCAATACATTCTGTACACATTTAACGTTTCCTGGTCGATACTGCATGTCGAAATAAAAATAGACCTTACACTTTCAGAAAATGAAAACCTTTCTAAAGAAAAAGAAATCAGTGATACAGTTTGATTCAATTTGATGTATTTAGCGCTTTTAACAAAGGTCATTGTCGCAAAGTAGCTTTACAGAATCAAAAAAAGTCTAAAGAGTCTCCCACTATTACGCTTCTGCTCTTGTGAGATTCCAGACTAGACTCTCCTCTATACACAATTAGGAAAAAACAAGCATTTTTAGTAAGATATCTGTAAAAAAAAACTGTGATATTTCATAAGATGCGGTAGTGATTTTTATAAAAAAATCAGTGATTAAATAAAAATGCAAAATCAATGCAAGTATTATATCAAATAAAGGAATTAACAATAGCTCAGTGTCGTGAAATTTAAAAACAATATATAGCATGTATAGACAGCTTTTTTTTTTTTTTTTTTGGATTTTTCCCCGATTTTTCTCCCTAATTTAGGCGTGCCCAATTCCTCCCCGTCACTAGGGGGCTCCACATTAAGGCTACTACTACCACTCAGCCGGGAGGGCCGAAGACTATCACGTGTTTCCTCCGAACCACGTGACGCCAGCCGACCGCATCTTTTCAAAACTGCGCACCGTTGGGGGCGGCGTAACACTGGACGGCGCTATCCGCTCCCTCGCTCGAGCTCACGACCTGACTGGCTGTAGAGCCGTGATTAATGTCGGAGCACTAAGTACCTCTCATCCCTCCCCTCTGAGAGAGCTCGGCCAATCAGCTCTCTCTAGACCTCCGGCTGCGAGAGGTTACAGCTAGGGCGAGCGCTTTACCCACTGCGCCCCTCGGAGGCCCATAGACAGCTTTTATAATTATAATTTTTATGTTGTTTTATTATAATTTGCTTTATTATATTTTATAATAAAAAAAAATGAAACGCAGGAAAATTCCCCTGACAATGGTTTAGGGCCTCATAGGGTTAAATTAAAATCTACTAAAAGTTTATCAAATTCATTGAAATGCCGTGTAACTCATGCTGTTTAAATGTCGTATCTTATTAAATAAAGTGATTTTATGTTTTGGTTTTGTTTTCCTGCACTACACTCTTGTCCACTAGGTGGCAGATAAACTAAAACCTTGATAAGTGATGTTCTTGCAGAAAAAAAAAAAGCGGAGGATGAAATCTGTTTACTTTTTTTGCCGAGACTGTGGAACAGTTTTAAGGAATTCATCAATTTAAGAGAATTTTACATTCAAAAGTTTACCTCAGTAGTTCAAAACGAGAATAAATTCATCAATTTAATTGATTAATTGATTAATCTATCAACAATTACTTGATTAAATCGCACATCTCTAATGCCGAACCAAGTTTTACTTTGTGACAAACAAATTATATGTATATGACAAAATAACAGGACTTGCTTAAGAGTGAAACATTCCGGTTTTCCTGAAACATACCACAGAAAGTTTAATTTACTATGTTTTTTTTTTTTTTTTAAGTGGAGGAAAAAATACAGAATGACTCAAGAATGAGGTGTGAGGCCACAGTGCTGAATGGAAAAAGACTGGAGCAGGTCCCAGTTGGCTGTGACTAAGTACTCTCAAAGTACACATGCCATCTAGCTGTGTTCATCGCTAACCCACGGTGCCAACGAGATGTGCCTTAAAATAGAAAATGCAAGATAAAGGATATGATGAACATGAGGGCATAAACAGGAGTCAGTGTTAAAAGAGAAATGAAATTAAACAAACGATCGCAATGATACTGAAAACAGATGGCGAGTGTTTGGGTCAGACACCAAGTGCTTGAAACATTTTCTGGTTTATTGTAGGTTATATACAACACAATGTTTAACAACAGTAGATAAGTGTTAAAATTGACCAGCATCAGTTGTTGTAGGGGGAACCTGGGGGGCTCTCGTTTACAGACGTTTCACAACAACTGAGGTCAAATCACGCCAAGTCACGTTAGCTTTATTGTCATCTCAACCATATACTGTACAGTTCAGTTCACAGTGACAGGAAACAATGTTCCTCCTGGACTAAGGAGCTACTGTACATACAACATAAATTAACAAACCTGACTAGTTACCCAAGTCACCCAATTAGCTGACTAGCTGAGACCAAACAAATGAACGTAAACGGCCTGATCCCAATTCCCTTCGGCAACTTTATGGTGGAAATTTAAATAAACAAACCAACAAACAAATAAATAAATAATACATTGGTCATGTATAAGCTCTAGAAAGCTTAAGGAACAATATTGTTCATTCAAAATGTAATGATTTCATTTTCATCTTGAGCTGGAGAAAAAATATGCCATTTATTAAAATACTTCAATTAACTAGCTAGCCCTAGCCACCTGGCTAACATGGAAAGCTTGTGTTTTTAAAAAAAAATTTTTTTACAGTAATAATAGATTTGGTTTGTATGTAGAAACAGCCACTATTTGTGAATATATTGTAAATTTTATAATAAAATGATACAATTTCATTATTTTACTGCTTGGTCAAAAATCTCTGAAAATGAATGGGATATTAAAGTTATGTTCTTACATTATGTACTTTAAAATGTATTGAGTAGTCCTGTACAAATCACTGTACAAAGATTCCAAAGTAATAGAAAACTTGTATTTTTGTTTTATATATATTATAATTGTGTAAAATAGTTCAGAGGAAAGCTCTGTTTCAACACCAGAAGTTTCCTTTTACACTTTAGAATGTTATTCATTTACTTTACATTAATTATTCTTTTCTTGTGAATAACTTCGATAGGTGACTAGAGTTACACCTTTCCACTGCTCCAAAGGGAACATGTGAAGAAAAAAAAAAGGAGATGTGTGAGATGTGTATATCCAAGTGGGTGTAAGAAGTGCTAGATGAGTGTTAGATGAGGACTCTTTGTTTAATTTATTTATTTGTATAATTTACATTTACAGCATTTGGCACACACCCTTATCCACAGCGACTTACACTTTTATCCTATTATACAAAGTTGAGGGTTAAGAGCCCAATATAAGCAACTTGGTTGTGGTGGGGTTTGGACCTGGGACGTTCCAGACCATAGTCCAATGCCTTAACCACTGAGCTACCCATGGTCCCCTATAACTAGCCAGCTACCTGTAAGAAATTACAAAATAGACACAGACTGCAAAACTAGGGATTAGGTTACCCTCTCTGTGAGGTTATGAAGCCCCACCTTCTTTGATATGATTAGGTAGAAGAATTCAGTCTCATCTGTGATTGGGCAGAAATCTAGAGCATAAAAGGAGGACTTAAATTGTTGTGCTTTTTAGCACAGTTTAGCATAACCTTTTTAAACTGTTAAATTTTAGTGTTGCATTAAATAAACAATTTTTTATGTAGAATTAAGCAATTGACACCATCTTGATCATCTATGAGAAAATAATCCCAGAAGGAGAGTGTCTTTTATAAAAACACCAAATATGCCACGCCCCTTCCAAATTGTCACATGAGCATTCACTGTCTCAATGTAGTATTTTCTTAATAAACACAGTATAATAAAATATAATCTTCTGTTTATATGCTGTGAGTGTTGACTTGGTTTATATTGAATTAATACAAATCAGGATTAAAATATGATCAGAGAAAATTAACCATCTGAATACAATTTGCAAATTAGTCAACTATTAATTAAAAAGTAAGTAAATACACTGTTTGCACTCTTGCACCAGTCAATGCAACACTTTTTGGGAACAGATGAAAAGGTTTTGTAAACCCATTCCTGCCAGCTCCTGTGGTGTGTATTGTCAATTTTCAACCACTGTAATAATATAGAGCTGATTGAAGTTGTCATGCGATGATATGATCTTACCAAGAGAACGGGTATAGAGGGAGAACAGAGGAGGGCCAAGTACTGAGCCCTGTGGGACACCAGTAGAGAGTCTGCATGGGGCAGATGTGGGCTGTTTTCCTTGTCGAATTTGGCAGGTCTGGCGAGTGTGTACACACTGTAAAATTAAACCTGAAACTTTGAAAGTTAGTGTAAGTCTATATGCAGCGTCTAACAAACGATATCACTGATAGTCATGAATCAGTGGTTAAAGCATTGGACTACTGATCAGAAGGTCCCAGGTTCAAACCCCAGCACCACCAACTTGCCCTTGTTGTGCCCTCGAGCAAGGCCTCAACTCCTGAAATGTATAATGAAAGAAAACGTAAGTCACTCTGGGTAAAGTTGTCTGAGAAATGCCGTAAATGTATAACCATAAATCAGATTTTCCCCCTGTTGTGACGTCATGTAGCAAGAGGCCCTTCTCCGGCTCATTGCCCAGCTCTACCTGTTTCTTGGCACCATTTTAAGAGCTAGAGTAAAATAATCTAGGCTAGCACATAGTGGCTTACTGATGACATCTAGCCTAGCTTTCTTTAGTTCCTAAGAAGGGATAAGTTCGTTTTTAGTGGTCAGCAATTGTCAGATAAGTTCAAATGTCTAACCTAGTCTGCCTTTTGTCTTAATGAATAAATGATTTAGCATTATTATTTCCTCTAACATCTTCTATCCTTGGGATAAATTTGACCCCAGCAATTTAAACCTCCAGAAAATTATCATAATTAAAATTGTTACCCAAGTTTATGTATAAAAGTCATTGAATATGAAGCAAAAAAAAATTTGTCAATCATTTATTTTGAGAATTTAATGGGGTCACAATGACCCCAAAGATAATAGGAGGGTTAAAAGGGGCATTCAGGGGCTACAGACATTTAAAGGTACAGACACAGAAATGTGACGTTTGGAAAAGAAGTGAATCAGAAAGAATATTAAGCAGCTAGAATGCAGTGTCTGAACTGTAATTCACCTCTAATGCGTATGCATCTTTTTTCTTTTTTTTTTAAGTATGATATTTGACCTTCACTCTTTACTAATTCACTGTGCCCCCTGCAGGAGAGAGCGGGTGGAGCAGGTTATGGAGAACCTATCGAACTCAGCTGTCCAAGACCAATATCAGTCAGTACATCACGACCGGAGACATCAGAAAGATTCTGGATGCTAAAGAAATCCCCTACCTGAGCTACACCATCCCATCCCAGATGGACATCACCGAGTGTTTCACACCTGGGGATGAGAAAGGAGAGCTGATGCTGGACTTCCTAACTTTGGTGCTGGAGTTCAATAAGTGTGCTTCTCCAGAGCTGAAGGCCGGAGTGCTGGAGCTCCTCAGACACCCCGAGTGCAGCCGAGAGGTGGATGGTAGGATCATATTCAACAACAACCTTGAGGCCTTGGTGCTCAACCCATATTGCTGAAACATTAAGATTTACTTTGAAAAGGCTTTTTATGAGATTTCACTTTAAGCAGGTAAACAAATCTGCCGATAGCTGTCTTGTGTGTATTGTAACTGTTAATTTTTTTTTTTTTAACTAAATCTTATATTCGGTCTATAAATTATTAAAAGGAAATTATTTTCACAGAAAATGTATTAATCAACCGGCAGGACTGTGAAGTCTGATTTACAAATTAGAAGACTATTTCATTGTAGGTTGTATAAAGTAATAAGATAGAAAATGTGTGGTAAATTAAAAAAAAATTTTTTTTTTGATGATTCTTTTCACGTTAATGTGCTGTTGATATTTAAATGACAGATATGGATAATATTGGAGTCATCTATAAATTCAACAAATGTGCTGTTAGTATTAGAATATACACCAATTCATCTAAACACAGATTAAAATCATCTGATTAATGGTGTAGCGGCTACTCTGTATTTACCAAACACCGCTGAGAGGCTAAAACAAGAATTTAATGCATTTGCGACGCAACAATAAAACGTCCGTGAGGCAAAACTCCTGTTCCTTGTTTTTATTTATTGTACAGACTGATGGTATCCTTGCTCACCCCCGCTCCCCCTGGCTCTAATTGCACAGGTGATTAATATTCCTAATTCACGTAACCTGCGACTCTCCGCCACAAACATGTGACATAAACAAAACACATTAACTCTTTCATGTCCACTACGATCCAGCCCTTAATTATTATCAAATAATATTTACATTCATCAAAATAGACATGAAATAATCAAAATGATTAATTTTAACAGCATTATGTAATGTACAGTCTTCTTTCTTCTTCTTCTTCTTTTTCAAAAAGAATAGAAAAAGCAAAAAAGTGTTCATAACATGAATTAGAGTGTTCTTTACAGGTCCACTCTGTCAGGCTTCACAAGTCAATGTCAAAGTCAAAAAAGTGTCAAGTAATACAGTAAATAAGGTTAACCGTCTTCTGCTTCTTGTATAAGACCGAGCTTGGTCATCGGTCTGTCCAGACAGCTGCTTTTAGTCTTCACTTGTACTTGACGTTCCAATCCTCTTCTGTTTGACAACGTCTGAATTACTCGTCCCATAAGCCTAGAGTTGCAGGGTGCTGTATTATCGACTATAAGCACTATATCTCCTGATTATAATTACACTTGACACTTGTGCATTTCTGATGCTCTCGAAGTTGCTGTACTGTAAGTACTCCAGAACCCACCTTTTCCAGAACAAATCTGCCATGTACTGAACCCGCTTCTATCGATTACGAGCATAAACATCTTGCTTTGTAAATTCTCCTGCTGGTAAGGATGGCGAAGTCTTCAGGAGCAACCGCTGGTTTGGCGTTAATGCTTCCAAATCAGATGGATTTGTGGACACTTCTGTGATCGGAACGACCATTAATAATAGCTTCCACTTCGCAAAGAATGGTATGAAAGCCTTCTTCATCCAGATTCTGCACCTTTAGAATAGAGTTCGGAATTTTCCTCACAGATCTGATTAACCTTCCCCATGCTCCTCCGTAATGTCCATTTAATTCCCTTTTAAAGAAGGACATCATTGATCTTACTTTGATTACATTCCCGTATCGCTACTTTTAGTTCATTCTCTGCTCCTACAAAGTTCCCGGACCGGTCCACGTCTTGCAATAAAACGGTGCCGTGCATTTATAAAGGAATCTGTGTCCAAAGACGATGCCACCTCAATATGTGCTCGTATGGCTAAACAAGTGAAAATGACTCCATACCATTTTACTATACTTCTTCTGCTTTTTACCTCAAAAGGTCCAACATCATCAAGCCCCAACACGAGTGAATGGAGGTTCATTTGGAATGACTATTTTTGAAGGTAAATCTGCCGTCTGTTGACATCCTGGAAGTGAATTCAATTTCTGACAAACAATACACTTGGACAGTACTTTCCTTATGGCTGTGCTCACACCAGAACGTTGTGTCACAATCACATGTTGTCCAAATTGAGGCGGAAATCCAATATTTCTGACTCAATTTGGACAACACATGATTGCGACCACCATGTCCTATTTCTTGGTGTATATGTCGCAAGAGAATGTCTGAAATGTGAGAATTCTTAGACAAAATGGCTGGATGTTTAGATGCTTCAGGCATTGATGCCCTACTTAATCATCCTCCAACTCTTAACATCCCCAAGAATAGGACAAAGTCCATAGATATGGCTACTTTTCTTTACACTTTCACCTCTTTTAAGGCTAATAAGCTCATCAGGAAACATCTTTTCTTGAGAGAGCCTAATAATCTCTAATTCGGCCGTCTCTAGTTCTTCTTTTTGAAAGGTGAGGATGTTCAAGTTGACCTTTAAAAATATCCATGTCTCCTTGCAAAGAAATGCAGGACCAGATATCCATGTTTTGTTCTCAAGCAATGATCTTATAGTTGATCCTCTCGAATCAATATCAGCAGGATTGCTTGTGGAGCCCCACGTATCTCCACTGTGAGCCTTGTGAGGCCTTGCAGATTTCTGTCACCCGGTTTGCTACAAATATTCGAAATCAAGAAGTCTCATTTTTAATATATTTGAGAACAGAAGTACTGTCCGTCCAAAAGACGTAATCTTGCAGCTCCGGATGCAACTCTCGCTTCCACAACACATCCATACGGCGTGCCATGGTAGCAGCAATGAGCTCTATGGGAGGAATGGTAATGGACTTTGCTGGGGCCTCTCTTGATTTTCCCATAATAAATACACAGTGTGATTGTGAATGTGCATTATGTAACAACAGTATGTCACAGTTCCATATCTGTCTTTGCTCGCATCTGAAAAATGATTGAACTGTAGTAGCATCCCCAAAGTTCAGAGGTTTCAAACATCTTGCAAGTTCAAAGTTTTCCAGATGGTGAAGTTCTTGCAGTCAGATGATCCATTTTTGAGCCACCAGTTCAGGGAGGACATCATCCCATCCCAGATTTCCTTTACAGAGCTCTTGCAGGATTATCTTAGCAGACAATACCACAGGACTTACAATTCCTAACGGATCATAAATGGAACTGATGATTGATGATATTCCTCTTCTGGTCAGAGGTCTATCCTTTATTACAAACTGAATACACCATTGCACCCCAACACCCTCTCAATTGATGGAAAATCCCAATCCATGCTCAAGCCTTTCATGGTCTTTGCTCTTTTGTCTTCTGGTATTGCATCTAGCACTTGATATCTATTGCTCATCCTTTTTGTGAGCTTAAAGCCACCCTTGGCACATATGGAAACAAGCTCCTTATGCAAAGCTATTGCCTTTTCAGTAGAAGTAACTGAAGCAAGACAATCATCACTGTAGAAAGAATGTAAAATTGTATCCATTGCTTCATTTCTGAAATGCTCTTTATGGTCTTCAGCACCAGAGCAAAATTTGGAGCAGCTAGGAGAAGAAGTTGCTCTGAAGAGGTGTACTAACATCCTAAAGTCAACTGGATCTAGACTTAAGTACTTTGTGGGATGGTAGATAGCCATAAATCGTTGCTCTTCCTTTGAATAACCAGTTTGTTCTTCTTGACTACATTCTGGGAAATCCATTTTAAACTGCCAAAGTGTGACCTGCTTTATGAGTGGGTCCTACTACACACTGATTTACTCCTACTGAGTCCAGTATGGACAAGAATGCTGTTCTCAGAGGGTCTTCTGGATTCTCAAAATGAATATTAAAGTGTCCAACAATTAACGCTTTGTCTACAGAAACAACAAGGTTTGAAAGGAAATCTGCAAATTCACAGAGAAACTCCGAGTACGGCCCAGGGGGTCTGTAAATGATGATTAGCGGGATTGACTGAGCTGACTTTATGTTACTATAGAGAACTTCAAATGCATTAGATTTAAAACTGTGTTTTTGTACGAGAGACAGATTATGGTTATAAATAACTGCGACTCCTCCTCCTCTACCAGTTAGCCGAGGCTGGTGTATGTAGCTGTATCCAGGAGGACTCGCTTCATTTAGAGCCACATACTCGTCCTGTTTAATCCAGGTTTCTGTTAAACATAATATGTCAAGCTCCTGATCTGTGATAGTTTCATTAACAATAACTGCTTTAGATGCGAGAGATCTAATATTTAACAGTCCTAGCTTCAGACCAGAGGTGCCGATCGGAGTGTGATCGGAGTTTGTGGTATTTATGTTAATTAAATTGCTTTCTGAGTCTTTCTAAATGTATGTTTATGTTTAGCTCGGGGAACAGACACAGTCTCAATATGATGAAGCCTGAGTGTTTGTTTGTAATATGCCGATATCTGCAGGACGGCCATGGTGGTTATGGGTATGAGACAAGACGTGTTGTCTGCATTTGCTTCTGCTGCTGTGATATTATTAAGGGGCAGTGCTGCCCAGCTCGAGGACATGGCGTGACACATCCGACACGAGCCATTGTGTATGTCTGTCATATTATCAGCAACGTCTAATGATGGAGCACATCCCCAATTCCCTGAACACCTCCTAAGATTAGCGTTATGCCTTTTTATCATACTGTCTCCTCTCTTTATTCTAGTTAAATGTATGTGGCTTGAGTTTGCTAAATAAACTTTACCATGGGTGTTTCTCCACGAGTCTTCAATAACGAGGCACGTCAAGGTTACAACTATTACTATTATCAGTTCTAAAATTACCCAGGTTACCTTGGGGTGTTGTTGGAATTGACTTTTAATTTTTAACGGTCCAAATTTAAGCGGTCCACTCCAGCCAATTCAATGTCTGTAATGTGAATAATCTCCGTCACTGGTACTTTCTGTCCTCTAAAACAGTCTTCTATCATTAGTTGTCATTAGTTAACTTTTAGTTGCTGCTACTTTTACATGTCACCATGTTACTCTGTGCTACTGCTACAATGACACCTTCAAATGTAACTATGAGCTTGTTCTAGCGAGGAATTTGAGTGGAGAGTTATGATTCTGCGATGTTCCCGTCACTCTGGTTGGTTCTTCTGACCCATGCACTTTGCGTGCAGGTGAGGGTCTGTCGGGGTTTACAGGAGAGGTTACTAGCACATCACTGCTCACCCTTGTTGATCTCTGAGGTTTTCTCTTAGGTTCTGGAACACGTTTGGGGTGGCTGGCACGTGTACCCACATCATTGTTTCCACTAGCTTGACTTCTGTGTGTGGTGTTAGGAGCACTTTCACTGGGCCTGTACTTAAGATAAAACCTCAGAGTTTTGCACAATAACACAACATTTCATCTTCACAATGTCCTTTTACTTTTTGTGTACTCTGGCAGTATATTATTAGTAACACAAATGCACATACTATCGCCCATTCTCCCTTTTGACACCCATGTGTCAACTTGGCATAGAAAGAAAATAGATTTTTTATGTAGACATGGCTTGTGATTGGGGTCGTACCAAACCCCTTCTGTGAAAACACGCTCTTGGCTTTGTCGAGCTTTCTTCAGCTGCATGTCCTGAAGTGCCCACAGAGTTCAGGAATCTGCCACTCGTTTTCACTAAATTGTCAAATTCACATGTCTTAATGACTGAATGACTTGCACAGAATCTACCAAAATGAATTTTGCTTGTCGTGGAGCTGCAATTCAATTGTTGCCATTTTGCTGATATACTTCAAGATCCTACTTAACATATGTACCTACAGTGGATGTTTCTAAGATAATTAACCACACAAGAATCACTGAAAAAGATAGCAAGCTTTTCTTCTGCTCCGGTTCTCCAGCTCCATGGTCTGTGCACGAGGGGTTTTCCTTCCATCCGACTCCGCCAGTCCGATCATGAGCATTTTCCAGAGTCGAGCGGTTCCTCGTCCTCGTCCTTCAGGGGCTCACTGCTGAGTCGATTGTCCAGCTTCTGTTCCTTCTGTTTCTCCGATATATACGATGACACATGTGAGGTCAGGACTGGTGTTTCTGCATGCCTGTATGATGGGGTTGAGGGCAGTCGGGAGCAGTAGGTTGTGGACATCTTCGAGGTGGGCAGCCATCCAGGTCAGGATCTGTCTAAACACACTGGAGAGATTGTGAGATTTGACCTGTCCCTGACTGCATTGCTTTTCTGTCCCTAACACATGCTTCACACATCCACATCTCAAAAGCAGCTCAGTTATTATTATTAATAATTTCACATTTCCCCCTTTTTTTCCCCCCTGGAATTCCACATTTCTCAAACATAATTTAGATGATATTTTTACCACAGGCACTCCACAAGATCTTTTGTTTTGTTTGATGTTACCCGTGATTTTTACTTGTCAAATTTACGCGTGCCACTACCTCACAGTCCCCTTGACTTTTACCGTGTGCACCTTGCACAATGACTTGTTTTTACCTCCAGAGGTCCTGACCTGAGCGCGTCCGCTGCAGGGCCAGTTTTCGTAAACTGACTAAACCCAGTACCCACTCTCTCACAGTCCCCATGACTGGTACCTGTGCACCTTGCACTTTTTGGGTACTCACTGGCCCCTTACCCGTGTGATAGATCCAAGTCTAAATCTCTCTCCGTCACTGTGAGAAAGCGCACTTCTTACCTAATTAATGACAACTTAAAGAAAAACAATTTCCTTGCCACGCGATTTTAGTTCTCATTCCGGTGTTGAGGCGACATGGTGAATCCCCGGTCCTCTCACGCTCGATAGCCAATTAGGCGTTCGAGATGAAGTGAAAAAGCCTTCAAGGCGTCAGCGCTTACGCCTCCCCGGGATTCTCCAATGCCTTCCTCAAACACGAAGCGATTATGTTTAAAATCTTATATTAGGTACATTATAGTACTGTGTAAAGTTTAGAGTGTTTCCCTTAGCTTCCTCAGTTTCCCTCTGCTATTTATTTCCTTTATCATATGTATATTTTACTTTTCCAATGTTTTTTTATCACTGACTCAGAGCGCAAAATAATCCAATGCACTCGTACTGTTGGCAAACAGTATTCAAAAGGATTCAACATCCTACTGTATAACGCGGTTTGTCACAGGGCCAAGAGGAACTGATATGCAGCTGGAGCCACCTGGTCATAAATTAACATTCCCTCTCCACATGTGTGTTTGACCACTATGTGTGTTTGACCACATATAGTTTAGTGTGTGTGTGTGTGTGTGTGTGTGTGTGTGTGTGTGTGTGTGTGTGTGTGTGTGTGTAGAAGCAGTACATGCAATAAACGCTGTTCAGACAGAGTTCAGGGCTGCAGCAGGGAGAAGATCCAAAGGTTAGTGGGTGGAGGGATCAGTTACAGAAAAAGGAGGTGAGCGCTGACTTATTGATTTATTGCTTGTTTTGTGCTTATTAACCACATAATAATTCAGCTTGTTATAATGTCGGTGGATATTATATTCATAGCACAATAAGCATGCGTGGCATTTTGACCTCGGATGGAAATGACTGGAATATTGATTAGAAGGTTAATATTTACTAAAGGAAAATTGGCACCATAACACACATGCACTCCTGATAATAGAAGCGTTAGACTGGTCGCCGGTGAATCACATTATGGATAGGCACAGGAATAACCGTAGTAATGTACATTTTAATAATATCTGATTAGGACACGTGCATGAATGAGGGCATGATATTATGGAAAGGTCTTTGAGATTAAACATATTTGTCAACCATTTATATCAGCTAGTCAAAATGCTATGAATATCAAATATGCTGAACTTCTTTACTAATAACCAAATTGTTTAAAAAACAATTAAAACACTTATTTTGAAGTTAAATCTAATCATACCGCTAGATATTGTGCAATTATGCAGGTACACATTGCTGCAGAACCAGAAGTCCAGAAGTCCAGAGAGTGGGAGTGGAGTCTCCTGCAGTCGAGCTCCTCCTACGTACCTGGGACGAGTAAAGGAGTAGTTGTGTGTGCTTTCGACGTTTCTACGTCTGAATCAAAGTTCAGTTTTGTTTGCAGACAGCAACAGATCAAATAACGGATTAAAAAGTTCTTGATTGTGTTTCTGTGTTTCTGAAAAAGATGGCAGGTCAGACCAAGAGCCTGGCAGATGATTACACCAGATACCTGAAATCATTTGAGGTGTTTCTGGAGCGCGCGTCTGAACACCAATGTATGATGGAATTCATCCGTAATACACTTCCGGACATCCTGACTACGTATGTGTATACACACACACACACACACACACACACACACACACACACACACACACACACACAGTGAATGGATCACATGCTACACTTTTAGTCTCCCAGCACTAATATATCTGATATAACCTCTTCCTCCCTACAGACATATACTGGGTTGCCAGATCCTCCCATTACTGGCCTAATGTGAGATTTGTCTTCATAATATAGTCAGAATGTATAGATTAGAAAGTAATTAGAACGGAAACATCAGGTCCAATCTGCTAACTTAGTTTTGGAAGATATGTACTGTATAGTACAGTATGTTTGCATTTTATTTATTTTATTTATGCATTTATTATCTTATATATCTGATATATTCACACAAGCCATCAACAAAGGAACAATAATTAACTTATTTTCTATTTCAGTGTTATATTTGTGGCTTTCTCAGTTGTATGTAAACTAGGGATGATGCTGTAAATAAGTGACAAAGAGGCTTCAAAAATCTTAAATAAAAAGTTAAAAGTACAGCATAAAATGTTGGTGCATCAGGTGAGTGTACATAGCTGGTACAGTGATTCCCTGCCACAAAGCTCGTATGAAGACAGTTAGCTTTGCAGTAGCCGCAAACAGTAGCATTTACTGTACAACCCATCTAGAAAAGACTACAAATTGCATTATTTACTCAAATATTTTTATCATCTTATATTAACAGTACATTCACATGGCTACCTATATGTACAGTGTACAAGTTACATAATTGACTTAAAGTCTAGATACAGTTTTTTTTTTATTTTTGTATAACATGTATGGAAGGAAAGGCGGCACAGTGGTGTAGTGGTTAGCTTTGTCACCTTGCCAACCCTCCAGGGTCCGGGTTCAATTCCCAGCCAGGTTCGATTCCCGTCTCTGGAGTTTGCATGTTCTCCCCGTGCTTGGTGGGTTTCCTCCGGGTCCTCCAGTTTCCTCCCACAGTCCAAAGACATGTAGGTCAGGTTAATTGGCGTTCTCAAATTGGCTATATTGTGTGTACCTGTGCGCGTTGTACCCCGCCTTGTGCCCTATGTCTCCTGGGATAGGCTCCAGGTGACCCTGAATACAGGATTGAGCAGTATATAGTTGATGAGAGAGTGAGATGTATGGAAGGAGTCTCCAGTTTAAGCACTTTGCAACAGGCAGGAGTAAAGCTGTAACGTTATGATTTATGACATTTTCAGGAAAAAAAACCTTTTGGTGTTTTTTTTTCTTCAATTTCTCAGTAACATGACAAGCTATATTATTTGTCTTATTAACTTTGAGAGAGAGAGAGAGAGAGAGAGAGAGAGACGGTTGAGGAAACAAGTGTTTATAGCTGCTTTAACAAGAAAAGGGACTTGCTTATTTGGTTTTGTTTTGTTTTTTAGGGAACACTAAATGTAACTATAAATGCAACTTGTGAAAATGACAATGTATTAATATTTAGTAATGACATGCTAAGGGATGAACTGTTATGGAAAAATAATCAGCTGTGGGGTGGCAACACTTACTCTGCTTCATCACACCACACAGTCATTGATTGTTTCACTGTAACAGCATGACACAGGGGTTTATTATTATTATTATTATTATTATTATTATTATTATTATTTAAATTTGATGGTCTGTTTAATTATTTTCAGGTGTTGACTGTTTGAATTTGTTTTAATGTGTTTACTTACCATTACATGTTACCAAAATGGTATTTGTTATTTTAACAGATTTTACAGATCTGCAGTGTTATATTCAGATAAAATCGATTTATTTGTGTCTGTCCTGTTGATCTTTGTGTGTTCGTTCCTGAAAACTAGTTAACTCTTTAAATTACTCTTTGAGTAATTTAATAATTTCAGATGATAAGTGATTAAATAAAAAATGTGAGATGTAGTAAAATGTGCAAAACGTCAACCTGTGGGTTGAAATGAAATTGTAGCAGTCCCACAGGAATGATGTTTAATGTTTTAATGACGATGAAAAAGAAAATTACATTTAGTTGTTCCTATATGAGTATAATGTATCAGTTGTGCACTAAGACTAATGAAATTAATGCTAAACTGTGCAGTTTGTGTTAGTGTTAATGATGAGTGTATTTAGGGAAAGAAATAGTTTAGAATATTGTAATATAGCACTATGATCATCTTTCTCTCTCTTTCTCTCTTTCAGTGTTGGAGCAGGAAAATCCACTCTGAACGTGATGGGATTGGGAAGTGGATCGGGTAGATATATATATATATATATATATAAAATCAGCCATAACATTAAAACCAAATAGGGGTCAGGTTCCCCTTGTGGCATTGTGGCAGCTCTGGCCCTTCGGGTGTGGCTCCTCAGGGTCTCTGGGGTATGCTATGGTGCCTGGCACTACGACATTGGCATTGGATCATTTGCGTGTTCTGGGTTGTGGGGTCTACATGGTAGAGCTGTGGTTCACTGGGTGTTCTGGTGCCATTCTGTAATGGCCTGCATCGACGTTTTTCAGCAATTTGCAGTTCATGAATAAGCCTTTGGTACCCAATGTTAATGCTGGCTAATCAGCGTGTGTGCGTGTATTATGTATTTATAAAATTTTACCCATCTTAACCGGCAGGTGAGATGGATGTGGAAATCCTCTCGCAGCTACACGCTAAACATCCAGAGGCCAGAGTGGAGAACGAGGTGGTGGAACCCAGCAGGGACATGCTGCATAAATATAAAGGTTACACATTCAAATGTCTGGCTTTACCTGAGATATTATTGTGTATAGGATTATGGAGTCTGTGTAAAGGTAAAAGTAAATACTGTGGGGTGTAGTGTCCAGGATTCATGGCGTATTTTATATGGATTATATTATTTAAGTTTAAATAGTATGGTTTAGAGTGTCCACTGACTTTATAAAGGGTTAATGGTCTGTCTAAGTTATAGGGTTAAAATGTATCATGTAAGGTTGTATGTTAGGGTGCATGATGTAGGGTACAGTGTGAGAGGTATAGAGTGTGTTTTCAACATAATTTAAATTATTTAGAAGATGTGGTTTATTAGATCTCCTGTGTCTGTATTTGAATGGGAACATAAGCATCATGTCCTGTCTCTCTCTCTCTCCTGACACACACACACCCACACACACTCTCTTCAGCTTTAGTTTCGAAGACACCGGGCCTCGATCACATCACCTTCAAGTGGAATCAGATGACAGCGTCTGAGTTTGAGAGCGACTGGAAGCAGAGGAACACAGACAAAACGCTGGACTTCATCCACATGATTCAGGTTTGGACTATAACTCACTGACCACTGAAGCTGGGTTTTAGCATTAATAATAATAATATAATATCTAAATAATAAATAAATAAATAAAAGTACTGTTTAGTTTTGAATGATAAAATACTGTAAAGTAATTTTTCTGTACTAACAATTCACCCACAAGGACTGTTTTGGCGTCCTAACGTTGGGAGTTTGTAAACTGTTCCGCAACATGAAATGTTACTCTTAACATATAAAAATTATGATGCATTATTAACTATATTTACAAAAAAATAAATGTATAAATATTGGCAAACTGCTGTGGGTTGAGAGGAATAAAACAGTATTGACAGCAAAATGAGAACTTGATTTGTACATTTAATTTCAAATAAAGCAAGACGTATTGCAAACTGATAAAGAGTATTTCATGCATATTTTATTTGCGTCACAAGAGTAGTTACAAAGCACAAGTGCTAAAATATTAAGACAAAATTGTTTGGGTTATGTCAGTGTGAATTTTGTTTGATTTTGCACAATGCTATAACTCCACTTTGCACACTTTGGCAGAATCAATAAATCAGCCTGCTGTCATGTTGTGGTTATTTAGTTTGCAATGTAATATCAATGATAAATTCATGGTTGAGTTTTGGTACAAAACATAGCAAACCCATGCTTTATTTGAGAATTTGCAGTGAGTACCAGGCAGCAAATTAGATCAAGGACAAAAGTGAGTTTTAGTGCACTATTGATTCTGAAAGGTTTTCGGCATCATCAGCCTTCACCTACTAGTTTTAGTTTCGCTTTGGTAGTTGACCACAGTTCCCTATCATAGTAAAGTTTTGCACAGTTTAACATCCGGACATACAGTGCATCTGGAAAGTATTCACAGCACTTCACTTTTTCCACATTTTGCTATGTTACAGCCTTATTCCAAAATGGAGTAAATTCATTATTGTCCTCAAAATTCTACAAACACATAATGACAATGGGATAATGGGGCGTAAAGGAAGTTTGTTTGAAATCTTTGCAAATAAAAAAAATAAAAATAAAATAAAAAATAAATAAATCACATGTACAAAGTATTCACACCCTTTGCCATGACACTCAAAATTGAGCTCAGGTGCATCCTGTTTCCACTGATCATCCTTGAGATGTTTCTACTTTCCGGATGCACTGTACACTGTGAGCGTTGTCTTATTCCTCACACTCAAACCTTGCCTACTATCATACACACATTATGTGTACACACATCCATATGAACTCACTGTGATCCCCACTTTTATAGTTTTTGTTTTTGTTGTAATTGTGTGGATATGAGTCCTTCTTCTTTCTTTTTTAAACAGTGAGAAACTATAACAAGGGATTCTCCTATAATGTTCTTTGAACCTTTGAAATCTTATCTCTTATATGCAACGTTTGCTTGTCTTTAGAGTGGTGTAACCTTATCCTGTATCTCTGCCTAATTTTAAATTTAAATTATGACAGTATGATACTGAAGACAGTAAAGAGAAACTTGCAAAGAAAGCAAACGAGCTTGTCTAAAAAGTTTAAAGCTCCTAAAATAAGCTTAAAAGAAAATCATGTTATCCTGTCAGATGTTTTTTCCACTCCATGGTAAACAGTGTGGATTTCCTAAAACATCTTTTTTTTGTAATATTCAAATTAACATTTAGACAGCCACTCTAATGTCTATGTCACTCACAGATGCTGTACTATGTAAATGATCCAAAGGCCACGATTTCCTTCTTCCGGAGCTTACTGCACAAAGACGGCAAACTCCTCATCATCATGGTCTCAGGTAAACACACAAGCACATACATACATACAGACATACAGACATACATACATACATACATACATACAGACATACAGACATACATACATACATACATACATAAATACATACAGACATACATACAGACACACATACATACATACATACAGACATACATACAGACAGACATACATACATACAGCATACATACTGTACATACAGACAGACATACATACATACATACAGACAGACAGACAGACAGACAGACAGACAGACAGACATACATACATACATACATACATACAGACATACAGACATAAATACATACATACAGACATACATACATACATAAATACATACAGACATACATACAGACACACATACATACATACAGACAGACATACATACAGACAGACATACATACATACAGCATACATACTGTACATACAGACAGACATACATACATACAGACAGACATACAGACATACAGACATACAGACATACATACATACAGACAGACATACACAAACATACATACAGACATACACAAACATACATACAGACATACAGACAGACAGACAGACATACAGACATACATACATGTATACATGTATACATACATACAGACAGACAGACAGACAGACAGACAGACATACATACAGACACACATACAGAGACACATACATACATACATACATACATACATACAGACAGACATACATACATACAGCATACATACTGTACATACAGACAGACATACATACATACAGACATACATACATACAGACAGACATACATACAGACAGACAGACATACATACAGACAGACATACATACACACAGACATACATACATACATACAGACAGACATACAGGCATACATACAGACAGACATACATAAAGAATACAGATACAGTACACACAGGCTACAGACATAGAACAGACATACATACAGACAGACATAAAGAGATACAGATACAGTACACACAGGCATACAGACATAGACAGACATACATACAGACAGACAGACAGACAGACAGACATAAAAGAGATACAGATACAGTACACACAGGCATACAGACAACAACAGACATACATACAGACAGACAGACATAAGAGATACAGATACAGTACACACAGGCATACAGACATAGACAGACATACATACAGACAGACAGACAGACAGACAGACATAAAGAGATACAGATACAGTACACACAGGCATACAGACATAGGCAGACATACATACAGACAGACAGACAGACAGACAGACATAAAGAGATACAGATACAGTACACACAGGCATACAGACATAGACAGACATACATACAGACAGACATAAAGAGATACAGATACAGTACACACAGGCATACAGACATAGACAGACATACATACAGACAGACAGACAGACAGACAGACATAAAGAGATACAGATACAGTACACACAGGCATACAGACATAGGCAGACATACATACAGACAGACATACAGACAGACATACTGTACATACATACAGACATACATACATACAGACAGACATACATACAGACAGACATACATACAGACAGACATACATACATACAGACATACATACTGTACATACAGACAGACATACATACATACAGACAGACAGACATACATACATACAGACATACATACTGTACATACAGACATACATACATACAGACATACATACTGTACATACAGACATACATACAGACATACATACAGACATACAGACATACATACAGACATACATACAGACAGACAGACAGACATACATACATGCATACAGACATACATACAGACAGACAGACAGACAGACAGACAGACAGACAGACATACAGACATGCATACAGACATACATACATACATACAGACAGACAGACAGACAGACAGACAGACATACAAACATTTACATTATTTCCTATGGGACAATGCTTTTCACAAGACAACTTTTCGTCCTAAAACCTCACGGATTAAATCTGTTTGCAGAGGTTCTGCTGTAATTGTGTTGTTGAAAAAATGTCCAATCCTCCAACAACAATTGTATATTTCTAGTTCACACCCACAGTGCTTTAATCATGCATGCTCTGTCCGATTGTTCATTTTATATCTAAATGTAAAAAAAAACTTTGAATTATAATTAGTTAAATCAGGTGTGTTAGAGCAGAGAAATAAAAGAAAGAGAAGCTGACAAAATGGCTGCACTCTGGTATTTTTTTTTTGTACTTCCCCTTTGTGTCCTCATGAGAATTGTGACACTAAAAGTGCCAGTCTCTTTAGAAAAAAAAATCAGTCTCTTTAGACTTTTTGTTCTCTTCTCTTAGTGCAAAAGACCCAATAGGTTGTAATTGCTGGAACAACGTTTGGGTTGTTTAATATTGCATTATAAACTGTATAGTAATAAAATATAGACCAAATGTTTTACCACTGTTCTGCCCGAACACGTACTAACTCACTGTGTCCCCTGCAGCACAGGGAGGGTGGTGCAAGTTATGGAAGACCTATCATGCTCAATTAGGCAAGGCTGACATCAATCAGTCCTTCACGGTCGGCGATGTCAAGGACTTCCTCAATGGTAAAGAAATCCGCTACCTGAGCTACACCCTCCCGTCTCAGATGGACATCACTGATTGTTTCACAGCTGGAGATGAGAAAGGAGAGCTTTTGCTGGACTTCATGACTCAGGTGCTGGAGTTCAGAAAAAATGCTTCTCCAGAGCTGAAGGCCGGAGTGCTGGAGCTCCTCAGACACCCTGAGTGCAGCCGAGAGGTGGATGGTAGGATCGTATTCAACAACAACCTCGAGGCCTTAGTGCTCAACCCATAGTGCTGAAACACTGTGAGATACTGTAAGTCACAGGTTCTATAGCTGCCATTGGTGCAGATGGGGTTGCAGAAAGTGTTTAAAATAAACTTTATGATTATATACATTTACCTTTTTGCCATTTTGGTAGATGCCCTTATCCAGAGGGTTTTTTTTTTTTCTTTTGGTATCTCATTACAAATAAGCAGTTGAGGGTTAAGAGCCTTGTTCAAGGGTCCACCAGTGGCATTTTGGTGGTGCTAGGGTTTGAACCAGGGACCTTCTGATGAACTTACAAATTCCTTAAACACTGAGTTACCGCTTATATGCAGCATTAACGCATGAGCTCAATATTTACAGATATCTGCCATATCGGACATGCAATTGCTATAAAAATGTGGTTTACATTTAAAGAAATGTAAAATTGACTATGTGAGCCCAAATAAATTCACAAACACAAGCATTTTCTAGCATACAGTTTTGAAACAGATGATTCAAGGCTTATGAATGACAAATGAGATGAGACGCTGGCCTCTCCCGACATGGTGAGAAATAAAAATCTAAAAATCTATTACACTAATTTTCATGAATATGTCTTGTCAAGGTTGGATTTTGGGTCCAAAACAATGTGGGGTTTTTTTTTTTTTGGTGGAATTTTTGGGATTAAATGAAAGTTTTAGACATTTATATCGTTTTATGTTCTGTTTCATTTGTTTGTAACATTTTAAATTGTTTAAACATTTATCCATTTTTATAAAAAGTACTGGAGAGAGACTGGATTATAGTTTAGCAATTTGATTGAGTGTAATTTTTTTATAAATTAAAAATGATAAAATAGAAAATAATGAATTATATCAAAACACATGTGAAGCCTTCTCTTTTTTAAAATGCTGTAGAGTGATTTTTATTTTTATTTTATATACATCATTACTATTGGGTGGGAAACTAAATTCATATCCTCTCCACTACATACTCAGACTTCCTCTAGACATCCTCCCTGGCCGTTTCAACCTCAGCTTACAAAAAAATCCTGTACTTGAGTAAAAGTAGGGATTCCCTATTATAGAACTATTATTCAAGTAAAAGTAATAGTGTAGTTGAGTAAAAGTACCTTTAAATTTGCCAAAAGTATGGAGAAAGCAATTAATAGCTCATAATCCAAAGCACCATATCATCTGTCTGGCTAAACTCTCTGCTCAGATTCAGACAAATGAGGCAAAACCCATAGGACACCTGCTGCACACTGCAAATGGATAATGACTCAAAACATACAAGCTACCCAAGGCAAAGAATATTCTTCACAACCCAATAGAGCAGGGGTCTTCAACTAAAAATGCTTGAGATCCAGTAAATGAACACTTCTCACCAGCTAAGGTCCGGACAACCCCAAAACATTCACTCATGCTTTGAGTGTAGATAAAAAAAATGTTTATTGAACAAAACATAATAAACAATATCCTTCACAAAATGCATGTCATTTTAATGCTGTTCTGTTCTGTTGCTTTGATACAAAATAATTAAATTCAACCAGTAACAATGTCTGACCAAAATATGATGAAGCAAACGGTGCAAAATGCATTCATCTCTACAGTAAATCTCTAAACCTCCTTGGTTAAAAAAAAAAAATCATAAATCTTATTGCATTTTATCTTCTTTCACGTGTAGTCTCTCTATTTAACTAAATGTATCTAATGTTGAAGACTGCTCTCTTCAAGTTGCACTGGTAAAAGAACATCAACAAATATCGTTCAGAAACACAAACAGGCAAAAAACTGTCGGGGTCAAAAAAAAAAAAGAGAAAACATATAAGAACCCCGTCATCTCTGCCTGAGAACTAATTAAAGACTTCAGTGGGAGAAATTGGCTCTATTTACTTTTGATCATGTTAAGTGTTGAGAATGCTGACTCACAGCTACAGTATACATTGAATCAAACAAAGTCCAGGGGAAATAGCCTCTGGTACAGTCTGTACCCAGAAGGTGTCAGGGTCACAACCCCCACACTGCTCTTTTAATGCCACATTTGTTTGGAGATCATCAAGCTCCATTTGTAGCAGTCCCACATTTGCCAACTTGCATACAGTAACTGTTTAATGTCATTTCATTTTCTACCAGAAATGGATACTGAATGCAAAAGAGAAGCTGGTGTCCAAGGCTGAAGTTGTCAAAATGAAGTTTAGAATCAGTTTCTGTATGAACTCCACATGAGATTCATTGATTTGTTTCAGTGCAGGAAAATGTGTGCAGTTCTCTTGGAGATCCTCTTTGAAAATGGCCAGCTTTCTCTGGAAAGACTGGACAGCTGCTACCAAATTGAGTGTTCTTGCCTTATAGTGTTACGTCGAGGTCATTTAGGTGATCTTCTAAAAACTGAGAAAACGTCGCCCTATGGTTTTTTTTAGTTGTGCCAAGATTAATTTTATTTCATTTCTAATTGCTAGTACACTAAAAAAAAAAAACGAACAAGGCAGGTTGTGCATTTTACATAATATAATTAGTTTCAGTTTACTCATAATAATCGTATTTGTTGATTTAAAATGTTTTTTGTTTTTTCGATTAAGGTTAACGTAATTTTGTCTCAACTTGACCGTACACATTCCTAATACGTTGTCTAAACACGAAACATTTATGTTACGTCAACATTTCATACATACAGCAGGGGGCAGCAGCGAGACGCAAGCTGTCATTAACCACTAATGAAACAGAAGAGCAAGACGAATCACACTGCACCTGCGCTAAGCTAATGGACTCGCTGTCTGCGTGCGTTACGTTCTGTCCGTTTTGACCGAGGGAGGTCAACACCCGAAAAAGGTCAGATTTTTCCTCAGATATTTGTTTTTTTTTCACCTATATATATAGTATTTAACTTTGGCCTGCTTCTGTAGTTTTAGAGAGGCCTAGTGTTTTAGACTGAAGTTAGCCAGCTAACGGGTTTAGCCACGTGTCACAGGTCGGTCCACTGCATATCTTTCCATTATTTGGGGAAACGTATATAAGTAGATAAGTATAAATAGCAAACGTAACGGTACCGGTGGGCTCTTCAGAATATCACAATATCCATTTAGCCTTCAAAAATGGTAAGATAAGGCTAAACGACATTTACAGGGGCAAATGCAAACAGGCTTTTTGGAATTCTGTATTAGTCTAGTGATTTCATTTTTGCTTTTCTTGTGTGTAACAATAGGCTACAGATGGCCATGCTGCAGAGAGGGATCTTGAACATGTTGTATTTGGCATCTACAGCATCAGTGTTGAGGAAGGTGATAATCTTTACTCTTTACTCTCAGTTCATGTCTTTCTTAGCCATCTAAAAGTGTTTCACACGCAGCCTCCATGCACTCCATGCTTTCCAAAAATCCACTGAATTCTCAGTGAACATTCATATGCTTGTTGTTGGGTGGTGAGTGAGAGAGGACCTGTGTAGATCGCTCATACTGGGCTTTAAGCTCATTTATCTTCCTCGCCCTTAACTCTGACTGCTGGGGGTAAGTTTCTTCAAAGTAAGTAAGTTCCTTCATCTCGGAAAACTCGGTCAACTTTTCTCATTTTTAAATTAGTGAAATTTGTTTCCCACCCATCGGTCTGTGTGCCGCTCTCGCTTTCTGCACACCTCAACGTAAGAGTCAGCTTGGTAACTGTAGTAGCAACTCATGGCACCATAGGACCCATACGGCTCTACTGAGCTGACCTTGATATGCCTGATAAATTTAATTTTATTAGAAAATAGCATTTGGCATATACTGTATATATTTATTTCATTAAGTCAAAAGGCTTCAAGGTCCAGATGGACGCATCTCGCAGTCTGGATTCGGACTTAAATCCCCTGCAATAGAACATGCTTTTTGCTTACTGAAGACAAGGCAGAATGACCCACAAACAGGAAGCAGCTAAAGGTAGCTGCAATAAAGGTCTGGAAAAACAGCATTTGCTTATGTCTGTGTGTTCCAGAGTTTAAGCAATCCTTTAAAGTCTTAAACGCAATCCCTGTGTCTGGAATTGTTAGTTTCTTCCATTATTTATGAGCCCCTCAAACTGCAAGTGTAAAAATGGTTGTAATGTCTGAAAGGTTAATGACACTTTTGTCAAACCCCTTGAAGACTGTCTTATTGATTAAATGCAGTGTTATTAAGAAATGGACAGATTTGGGGGCCTGCTCATCACTGATACTGTTCCTCCGTCGGCCCCAGTTAGGCTGAGTAAATGTTTGTTGACTGAATAATCAAATTATCTAGGTTGGCACCTGTGGATTTTAGAGGTCTGTGTCCTGTGGAAGCCAATGGTGGTATTGAAAGCCTTTTTAGGTCATGTTTCTGGAGTTACAAAAAAGTTAGAAGAATGATGGTAGAAGCTCCTCCTCATTCTCTCTGTGTTGGCCTTCAGTAAGCAGAAGTGTATTGAATAACAAACACCAGAAACTGTTCAATCTATCCACTGGGGCGGAGTCAGATTTCCCAAATGAGATTTCACCCTGTTTTTATCTTCATCAGTGTTCAAGATCTTGTCAGCCCTGGTGGGGCAGGTGATGTGCTGGAGGTTTTCACTTTACAGTATATTTGACGAAGGTAGTCTTAAAATCCCACACCACAACAAGTGCAACTACCCAGTGAGGAACCCATAGCCTGTTTTACTGATGTTTTATTGATTTTACTACTTGCTCAAAATGGTAGGTCTTGTGGTGTGACCAAAAATGGTCCAAGGAAGGACAAACTGTAAACCTGAGACAGCTTTATGGGTACCCAGGCCCTCACTGTGGGAAGCATGTGACTTTGATATACAAGAATCAGAACACTTTGCACATGGGGCTCCTTAGAATTAGACTAGTCTGAATATTATGTCTTATGTCCATTACCACACTAAAAGACAGGTATCTCTTGAAGGAAACCTTGCAGATGCAAAAGAAATATCCCTATAGTCTCAGATTTACGAGCCAAAATTCTGGTGACCAGAGGGGTCCTGATCCTTCTTTACTTCTACCAAAGGATCATGTCATTCTGTAAAAGTTACATTTTTAAGCTTACCTTCAAAATAAGTAAATCAAACTCCCATACTAACACTCACTAAAACAAAAGAAAATCAAACAATTAACAGGTGTAGAGCATTTCATTGAGGGTGACACATTGAGATGTTCACCGCAGATGGACGGGCCCTCCTCACAAGAAATTATTTCAATTTTATAATTACAGTTACTATAAAAAAAATTAGTCATCCTGCTTTATTCATGTACAGACTCAAACATAGCTGCTGTTTTTTAAATAAACCAGTCTAAGGCATGCAGTAGTTCACTGGTAACAGTGTTGTAGTTAATGCAGGACTGTGTAATGATAATGTGTGATCACAGCTACTAAAGGTCAAAAGAACAGATTTTTATGATACACGCACAGACAGTTAAAAGTTTGGACACCCCTTCCAACTCCATGTTTTCCTGATTATTTTTTTTCTACACTAAAACAATGCTGAAGGCATTTGCCCAAAATCCACAATAATATCCTCTGAACTGCTTGAGATGTATATCTGCTACTTCTGCTCGGTAAATCTTAACGGCTCTAATCTGAGGTGCTGGTTGTTAATTGGTGATTTCTGAGGCTGGTGACTCTAAATGAACTTCTCCTCTGCAGCAGAGCTAAGTTTTGGTCTCGCTTTCCTGGGAAGGTCTTCATGAGAGACAGTTTCATCATGGAGCTCGATGGGGTTTACAAACGCACTCGACACAATACTGTTCTTGAGAGAACTGTTCCAGAACGTCTGACCTTCGGGTATGTTGTTGCTAATTAACTAGTTAATTATTTAATGCCATTTGAGTTATTTTATAGTTTTGAAATCTCCAGTATTGTTCTAGAATGTAGACAAAAGAAGAAAAATGCACTAAATTAGAAGGGGTGTCCAAACTTCTAACTGGTACTGTATATAAAATAACTGTTTATAAATATATGATTACATATACTAGTGCATAAGAGTAGATAACCATATGATTAATAATCATAACTATGATTACATAATTTGCCTTTCGTAAAATGTCAAGATAAATAAAATTTAAAATACAAGTACAGATTTTTTTTAAAAACAATAAATCTGATGACTTTAAATCATGTCAAAGTTAGTGCACTTGTGGGTGTTAAATGTAACTGAATAAACAAACGTCTTTCCGCATCGCGAGCAGTGATGCGGCTTCTCTCCTCTGTGAAGGCACTGGTGTGTTTGGAAAGCACCGCGCTCATTAAAACTCCTTCCACACTGTGAACAGTGGAACGGTTTCTGTCCAGTGTGAAGGCGCTGGTGTTTCTGGAGCGTACCTTGCTGGGTAAACATCTTCCCGCAGTGTGAGCAGTGATACGGCTTCTCTCCGGTGTGAATGCGCTGGTGTTGTTGGAGAGAGCTCTGCCGATTGAAGTTCTTTCCGCACTCGGAGCAGTGATAAGGCTTCTCTCCTGTATGGAGGCGCTGGTGTTGCTGCAGAGTTCCCTGCTGAGTAAAACTCTTCCCGCAGTGTGAGCAGTGATACGGCTTCTCTCCCGTGTGGAGGTGCTGGTGTTTTTGGAAAGTACCTTGCTGAGTAAACCTTTTTCCGCACTGTGAACAGCAGTACGGCTTCTCGCCGGTGTGAATGCGCTGGTGTTTCTGGAATGTCCCCGGGTGAGCAAACCTCTTCCCACACTGCGAGCAGTGATACGGCTTCTCTCCGGTGTGAATGCGCTGGTGTTGCTGGAGATGGCTCTGGCAAGTGAAACATTTCCCGCACTGTGAGCACTGATACGGCTTCTCCCCTGTGTGAAGTCGCTGGTGGCGCTGGAGGTTGCCACGCTGAGTAAATCTCTTCCCACACTCGGAACACTGATACGGCTTCTCCAGTGTGTGAATGCACTGATGTGATTTGAGGGCATTCTGATCACTGAAAGTCTTTCCACAGTCTGAGCAGTGATGAATGTCAGAACTGAGAGTATCAGATGACAAGGGCTGACTACTGCAGCCTTTAGAGGGGATCTGACGCTTTCCTGACTCCCGCAGTCTCATATACTCTTCGTAGTGACATCTCCAGTTGTGTTTGTCTAGGTAAATCTGAGACGCGTAGGAAAGATCACATGCCGAGCAGGAAAAGACTTGATCTAGAGTATTGTTTATTTCTGGAGAAATGAAAAGCAAAACTTAAGACCACCTGAAATGCAAGAACATGAACAAAAATAAAAAGTGTTGTTGGTTGCGTCTTTGAAGCTGAACTCGAATCGACCTATTGCAGTGGCGGTGCAAGACGGCAGTGCTAACCAGTACACCACCATGCCGCCTCTACCCAATTCTAATTTTCTTATTTATATGAACTATAATTGACAGCAACCACAAACATTTTTGTAGCTTTTACTTAATTGAAAATTTAATTGCCTGTTCATAATAAAACATGAACTATTAAATCACCCTGGCATTTTTTCCAAATCTGCATAAAGGAGATTCTAGAAGCTTATAGAGAACCTTTTCACATGAAGAAAATGGCCAAAACATAGTACTGGTGCTGATTTTAGCTTTTTTATGTTATGCATATAATACAGAAAATGTGTGTGCCAAAAAAGCAAGATGACCAGCCTTGCTTCTTTTTGAAAAAAGTTTCAACCTTCAGCCATTTTGGAGAGATGATTTTATATGTGCCCCAATTATGTAAAGTAAATTGCTTTTTGTAATCTTCCCAATAATTATTGTAACCACAAATACGTTTAAAATTCCAGGGCTACCTCAGTGCTTTGCATTGAGATGGTTTTTGGTAAAGAGATTAAAAAACAAAAAATTGTAACCATACCAACTTCATGTTGCGATATCATAACCATTTTTGCATTTTAGAATAATATACTTTATCAGGTTTGTCTTTTCATTTGAAACAAAAAATATATATTTTTAAGATAAAAAAAATAATAATTCAATACATAAAAGGGCATGAGATTGTTTTTAGTAAATGTGTTTCTTTTTATCTCACAAAAACATAAATGTGTATGCATATTTACCAAAAGAAATTAAGCATGGATCGGGAGATAAGTATTATGAAAAATGGTGTTATATGATCTTATCTGAAAATTCACTTTTTCACCTGAGTGAGACACTTTTTGGCACCAATACCATGTTTTTGCTCCACTTTAACTGGACAATTTTTTTTTTTTTTGTAGAAATAAAACCAAACTGAAAATGAGGTGACCAGCTTTCAACAAGGCGAAGACTTGCACTCAGACTTGCTGGCTCACACAGCATTAGGAAGTGGAAGGAAAGTGTTTTCCATGTGTATTTTGTCTTTATTTAAAGGTGTATAATGCTTTTATATTGTGTATTTTGCATTGTCTGTATATATGTCAGTATCTCTTGAGAGTCACCAGCAGCCAGAATCAAACTACTTGTGTTTGTGTTAATGTGTTCTTTACCGTTTGTGGAGGACTTCTTGTTCCACAGGTAGTCAAAGGCAGGACTGAGGTCTTTGGCGTACTCCTCTTCATACCACACTAAGAGCTCCTGTCCTGGGTTAATGGGTCGACAGCACCGATACAGAATTCCACCGCGATACTGAAATGCCACAAGATTCTGTTCCTCATCATTACGAGCGCAATTCACATACCTACAAGAATGTGTCAGAAAATACTTACAGACTCACAGAAAGCGTGTGGGAGACATCAGTGATATCATGAAAGTAATGAAATTTGTAGCTGGAAAAAAAATGTGGAGCATTCCTCACCTCATCCAATTTGCCGTCATTTCACTTGTAGCATCTACGTATTCCTCACACTCCCTGCTCCGGTAGATCTGTAGAAAAAAGAATGCAATATTTACTTTTCTCAAATAAATCACTTAAAAAGAGACAGAAAAACAAAAGGGGACTGAAATGATCAAACACACACACACACACACACAATCACTTGGATTAACTTGACTACCTTAAAACTTGAGCCTGGACTGATAATTAACAAATGCACTAACATACTATCAAACTATTGTACACCAACCTGTAAATGCTCTTTTTAACAATATTCATAAATTTCTAATTTGCACTAACTATTTTATCCTTGCTGCTACTTACGGAATGTTTACTATTTACTGTTTCTCCTCCCACTACCTCAACTCATTACCACAGAGTATTGTAATGTCATGTTTGTCTCACTGTCACTTTGTCCCCTTTATTTGCACATTTGCATGTGCACTTTATGTTGTCTCTTTTGTAAAAAAAAAAAAAGTAGATAGCTTCCGATTAACTTAAAATGTCAACCTGTTTTGTCCCAGCTAGCCAGCTAATTAGGTCGCTAAGTTAACTAGTTAGTTTTTTGTTCATTTATGTTGTTAATTTATGTTGCATGTAGCACCTTGGTCCTGGAGGAATGTTGTTTTGTTTCACTGTGTACTAACTGTAAATGGTTGAAGTGACAATAAAAACCTGCTTCACTTGACTTGAGCAAGACTGACTGCTAATTCCTGTAGAGTTTGAGAAAATGGGCCAGGATTTGAGCGACTTTGACAAGAGCTAAATTGTGGTGTCTAGAAGACCGGGTCAGAGCAACTGCAAAACTGCAGCTCTTGGTGGATGTGCCGACTCTGCAGGAGACAGGACCTACAAAAAGTGATTAAAGAAAGGAAAACCTGTGAACTGGTGACAGTCAATGATGCACGTGGAAAGCAAAGCTGGCTCGTGTACGCCGATCGTACAGAAAAGCTACTGTAGTTCAAATTGCTGAAACGTGAATGCTGGTTCAGCGACATACAAAAGTGCTTTGAAGTTTTCCGTCTTGGATAGATCCTTATACTGGGTTACGAGGTCACTGACTATGTACCATCAGTCAAACACAGTTGAAAAGCTTTTTCTGTACCCGGTACAGGCATCTATAAGAAGTTAATTGCACAACCCAGTCTAGATGCACATTTTACTTGATCCCTGAGAGATGGTGGGACCAGTCGAACAATGCTGGAGGATGGAAGGTAACGTGGTGCAGTGCGTAGAGCTGAGAGGTAAGAGAGTGCTGAGACATTTTTAGCTCCGTAGGCAAGAATCAGTATGTTGAATTTGATGCGGGCAGCTACAGGAAGCCAGTGCGTGGAGCAGAGAAGTGGAGTTGTGTGGGAGAACTTGGAAAGGGTGAAAACGAGACTTGCAAGGGACGAATGGTGAACAGAGGGACCTGCCAGGAGTAAGTTGCAGTGGTCCAGTCTTAAAATAACATGGGACTAACAAGCACCTGAGTGGCCTGTGTAAAATGAAATGGGTGAATTCTTCTGATGTTGTAAGGAAGAAAATGACAAGAGCAAGTAAGGTTAGCAATGTGTGGGGAAAATGGCAGTTAATTGTCAAGAGTTACCCCAAGACTGCAGGCGGTGACTGAAAGAGAGATCCGATTGTTGTCCAGGGAGATCACAATTTCTTGACTGGGAGATGATTCACCAGGGATGAACAGCAGTTCGGTTTTTACTGAGATTGAGCTTCAGATGAATTGCCATCAAGGATGAGATGTCTGCCAGATATGCTGGGATCCGGGTGGAAACCTGAGTTTCTGAGGGAGGAAAAGAGCAGCTAAAATGTGTGTCGTCTGCATAACAATGGTATGAAAAGCTGTGCAAGGATATGTCCTCACTAAAGAGACCAGGTATATAGGGAGAACAGAAGAGGACCAAGCACTGAGCCCTGTGGGACACCAGCAGAGAGTCTGCATGGAGCAGATGTGAATCCCCTCCATGTCACCTCATATGACCAAATCATATGAGTATGGGGCTGCGTAGCTGCAGACTGATCATGGTGCCCATGCTGACCCATGTCCTTCACCACAAGCTTCTAGACATGAGCATCAGAACTGGACCACGAAGCAAAAGAAGAAGGTGGCCTGGAATGATCAATCACATTTTCTTTTACATCATGTGGATGGCTGTGCTTGTGCTTTGCTTACCTTGGGAAGAGACCCCACCAAGAAGCACTTTGGGAAGAAGGCGATGCAGTGGTGGCAGTGTGATGGTTTGCTGGGAAACCATGGGTCCTGGTATTCAGGTCGATGCTACTCTGACATGTTTGACCTACTGTTACAGACCGAGTCACAAGGGGTTCCCTGATGGCAGCATCTTCTTTCTACAGGATAACGCGCCCTAACACACTGCACACATTGTTCAGGAACCGTTTGAGAAACACGACAAAGAGTTTGCTGTATGGACCCCTCTCTAAACTCTCCTGATCTGTGGAGCCCCACCTCGCAAATTATGGGACATCTGCTGCTGACAGCTCTGTGCCAGATACCACGCAAACACCTTCAGAAAGTGGAGTCCAGGCCTGGATGGGTCAGGGCTATTTTGGTGGTAATGGGGGAACTACTTGATATCACGAAGGTAATCACAATGTTTTGGATGATCCGAGTACATAAATCATAGAAAGAGAGGTTGGCATAAATTGTCCAAGTAAATTGGTAGCACTCTGATGGATCTGATCGGGCGTTCAAAATTTCAAAGTGGAAACTGATCTTCATCCAGTGGGGATATTTTACCACTTAAGAATTTTTCTTGTATTAAAAATCTTTATAACAAAGTTAAAACAAACTCACCACCCAGGAGTATCCACTGTTCATGGCTTCCTCCGTCGTTACCAGCTCTCCCTGGTAGGGTCCGAAATGTGCACCTACTGGAACAGTCTCCGCCTTATTAAACACTCCCAGACCTGCATCAGGAATACTGGACTTCTGAATCTCTAGTCCAAGAGGAAGAGTTTGTTTGGCTCGGTCAGAAACGCCCAGGGGAACAGGAGTATCAGGGATGAAGAGAGGTGGGCCATGAACCTCACACTTGTTGAAGAAGACAGATTTGCAAATCTCACAATCTGGAAGTAAATAGAATGAGACACAATGAGAAAGAATGATGAACAAGTGTGCCTGGATATCTAGGAGGGTTAGAAATTTATCAGAATTCTGTATAAATTAGCCCAAGCAAGAGCATCTGGTTGAGATTAGTGGTGTCCATTACTAAGTATGAATTTTATTAGTTGCTGCTGCAAATGACTTTATGACCAGTTAATAGTCCATGAAGCAACACTGTTTTTGACTGAATTTAATGCCTCACATAATTCAATCAATAAATAAAAATACTATAATAATTAAAAAATATATATAGATTGAACAGCCACAATACAGTTTGGGATATGCTGCTATATTAAAAATAACTCATCCTGGTTAAAATTTATAGACGTGTAACAGGTTAGATCTTTTTGTACGGGTGGCGCTACAGACACACGGACACGAGGCGAGGTCTTATGGGATTAAAAAAAAAGGAATGTTTTTAGAAAAAAACAGGGAATGAAAAGGATTTAAAGAGGGAGGATGGAAAGAAAGTGTAGGAAAGAAGTGTAAATGTGCACATGCAGGTCTGGTGGAAATGCCCATCTGGCACGCGGGCACGTGGCTGGCGACTGGCGGCAGCGGGCAGAGTGGCATACTGGTGAACGCGGACGTAGCGTTCCTACACACTCCTGAAGACATCCCTTCCTGCTGACATGGGCCAAGACCGGCCCCTCCCAGCTCTCTCTGGCCACAGACGGGGGTCCCTTTTTTGACGTCCATCAGCTGGGCGGCTTTCCTACCTAGGATCGGGGACTTTAATGTGATCCACCTAGCGGCCTTTTCCTCTTCGACAGTGAAGTCATGAAAGCGGGCTTTGCACAAAAGTAAAGCTCGAGCAGTTCTTTTCTGCACTGTCCTGTTTGCCTCTTTAAAGTCTCTGGGGCACGCAACATCGCCCAGCTCACATGCCACTCTCCTAAGCTTCACCGCATGACTCGTTGTGTTCTTCCCAGACCCCGGACTTCCCGGCCGCCCACATAGGGAGCCTATGAAGTGAGCAAGGTGCGACAACAGATTGAGGCGCACGCCCATCACAGGCGCACACCGTGACAACACTTCAAGAAAAGAAGACTTAAATATAAAGTATTATAAGTATAAATATGTTAATATTACATTTATTTCTATATGTTACATGTGTATTATATTATAGGAATATTATCATATACTGTATATATCATGCCATTTTTCTTTTCCTGAAGTGGGTATACAGTATATATAAACAACATGACCCATAATTTATTAGTCACACTTTTTATTTATCATATTCTGTTTATAATTTCCAGAATGAGATTTCAATTCTGCTGAAGGAAGGCAACCACAGTCAGAATGTTTACATGACTGTAGGACTGGTAAAGTGTCCACAGTGTTCCAGAGACTGTAACTAGTTCGTCCTACAACAATCATTAATGCCGCCATCAGCCGAACATTCTACAAAGCCATTGTTGTTGCAATAAGATCACAGCATGAAGTGCTTAAAAGCTAAATGTATTCCACCAACTCTCCAAGACTACTTGGTATCGGGTATCATGCTCAATTCACAATTGAGTGGCTCGAAAAGGCTACAGGAGATTGTGATGGCTTGTTGTATGTGCCCTGCCGGACATGTTCTTCATTTAATAAACCAACAGAATCCCAAAACAGAGATGAAATCAATTCCACTTGGAGGGAGGCAGAAGGCTGGGGAGATGCCAAACATCCCGTCTACAGGCACTTTGTGTTAAATAGGAAAAAGTTGAAGATGCAGGGAAACACAGGAGGAACTAAGTCTACGTCTAAGTCACAGGTTTCTGGAATCCCCAGTTACGGTATTACACTCTCTATAAGAATAAAAAGAAAAAATGTGCAAAAGCAGACACATATTTTACAACAATTATTATTTCAAACATTCACAATTTGGTGACTAATAAGAATCTGAGACACAGGCTGTGAAGTGCACTAGATAGTTTGGGGTGGAATACTGAGTGAGAGTGTTACTCTGAGGTCTTACAGAGGTAGTCGTTGTGCTCAGGATCTTCCACTTTAATGGAAATGACTTCAGGTGTGTTGTCGAGGTCGTCCTCATGGTCGGAGATGTCCAGCTCCAGCCTCTCCTTCTTCACACGGACTTCGAACACCTCGGCCGTCCCTCCATCTGATGTCTCTGCTCTTGCGTCCTCACACATCTAATAATCAAACACCAATACCACTGATTCAGGACATAATTATTAGACTAGCATTGATGTGAGACAATCAAATACAAACATAATAATGTATGATGATGATGATAATAATAATTATTATTACTGTAAATCATCATTAACCGTACCTGTGAGAGAGGAGGAGCCTGAGACCGGACGAAGAAGTGCTGTGTCTTCCTTTCTGAGCTCATTATAACAGATCTAAACACAGATCAATAATAATAATAATAATCATAATAATAGTAGTAGTAGTATGAATATTAGTAGTTATATAAAAAAAAAGAAAATGGTTTTAAAAACATGTAAACCACAACAGTAATAAAGTTGTATAAAAATAAATGTGCTTATTAATTACCAATGATTTTAATTAAATTAAATAATTAAAATAAAATAAAAGCTACCAAAAACAAACAGGTATCTCAGTTAATTAGCAGCTTTTATACAGGTTGTTTTTCCTCATGATTAGTGTCAGCCGGCTGTCAAGGGTGACTTCATGCAAGTTAAAATAGCTGAAAAAACCATTAAACAGAAAAACACAGCGCTACGGCCGAATCCCAAACGCCCCACAACGAGATAAGTAGTGCACTACCTAGGGCGCACACGGCATTACGTCATACCCACTGTAGTGCACTTTACCAGTGAAGTCAAGCTCCATTTGGGATTCGGCCGCACCGCTTCAGATCAACTTACCTCAGTGTGTTTAAAGCACAGCGAGCTTTTAAATCCTTACAAACGCACACAATATAGTGTTTTTATTTTTAACGCCATCGCGTTTAGCGGTAACTGCAAAACTCTGTCAGAAATGTGTTTTAAAGAGGTTCAAACGAGTAGCGGCTTTTTTCCCCTTGTCTAATGGTTTCCGAGGATTTGGAGAAGCAGAGACTTGGCGCTTTTCTTCTTGTTAGTTTGTTATCAGTTGGCATTTCAGTTGCATCACCGCCACCTACTGGAGTGGAGTGTGCAGCAACGGATATGCGGGAAAAAAGCAAACAAACTCCAGTATATCCTCAGGATTAAATCCGTTTCTTTATTACATTATCATGTCTAATATTCAGCTCGGTCAGTGTGTAGAGTGCAGGATGTGTATAGACATTCTTCCTCTGTTATTAGGGATAACTTTATTTGTGATAGGTGCATATTGGTTAGCACTCTTGTGGAGAAGATATTAGCATTAGAGGAGCGCATCCACACATTACAGGGAGTTAGAGAGCGTGAGAGTAGCGTTAGTCCAGGAGCGTAAAGTCTGGGTGTCAAAGGCGATGATAGCCAGCCCCCCCGACTCCAGCATTAGAGCTCTCACAGTGGGGCGAATGAGTGACAACTCGGCTGTACACTCACTCAGCCAAAGCTGAGGCTAGCCCACCGGAGCACACCGTCTCTGCGCTTCACGTGTCCAACAGGTTTGCTCTCCTCAGTGACGCACCCTCTGAGAAACTTGAAAGAGCTCTAGTTATAGGAGACTCTATACTGAGACACATGAAATTAGCTCGGCCTTTAGGGGGCGCCAGCGGCAGTGGTCAGGTGTATCCCGGGAACCAGAGCACCGAACATAGCAGGTAATCTTAAGACAGCGTAGGTTCTCTAAGGTAGTGATACATGCTGTAGCTAACAATATACACCTTTGTCAGAGGTTAGCAAGAATAACTTTACAGGGGTGTTTAATGTAGAGAAGGTGATATCCGATGAAGTAGTATGCTTTGGCCCCATCCTAATGCGACGTGTGACATAGCTTTCAGCAGGTTACGGTCACCGAGCTGCTGGATGTCCAGGTGGTGCTCTGAAAATAATGTGGGCTTTATAGACAATTGGAGTACCTTTGAGAGGAAAGCTGGCCTGCTAGGGCAGGACAGTGTCCTTCCCACTCGGAAAGGTGCTGCTCTCATTTCTTGTAGTATAGCACATAGTCTCAGAAGAGGCCTAGTTATGACGACCCAGAGCCCAGACCAGGGAGCAGACGAAATAGGCTAAAGCAACCGTTTGCTAGCTGCATAGAGTCGTCATTTAGGGTTCATCATATTGAAACTGTGTTTGTTCCCTGAGCTAAACACAAATTTAGAAAGACTCAGAAAATCTGTTTTAGTGATTTAATTAATACAGAGACCAAAAATTCAGTATGGACTCAGTAGGAGTAAATCAGTGTGTAGTACGACCAACTCATAAAACAGGTCACACTTTAGATTTAATATTATCCTTCGGATTAAGTATACTGTATAACCACAATACCCCAGTCTGAAGTTATCTCAGATCACTATCTTGTCTGAATTAATGTGTCATAGTAATAATGTATGCACAGTGCCGCGTTATCACATTAAACATACATTCACATCAACTACCACACAGAGCTTTATCAATAATCTCACAAAGTTAACTTTAACTGAATCACCATATGACTCCACAGAACTCGATCAGGTGACTGAATTTTTAGAGTTGACATTACGTTATACCTTAGATAATGTAACTCCAGTTAAAATGAAAATGATTAGAGATAAGAAACTCGCTCCCTGGTATAATGACCATACGCGCAGTTTAAAACAGACCGCTTGAAAATTAGAATGTAAACGGTGTCATTCTAAATTGTTAGTATTTCAAATAGCATGGAAGGAGAGCATCCTGAACTGTAAAAAAGCTCTCAGTGATGCAAGATCGTTGTATCTCTTCACTCTTACAGAGCCTAACAACAATAATCCTAGATTTTGATTTAATACCGTAGCAAAATTAACTAGAAATAAAACCACTGCAGAAATCTCCACAAGAACAACATACAGTAGTGAGGACTTCATGAACTTTTACAATAACAAAATATTAGGCAAAAAAAAATCAGGCTTTGAAACCAGACAATTTAATTCATACAGATAATAAACTAACCACATCACATCAGAACCTAGAATACTTCTCTACCCGTGAAGAGAATGAACTAATTCCACTCATCTCTTTTGCAAAACCATCAGCCTGTGAATTAGATCCTATACCGTCACATTTTCTCAAGCAAATAGTACCAGCAATAACAGAATCTCTGTTGAAAATAATTAAGCATTCACCACCAACTAACCAGTAATTAAGAAACCTGACCACGACCCTTGTCAGCTGTCCAATTACAGGCCGATAACAAACCTCCCCTTTATGGAAAAGATAGTAGCACAGCAGCTAAGTTCATATCTACAATGAAATAGCATACACAAACTGTATCAGTAATATTTTTCACTGTTATGCTGATGACACACAGTTATATGTCTCAGCAAAACCAGATGAGAATAACCAGCTTACTAAAGTTAAGCAATGTGTGCAGGACATATGAGACATGGACAACTTCCTTCCGCTTAATCCTGATAAGACAGAAGTTCTAGTCATCGGCATCTCAGGGAGTTTTTCCTTGCCACTGTCGCCATCGTCCTCAGCGTGCTCATCAGGGACAGTCTTATCATTTTTATTCATACATGTTCACTTCTCATACAAACTTATATAATTCTTTTGATTGTGTAAAGCTGTTTTGCGACAATGTCAATTTTTAAAAGCGCTATACAAATAAAATTGAATTGAATAGGACCACATGCATTTATAAGCAAGCTTTTTGATCACACTAACTTTAAATGGCCTTTCTGTTCCATCAATTGCAACAGTAAAAGACCTCGGCGTGATTATAGATTCCAGTGTTTCATGTGAACTACATGTAGATAATATTACCAGGATATCATTAGTCCAAGTATTGACGAAACAGATACGTCTTGAGTCGTCATTTAAAGATCGTACAGCGGAGTCTTTGACAAACATCTAGAGAACGTTCGTTCCACCACCTAGGTGCCAGAACAGAAATACTCTGGATGAATGCCTTCCTCGATGTCTGAGAGATGGTGAACGAGGCGAGCAGTGCTGGAGGATCGAAGGGAATGTGTTGCAGTGCGTGGTGTGATGTTTAGCTTTGTAGGCGAGCATCAGGATTTTGAATTTGATGCGGGCAGCTAGAGGAAGCCAGTGCAGGGAGCGGTGAGGTGGGTGTGGTGTGGGAGAAAAGGTTGAAAACGAGATGTGCCACTGCATTTTGAATCAGCTGCAGAGGACGAATGGTGGACAGAGGCAGACCTGCCAGGAGTGAGTTGCAGTAGTCCTGTCTTCAAATAACAAGGGACTGAACAAGCACCTGAAGCACTGTGAAGAAATAAATGGGCAGAATCTTCTGATGTTTTAAAGAAGGAATCGACAAGAGCTAGTATGGTTAGCAATGTGTGGGGAAAATGACGAATGATTGTCCACAGTTACCCCACGATTGCGGGCAGTAGCTCAAGGAGTGATCTGATTGTTGTCCAGGAATATCACAAGGCCTTGATCTGGAGATGAATCACCAGGGAAGAACAGCAGTTTAGTTTTACTGAGATTGAGCCTTAGCTGATGAGTTGCCATCCAGGATGAGATGTCTGCCAGACATGCTGAGATCCGGGTGGAAACCTGAGTGTCTGAGGGAGGAAAGGAAAGTTGGGTGTCATCTGCTCAACAATGGTATGAAAATCCATGCAATGATGTAACCTTACCAAGAGACCGAGTACTGAGCACTGTGGGACACCAGTAGAGAGTCTGCATGAGCAGACGTGGACCCCCTCCACGTCACCTCATACAACCTATCTTCTTGGTAAGAAGCAAACCATTGCCATGCTGTTCCACAGCTTGTAAGAATAGATAATACAATCTTGTTGTTCACTGTGTCAAATGCAGCTGCCAGGTCCAGGAGGATGAGGACAGATGATAGTTTAGTTGATCTAGAAGCATGGAGCTTCTTAGTGACTGACAGAAGAGCAGTCTCTGTGGAATGTGCCACTAGATTGGTTGGGATCATTAATGTTGTTCTGTGAGAGATAAAGAGACATGTTGTTATAAACATTCCTTTCAAGAATTTTGGAAATAAAAGAGAGAAGCGATACTAGACAATAGTTGTTAACGTCTGCTGAATACAGGCAGGGTTTCTTGAGGATGGGAATAACCCCTGCCTTTTTTAAAGCAGCACAAGTAGATGACATGGAATGGTTGATGGTTGTGGTGAAGGGAAGTCTAGTGGAAGGGATTGGGTCCAATGAACAGGTGGTGGGGTTGGATGATGAGATGATCTGCAAAATCTCATCAGATGACAGGTTGGAGAATTCTGCTAAGAGAGGGGAGGGAATGTCCTGGAGTTCTGGTGTAGGAACTGGGTTAGGAGTAAAGGACTGACGGATTGCTGCAATTTTCCCATCATAGAATGTGGCAAAGTCGTCAGCAGTCAGAGAGGACGGGGCAGGAGGAACCGGTGGGTTGAGTAGTGAGGAGAAGATATTGTGGAGTTTGCCAGGATCATATGCAGTGGCTTCTAGCTTTTCCCTGTAAAAGGCAGTTTTGGCGGAAGTCACGTCACATGAGAATTGAGGACTCGTGACTGGTGTTTCCTATAGTCTACCTGAGCCTCCAATAACAAACTGGACTCTATAAACATTAACACATCTCTTGTGGTACTGAACTTCCAGCCTCCTAAGACACAGTGCAACTCCAGAACAATCCCTACTTTCTGTTATCACCCAGATGAGGATGGGTTCCCTGTTGAGTCTGGTTCCTCTCAAGGTTTCTTCCCATTGCCATCTCAGGGAGTTTTTCCTTGCCATCCGTCGCCCTTGGCTTGCTGATCAGGGACAAATCTTGTTTCATATACATTCACATTTTATACAAACTTTCATAATTCTTATGATTGTGTAAAGCTGCTATGCGACAATGACAATTGTTAAAAGTGCTATAATAATATTGAATTGAACTGAATTTTAAATAATTCAGGCCAGTCAAGTTCTTCCACACTAAACTCATCAAACCATGTCTTTATAGTCCATGCTCAATCATGTTAGTTTTGCACCACTGTCAAGAAGCTCCAACCCCTGCATCACCAACTCAATGTACAATCCCATGATGGAGGACCTGTAAGAGGAGGGTCTGTAACCCATTGAATTGAGCCCATCACACACTACATGGCAGCTTACTGGATAAAGAAAGCATTCCATCGCCCCTTGAGTACCAAGACTTCCAAGAAATCTTTAGGAAAGTTAAGACAGCGAGACCCTTTTATGTCCCAAGCTTTTGAGAGATTCTCCTTTTTGGAAAATAAAAGGCCTTGAATTAATTACGAGGGTTTAAAGGAGTTCACTGTAAGATATCAGTTTTTGTATCATGCTGAAATCTTTTCCAAAATTTTACTGTGCATATGAGGAGTGGAAAACGCACATTTAGCACCACATCTGGTCACTATGAGTTCCTCATGAGATCACAGGGTTTATCTTGTGATCTTAAAGAGTTCCAAGGCCTCATAAACAATGTGCTGTGGGACATGTCTTCATTAAGAAAGTTCTCTCACACCTCCTTGAACACAATTCTTTAAATGGCTCACCATTATTATATGTGAACCAGGTGGTGGTTCACATATAATAAAAATTTATGATAATGGTGATAATTTATGTATGTCACAACTACTTAAGGTCAAAACAAAACCTTATTAATAGTCTTTTAAACACAAGTTACATATTTTGCCTTCCACAGAAAGTCTGCATGAAAAAATATTTTATTAATTTAAGATAAGAGATCATTTTCAGCACAAACAGTAACAACAAAGATAAAATATGAAAAACTTTAAATCATGCATGGCAAGTCAGTGCACTTAATTTAACTAAATAAATGAATGTCTGTTCATGCTGCAAGCAGGGTTAGGTCAGCTCTCCGGTGTGAACACGCTGGTGTTGTTGGAGAGTACTCGGCCGATTAAAACTCTTCCCACACTCTAAGCACTGATACGGCCTCTCTCCCGTGTGAAGGCGCTGGTGATCTTTGAGGTTACTTCTCTGGGTAAAACTCTTTCCACACTGTGAGCACTGATACGGCTTCTCTCCTGTGTGAAGGTTCTGGTGATCTTTGAGGGTACTTCGGTGAGTAAAACTCTTTCCACACTGTGAACAATGATACGGCTTCTCTCCAGTGTGAACACGTTGGTGTCTGTTAAAAGTACTGTGATGAGCAAACCTCTGTTCACACTGGGAGCACTGATACGGCTTCTCACCAGTGTGAATGCGCTTGTGTTGTTGGAGAAGGCTCTTACAAGTGAAACATTTCCCACACTGTGAGCACTGATACGGCTTCTCCCCTGTGTGACAGCGCCAGTGTAACTGGAGATGACCCTTGCAACTGAAACCTTTTCCACACTCTGAACAGTGATACGGCTTCTCCCCGGTGTGAAGTCGCTGGTGTTTGTGAAGTGTACTCTGCTGAGTAAAACTTTTTCCACACTGTGAGCAATGATACGGCTTTTCCCTAGAGTGAATGCGCTGGTGTTTTCGAAGAGTACCCTGCAGAGGAAAACTCATTCCACACTGTGAGCACTGATACGGCCTCTCTCCGGTGTGAATGTGCTGGTGTTCTTCGAAAGCACTCTGCTTAGTAAAACTCTTTCCACACTGAAAGCAGTGATACGGCTTCTCTCCTGTGTGAAGATGCTGGTGTTGGTAGAGATGATACCGCTGATTAAATCTCTTCCCACACTGTGAGCACTGATACGGCTTCTCTCCTGTGTGGAGGCGCTGGTGTCGGTCGAGATTACACTGCTGAGTAAACCTCTTCCCACACTGTGAGCAGTGAAATGGCTTCTCTCCTGTGTGAAGGAGCTGGTGGTTTTTGAGATTACGTCTCTGAGTAAAACTCTTTCCACACTGTAAGCAGTGATACGGCTTCTTTACCGTGTTAATGCACTTATGTGATTTGAGGGCATTCTGATCGGCAAAACTCTTTCCACAGTCTGAGCAGTGATGAATTTCCTTCTGTAGGTCATTAGAAGGAGTGTCAGAACTGAGAGTATCAGATGATATGGGCTGACTGGAGCCTTTTGAGGAGATAGGAAGCTCATGTTTAATCTCTCCTGATTCCTGGAGTCTTATGTATTCTTCGCAGTGACATCTCTGGATGTGTTTGTCAAGATAAATTTGAGATGCATAGGAAAGAGCACATACAGAGCAGGAAAAACTTTGCAACAGAGCATTGTTTGATTCTGGAAAAGTAAAAGCATAAAAGGAAATTAGACATTGAACACAAAATGTAATAAGATTAGATTCAGAGATTATAAAATGTAATGTAATGCACAGTGACAACATTACAAAAAACATTTAAGATTCTACTTGAATGAAGACTTACTAATTTGTGGTCCAAGAAACCAAAAGAAGAGAATAACTGGACCTGGGAACAGCTTTGATTGTATAAAGACTCATGACGCTCCACACACACAGTGTTGAAACGGATAAGAAAGTGCACATTCAGCACCAGGGCCAGCTCCTCTACATAAAATGGAGGGTCGAGGTGCCATAAATCACCATGTTTGGCACTGCATGTCCCCACATAGTTCTGCTGTCATGACCCCTTTACAACAGGACCATCAAATATCAGACCAGTGAGTAAGTTATTCTGGTCATACTCGCTCATGATTCTGTGTCTCACCTCAGATTGAACCAATCGAGCAGATTCCCAACACCAGGAGCCATGCTGAGTAGGCGTTCCTGCTTACCCTGACCACCAGGTACCACCAACAAATGCTGAAGGGTTGCACGACCTGCCCTCTTTACTCAACTTTTTCAGAAATTCCACTCACCCTCACCCATTTTTCTAAATAAAAGAGCACTTTTCCCACCAATCTGTGTCTCCATGTGTCCGTGTCTGGCTCACCTTACTCTTGTTCGCTTTACGCTTTAGGAGGACAAACATTTTTCATACAATGTTTCCAGGCAATGACCTCGAATGGTTGCAATCATTAAGTCTTGAATTAAAATCTACTAATTTATTCAGGCATTTCTTTTCCCAATAGCTTTTTTTCTAGGGTAAAAGGTCAGATCTTGTAGGTCATAACTTCTTAAAAGCTATAGTCAAGCTCTATGTTACTCCTCCTGCCTAATTGAATGCAGGTACTCTACCTCTTGGCTTCTCCACTTTAAAATATAATTAAATAGAACTGAAGTGATTTGCAGTAAGGATGAACAGACTTTACCATTTGTGGAGGACTTTTTGTTCCACAGGTAGTCGAAGGCAGGACTGAGGTCTTTGGCGTACTCCTCTTCATACCACACTAAGAGCTCCTGTCCTGGGTTAATGGGTCGACAGCACCGATACAGAATTCCACCTCGATACTGAAATGCCACAAGATTCTGTTCTGCATCATTACGAGCGCAATTCACATACCTACAAGAATGTGACAAAAAGGCAGAAAATGTAAAAACTCAAATCATAGTCACAGACCAAAAGAAAGCACGAGACAGATGGTGGGGGTGGGGGGGGGGGTCTATTTAAAAAACATTAAAAGCTCATTAAAGTCCTTTAAATAAGACCCAACAACTGGAGCATTCCTCACCTCATCCAATTTGCATGAACTTCTCTTCTACCATCTATGTATTCTTCACACTGCCTGCTTCTGTAGATCTGTAGAAACATACATTTCCATTTTATTCTATAAATCAATCACTCACTCACTCGCTCAGTCATCATCTATACCGCTTAATCCTGTATTCAGGGTCACGGGGGCCTGGAGCCTATCCCAGGAGACTTGGGGCACATGGCAGTGTACACCGTGGACCGTGTGCCAACCCATCGCAGGGCACAGACACACACATATGCTCACTCATTCACACACTACAGACAATTTGGGAATGCCAATTAACCTATCCTACATGTCTTTGGAATGTGGGAGGAAACCGGAGTACCCGGAGGAAACCCACCAAGCACGGGGAGAACATGCAAACTTCAGGCACACAGAGACGGGAATCGAGCCTGGCCGGGAATCGAACCCGGACCCTGAAGGTGCAAGGCGACAGTGCTACTAACAACTACACCACTGTGCCTCCTATAAATCAATCAATGGCTTAAAATTAAATAAAGTGTGCAGGCACTAGAACAATGATTTGGGAGAAACTGTTCTGTTATCATTATATAAATTAATGTATTGTTATGATTAAAACACATTTAATGTATTAAATCTCATCTCATGTCGAGATTCAACTGGGAGATAAGGAGGTAAGTAAATTAAATTTACACATGATTTTATATCGCTGAAAACTGATGATGTCATGGTAAATCAAAACTCTTAAATATACACAATAAACCTGAGAAATTACATTTTTCCACTTGTTTTGCTTGTTTGTCATACAGGTTAGGGTAAATTAGGTAAGGTTACTGTATAATTACGGAGACTTACTGTATATTAACTTATTGAAAAAGGAATATAATTGAGGAGCTTGAAGAAACAGATTTTCTTTTTCTTTTATCGACTCGCAAAGAAATAGCAATTTTAGAAATTAAATACACAACATTTTCCACCCTGCATGTTAACAACGTACTTTAGCTGCAAACATCCATCCAGTTCCTTATTTTTTTTAAATTAGAATTAATGCAAACGAACATTTTACTTCAAGGTTTTATGTCTCAGATAAGGAAAACCTGTGCTGTCCAATCAGATCTCTGTATATATTAAATATATATTCCTTGTGTTTTGGTCTCTAAACAGAAATCTCTAAAGACTTTCAACGTCTGTCTGTCTTTTCTGTCATTAATCGGGTTTTGTACAAAATCTTAATCATGCATTTGCCAGAAGTGTTTTCAAGCTGAAGTTGGGTTGTATTACTCTCGATCTCGTTACATCACTGACGTAGATTCAAAGATTTCTCTCAAAGTGAGAACTTCATTTGTAAAAATTATTATATCCTACAAAAACCAGGACATGTAGCTCTGCAGGAAGTAACTGATGCTGACTTGAGTTTACTTCATCCACGGTGCTGCTTAAAAACTGCATGCATTAAAAATCTTAATAAATCATTTATAACAAACTCACCACCCAGGAGTATCCACTGTTCATGGCTTCCTCTCGGTCCACCAGTTCTCCCTGGTAGGGTCCGAAATGTGCACCTACTGGAACAGTCTCCCCCTTATTAAACACTCCCAGACCTGCGTCAGGAATACCGGACTTCTGAATCTCTAGTCCAGGAGGAAGAGTTAGTCTGGCTCGGTCAGAGACGCCCAGGGGAACAGGAGTATCAGGGATGAAGAGAGGCGGGCCATGAACCTCACACTTGTTGAAGAAGACGGATTTGCAAACCTCACAGTCTGGGAGTAGAGAAAACACAATGGCACAATTTGTTCCTGTATATTTAATATTCATTAGAATTTCAAATAAATTCACAGAAAAAAAAATATGCATTATTGTTTTATGAAAGAATTTATTTTAAAAATGCTACCTTATTGGCCACCCCTAATGACTTTATGATCAATTGACTGTCTACAGAACAACACTGTTTTCAAAAGTGAAACTCATTCAAACTTTGTCAGGCCTTTTTGTGGTTATAATTTCAATGATGGCAGTTTACAGCTCATTAAAAAAAATGAATAATCCAGTACCTAAAAATATTAGGATTTTCCCCCCAAGCTCAATCAAAAATTATTTACCATAGAGAAATATTTAAATTCTTTATGTATTTCTAATTCATGCACTGAATACTTGGCAGAGATTCTTCAGTATGAATGACTCCATCAGTGCAGCATGGCATGGAGGCGATCAGTCTGTGTAAAACTGCTGAGGTTTTATAGATGACCAGGTTGCTTTGATAGCAGCCTTCAGCTCGTCTGTATTGTTAGAACCGGGTGTTTCTCATCTTCCCCTTAACAATAAACCACAGATATTTCTATAGGATTCAGATCAGGTGAGTTGGCTGGTCTATCACATACAGCAATATCATGGTCAGTAAACCTGTTAGTGGTAGTTTATGGAAAGGGAAATCAGCATCTCAGTAAAGCTTGTCAGCAGACGGAGGGTCTAAAACGTCCTGGTAGACGACACAGTGGACCAACACCAGCAAGTGACACGGCACCTGAAACTTCCCACTGGACTTGGACTCTGTGTGTCTCCACGTTTCCTCCAGAGTCTGAGACCTTGAATTCTAAATAAAATGGAAAATATGCTTTTATCTGAAAGGAATCTCAGAGGACCTCTGAGCAGCGGTCCAGTGCTTTTCCTCCTGAGGAACAACAGGATGGCATGACCTAGTCTAGTAATTTCTTAGTTTCGCATTCGGAAAAACTTCTTAATATAATATCGTTCAGTTGAGAGACTTTCTCACCAGTTATTACAAACCTGTAAAGGTTTTATCCTTTTTTTTTTTTAGAGAGAGAGAGAGAGAGAGAGATTTTAGCTGTAGAAACAGCGGCAACACCTGCCTCACCACGACCATGTTCTGGTCAAATGTTAACAAAATTCGGCATGATTGTGGGGACAAGAGATACACAGTATTTATACTGCATGAATGTTAATTTAATCAAACTCGAAATAAAACAATCTAATATTGTAAGATTTTTATTCTTTTGAGCTGTGAGCCGTAATCATTAAAACAAATAAAACTTAATAAATCTAAAATATATACGAATTTTTCTTTTTGAACTGAATTACAGAAAAACGATGTTTTACAGAGGTAGTCTTTATGGTCAGGATCTTCCTCTTTAATGCAGATATCTTCAGGTGTGTTGTCCAGGTCGTCCTCATGGTCGTAGATGTCCTCTTCTTTCTTCACACAGACTTCTGTCACTTCAGGCGTCCCACCACCTGACGTCTCCGTCTTCACGTCCTCATACAGCTAAAAACCAAATAACACGAACATTGATTCAGAAATATAATTACAATTTCATTTTTCACCCTCATTATGCGTCATGAGGTTTAGTGTGATTAACAGGACAGCTTGAAAACTAGCACAGAAACGAGGAAGTAAAATACAAACCGTGAGTAATCGCCACACTGACTCCAAAACCGATTAAAAAAAATATATTTTTACAGTTATAACAGAGATGAAGCGGTCAATCGGTCAGTGACCAGAATCTCTGTTTTTCAATGTGATTGTCCATGACCGGTAATCAGCTGATCATCCTCAGATATAAACCATTCTGTAAAGAGAGCAGAAGCTTCCAGGTGGCACAACAAAAATTCTTTATAGCGTTATATCATCAAAGACTGCGCAAAAAATCTCAGATCTGCCTTTTTCTCCAAACTCACCACCAATGCTAATTAGTCAAAAATCGCATGTGCTAGAAGCCCCTTAAGCCGCGCGCTCACGGTCAAGATGAGTTTTGAGACTTTGGCGGCCTTTGAGTTGCTAAAAAAACATTGCTGTTTCTACAGTGATCCTACAGGTGGCGCTCTAAACTATTTACACATTTTTATCCCGTGTGGTAGGAATGAATTATTTGTTAAGTTTGAATAATGGCGGATGATGCAACAGAGATATGAGATATAATTTAATTTGAAGTTAAATGTTAAACTCTTGTATTTGAAATTAGTTTGTAGTGTTTAAATGCTGCGCTGGTTTTGAGGTGAGAAAACTAATGTTAACAGGAACGCACTACAGTTAATTACTTATTATGCTTTATTAAAAGTTTAAAATCTTAAAAAATCGGGTGAAAATATAATATTGAATCAGGACATTTATAAAATCTTGATACTTCAAGCACAGCGGTATCGTGATAATATTGTATTGGGAGATGATCAGTACAATCACTAATTATTATTATTATTTTATTATATTGTAGTAACGCAACTCATCATTAAGCGTTACCTGTGAGACAGGAGGCTCGGGAACCTGAGACGCCCTGAAGAAGAGTTGAGTGTCTCCTTCTGTACTCATTATAACTGATCTAAACAAATAATAACAACAACAACAACAACAACAACAATAATAATCAGGTCTGACATTTTTAGAAAAAAGGAACAAGGATTTTTTTTAACTGCAAATAAATAAATCTCCTAAGTTAGCTAATTTAATACACAATGTTTTTCACTTGATTATTCTAAAAACTGTCTGTAAAGTGAGATTTAGATCAAGTTAAAATGACTGAAACACAAACCTCACAGCGATGAGGCCGAATTCCAAACGCAAACTAAGTGAATAAATAGTGCACTACATAGGGCGCATATGGCATTATGTCGTACTAACAGTAGTGCACTTTACCAGCGAAGTCAAGCTCCATTTGAGATTCGGCCTCACCGATTTGGATCAACTTACCTCAGTGTTTTAAACACAGCGAGCATTTAAATCCTCACAAACACGATGCGATATAGTGTTTTTATTGTTGACTCCATCACATCCAGAGGTAACTGCAAAATGTATGTTCATATGATAAAGACCATCAAACGAGTAGCGGCTTTTTCCGGGAGTTTGGAGAAGCAGCGACCTAGAGCGTGTCTTTTTCGTGAGAGATTATTAGCGGTTGGCGTCCCAGTTTAAATGTGGCATTACCGCCACCTACTGGACTGAAGCAGAGGACTAGCAGGAAAGCAGCGTCAGGATTAAATCCATTTCTTAATAATAAAAATGTCATATAGTGCCCATATACTCTTATAATTATAAGTTATGCATATTTCTTTACACCTTTTAAACTTAATTCCATAATTTCCATAAAACTGAATAAAATTGAATTAGGGTAACCCATACATCCTCTTTTTGGGACTGAAAAAAGCGTCCTGCCGGATTTTCTAAATTTAATTTAACCCCATCCCGATCCACAGTTGGTGTCCGTCTGCCTCCTGCCCCCACTGTCCTCTTTTTTGAAAACTGAAATATGGTCACCTCCCTGTCCCCCTACCTTAACACCTCAAGTCCCTGTGTAGAGTTTGCTTGTTCTCCCTGTGATTGGCGAGTTTCCTCCGTGTACTCCAGTTTCCTCCCACAGTCCAAAGACCTGCAGATTGGGTTAATTGGTGGTCAAAAATGGCCCATAGTGTGTGAATGAGTGTGTGTGCGTGTATGGCCTGTGATAGATTGTCACCCCGTCCTGAGTGTACCCCGTCTTGTGGTCTAAAGTCTCCTGGTATAGACTGCAAATCATATTTCCTATATCACAAAAACAGCCTTTTTCCACCTTAGAAATATTGCCAAACTTAGGAACATTTTATCTTTATCTGATACAGACAAGCTAGTTCATGCATTCATGTCCTCCAGACTGGACTACTGTAATGCATTACTGGGTGGCTGTCCTGCATCCTCAATAAACAAACTACATTTAGTCCAAAATGCAGCCGCCAGGGTTCTCACTAGATCCAGAAAATATGATCATATTGTCATGCACACTCATAATACGACCGCCACTAGGACCCGGAAGTAATACGGTCGCATTTCAGGAAGCATAAAAGGAAACAAGATGGCGCTTCATATTGCTCAGTCATTGAGTTCGCCCATGCCTTCTCTGATGCTTCGCTGATTATTCTGAGTACTCACCGATTTGGGTTGCTTCTTTGATTGAGTGTGTGTTGCTTGAATGCAGATTTATTTGTGTAGATCCTAGCTCTTCGTGTAAGAGAGTTCTTAGACAAATCGCGTGGCTATCCTGCCTACTCGCGTTGTTTCCGCGTTTGGGTTTACCATCCACACTACACGGGCTAACTGCTAAGGCTTCTGTGCTTACCCTCCGATAGCTCATGGCAGAACGACTGAGCCAAAAGCAGTAAACCCAGCGGAGTTTGCCCGCCTCTGTGGTTGACCAGCATGCCGAGCTGATCAATAAGCTCCGTGGAGAAGTCGCGTCTCTCCAAAAGGACCTCCAAGACATCGCGGCTTTGCACCGCGAGGTGGCAGAGCTACGGCAGGAGAACGCGACCCTCCACAGGGTGGCTGCTCACTCGGCTGTTGCCACGCCCATCGCAGTGGCTGCGGCACCGGCACCCCACCCCCCTTCTGATGTTTTCATAGCTCTACCGGATAAGTGGGATGGCACAGGAGGTGCAATGTCTTTCTAACCGCATTGGATCTTGTGTTTGAGTTTAATTCCACCAAATACTCCACAGACCGATTGCGCATTGTGCTTCTCGTCTCGTTGCTATCCGGGCAGGCAGCTGAGTGGGCCACGGCGGTCCTCAGATCAGATTCAGACACGGCCTACTCATACGGAGAGTTCACCCGTCAACTGAAACTAACATTTGAACATCCTGCTGCTGAGATGGAGACCGACATCAAATTATATCATCTGCGGCAGGGAGGGTCGTCCGTGAGTCGCTACACAGCGGACTTTCGTACTCTAGCCATGCGGACCACCTGGGGAGACGCCGCCCTCTGGACGGCCTACTACGAGGGACTGGCCTCACGGATCAAAGATGAACTTGCCGGACGAGAGATTCCTGCCACGCTGGAACGACTCGCCCCCTGCATTGACCAGCGCCTGCTCTCTCGTCCGAGGCCAGCTCCCCGGACCCTGCGACCCACTACGTCACCTTCATACCCTCACGCCCTGGTTCCTGAGATTCGTCCCTCCTTCACCTCCACCGCCATGGCACCAGTCGGACCTCCACCTCCCGCCGTGGTTAACACCAGAGCTGGGGAACCCATGCAACTAGGACGCGCCTCCTTGACCGCTGCAGAATGGGAACGACGCTTCAGAAAAGGGCTCTGCGCCTACTGTGGGTCAGCGGCGCACCACAGGGCCCTCTGTGCACTTCGCCCAGGAAACGCTCAGGCCCGGTGAGGCCCCATCACCACTCAGACTCAGCCGCTCACCCTTGTCATCGGCCAACATCACGAACGGATGCAGTTCGACTTCACCTCCATTTCATCGCCACCCATCATCCTCGGACACACCTGGCTGCTCCAACATGACCCCCTCATCATCTGGACGCGAAACCGGATCCTGCAGTGGGGGCCGACCAGCTGGGAGTCAGAGGCACCCGATGTCGACACCAACGCCATCCCCGTCACCTACCGAGACCTGGCTGAAGTATTCTGCAAGAGACGAGCCACACACCTTCCTCCTCATCGCCCCTATGACCTGACGATCAAGCTTCAGCCGGGCTCGGTCCCCCGACCCCGACCACCCCCCCGCGGCCATCATTACTCCCTCTCCGTCGCTGAGACGCAGGCGATGGAGAGATATGTTTCAGACGCCCTTCGCCACGGCACCATCCGGCCCTCCTCCTCACCTGCCAAAGTGGGGTTCTTCTTTGTGGAGAAGAAAGGGGGCGACTTACATACCTGTGTCGATTATCGGGGGCTTAATAATATCACCATTAAGAACAGACACCCTTTGCCTCTTACCAACTCAGCCCTGGACTCCCTCTCTGGCGGCAAGATTTTCCCAAGTGCTCGAGCGCCTACAACTTGGTGCGCATCAGACAGGGCGATGAGAGGAAGACGGCTTTCATCACCCCTACTGGACGCTACGAGAGCTTGGTCATCCCATTCGGACTCTGCAACGCACCCGCCGCCTTCCAACAGTTCATCAACAATGTCCTTAGGGACATGCTAGGGCAGTGGGTGTTCGTTTACCTGGACGACATCCTTATTTATTCACGCACCGCCGAGGAACACACCCAGGGTGTGGCCATGGACCCGCAGAAACTGGAAGTTGTGCGTCATTGGCCCCTACCCAAGACCCTCAATCAACTTCAACAATTTCTCGGATTTGCAAACTTCTATCGTCACTTTATCCAGAACTACAGTACGGTTGCCGCCTTGACTCGACCCTCTTCTCATCACTTCAGCCTCAACCCCGCCGCCATCACCGCCTTTCATGACCTACGCCACTGGTTCACCAACGCCCCAATTCTACTGCACCCAGACGCAAGTAAACCATTCGTTGTGGAGGTGGACGCTTCAGATGTGGGTGCCGGGGCTGTCCTCCCAACGAGGTCCAGATCAGAAGCTACATCCCTGTAGGCTACAGGGTAGGGAACCTCGAGCTGCTGGCCATAAAGTGGGCTTTGGAAGAATGATGACACTGGCTCCAGGGCGCCAGAGAGCCGTTCATCGTCTATTTTTCGAACATTACAACTTCCACCTATCCTACCGCCCGGGGTCCATGAACACCAAAGCTGACGCCCTCTCCTGACACCACGAAGAGGACGTTCCCCAAGAGGACCCCGAGCCTGTCATCACACCCACCAAGATCATTGCACCACTTCACTGGGAACTGGAAACTAGGGTTCGCCGTGCACAGGCAACGGAGACTGCACCGGCAAGTGTGCCGCCTGGGTGACTCTACGTGCCGAACACCGTAAGGACCGAGGTGTTGCAATGGGGTCATTCCTCGCCATTATCCGGACACCCTGGCGCCAACCGCACCCTCCAATTTATCAGACGTGCCTTCTGGTGGCCATCTATGCTGAGTGACATCAAGGAGTACGTCCAGGCGTGCCCAGTGTGCGCCAGGTCCAAGAATACCAACCAACCGACACCGGGGGAACTCCAACCACTCCCCGTTCCCCATCGGCCCTGGACGCACATTGCCGTCGACTTCATCACGGGCCTGCCGGCCTCCAAACAGAAAAACACCATCTTAACCATCGTCGACCGGTTCTCCAAAGCCGTGCACCTGGTAGCCCTCACCGGACCCCCGTCAGCCAAAAAAACAGCAGAGCTGATTTTAGAACATGTAATCCGACTGCATGGGTTCCCAAAAAACCCAGTTCACTGCCCGGTTCTGGAAGGCCTTCTGCTGTCTGATCAATTCCACCTGTAGTCTATCCTCTGGTTATCATCCCCAGACTGAGCGGTCAGACGGAGCGGACCAACCAACAACTGGAGCACTACCTGAGATGCTTTGTTGCTGATCGCCAGCACTCCTGAGCTGAGTTATCTCACAATCTCCATGTCTCTTCAGCCACCAATCTCAGTCCATTTGGGGTATGCCATGGTTTCCAACCTTCGATCTTCGATCATCAAGAACTGGAGGTTGAGGTGCCATCAGTCCAACAGTTGGTTCGCCGGTGTCGACGGCTGTGGAACCAAGCACACGCCGCTATCCAACAGGCCAACAACCGCTACGCCACTCAACATCGCCGTCGACACCCGCCGGGACGATTGTACAATGTAGGTGACAAAGTATGGCTTTCAACCAGAAACCTTCACCTTCACATGGAATCCAAGAAGCTATCATCCAGGTCCATCGGTCCATACCGCATCACCCTCCGTATCAATCCTGTCACCTACCGGCTCCAGCTGCCTGCGGCGCTCCAGATCCATCCGGTATTTCACACCTCCCAGCTCAAACCTTTCATCACTTCACCAATGGTGATTGAGTGTGTGTTACTAGAACGCGGATTTATTTGTGTAGATCCTAGCTCTTCGTGTAAGAGAGTTCTTAGACAAATCGTGTGGTTATCCTGCCTACTCGCGTTGCTTCCGCGATTGGGTTTACCATCCACGCTACACAGGCTAACTGCTAAGGCTTCTGTGCTTACCCTCCGATAGCTTGTGACACATATAACCACAATATTATCATCCCTGCACTGGCTATAAGCTTGAACATACTTAACTCTGTCTGAAACTGCCTTTACCATGAATTTCCGACATTTGTGCAGAGTATGCCCAGTTTTCTTACAGAAAATGCATGTTAAGTCAATCTTTTTCTCTAGATCTTGTGGTCAGTGTCTTTGCTCCAGAGCTTTGATGTCTCTGAAACCTTGTTTTTTCCGCTTCATTTTGTTTCAGTGACTGCAGCGATGTGACAGGGTTGCAGGCAATTTTTGCTTCTCTTGATAGGAACTTAACAAATTGACTGAATGAGGGAAATCGGTTATTTTCTTTTTCTAATTCAATAGAAATTCTGGTTCCATCTTGCTGAAGAATTTTCCTATTTTCATTACAGTCATTAAAAATTTCCAAAGCCTTAATGTGGACCATGGCAGCCTCGCAACTATGGAGAAAATCAAAAAACTCTGAGTTCAAAACTGTCCTTGGCTCCTGTCTTGGGCCATACTTGAAGCTTGTCTCTTTATGCCTTTGCAATTATGAACGTGTTTCCGTATCTTTCTTCCAAAAGCTCTCATCCAGCAACATAGGCAGATTCGGTTCCAAGTAGGAAGTAGCCATCAAGCGCTTTCTTAGCTTGGCCACTTACATATCTACGGAGATAGTATATCTTCTCCTTTTCCTGTATGTTCTTGTGGTCAATCAGTGTCTGAAAAGAGAGTTTCCAATCGTCATACTTCAATGGATCCACACTGAATACTGAAGGTTCAGGAATAGGAATTCTGTTGGCGCTTAAAGCACCCGTCAGCATCTTGACAAGCTCCACTGTATTTTTATTTGAAGAGGCAGTCACAACCTCTGTCTTAGAAGATGCATGTGGAAGCACAGGACTTGCGGGAGTGGCCACTCTGGTATGTTCGACCATCTCGTTCTCCTGTGTGTCCTTCTGCTCTTCTACTAGAGCCTGGATTTGATCATACACGAGCATTCTTGCTTGTGCTGCACTGAGACCCTGTACTACCTCCAAATGCTGTACCCTTTTTATTTTTTCCTCTAAAGCCTTTTACAGCGCCAAGTGCTCTTCTTCTAGCTGGAATTTAATTTTGCCTTCCTCTTCCTCTCTCTGTATTCTTCGTTTCACTTCTTCTGCTTCTCGTGCTAAAAGATGCTTAATGACTTCTGCTTCTTGATCAGCTTTCTTTCTTTTCAACTCTGCTTCTAGTCGCTGTATTTCCAGTTGTTCTCTTTCTTGTAACACTTTCAGAACAGCTTGGCTTGCAGCAACATCGGCAGCAGCTTCTAGTCATTTTATAGAAGACCTACTTGAATTATCTGAGCCACTTTTCAAGATTGAAATAACAGAACCTGATTTACCGGTGCTTGAGTTGAAGAGAGAACCTGCTTCTGGCCAATCTTGATCTTTTCCTTCATGAATCTTTCCACCTAATCGACTTGCAGCTCTGTTCACAATGAACTTAGAAATCTCTACACACCGATACACTTTTCTATGCGTGTCCTGATTTGGAGTTGAGATTTTGCGTAGTTCATCATAAACACGCTGGACATCTGCTGAAAGACTTGTGACATCACCAATCATATCATTAAGCAGATCATCAGATAAAGGCTCTGTTGACTGTGATAAAGGCTTCTTAGAAGATTTAATTTGTGTTCTCCATTTGGCATAGACATAGTTAAACCTTTATTGAAGTACTTTCATTTTTTCAGATTGTAACTCTCTAGCCTTCTCTGTTAGTGTTTTTGTTCTTCGACTTCGCCCTAGTGGCTGCTCTTGCTGGTCTTCAGCACCACTTTCTTGAGCTTCTTCCAGTTGATCTCTGGAGTTTGCACTATCCCTACCCTGTACTGCAGGCCCACCTGATTCTGATATTTTTGATTCACTGCCTTAACACAATATTAACACAATATTATATATGGAATAAATATAGTGAATGAGACCTCTACATCAACCATTAACTCTATTGTAAATGTAAGAGTCACTTAAATCCAAATATCTTAAACAAATATTGCAATCCAAGTTTGGATAGAACACTTCAAACACACTCAATACTGTATATACAAAACATCAAAACACTTTGCTATGAAATGGCATATAACATTCACTAAACTCCAAAACACATATTTGAAAACCGAAAGATAATTACACTTTAACCTTAATATCTTAAATGTGTTTGACAACCTTGAATTAAATGACCTGAACAAGTAAGTCAAACATTCACAACACACATCGCTATGACTATCGTTCACAATTGATTAATTTAGCAAACCGTCACAAAAGCCCTCTTCTTAGACCACTGTTAGCCTTTTAATGTCCAAGTTCTTAACGTCTGTCTCTTAAATACGTTGCCTTTTAAAACTGTGTATGTCTTCTTACTTCTTTCCGTGTGTATAATGGATGCCAACTCATCTGTAGTACTGGAGACACGTGGTTACTTAAACTTGCCGCACCGTCACTCAATGCCCACTCGCGTCGATGAGCAGACGAGTTTTTACTGTAATTTTACTGTAAGCACAGGCAGACACAAGTGGTCCTCTTGCGACTGGTTTATTTGGACTTCTCTCCAAATCCACCATAAAAACTAAACACGCAGTATTAAAAGAAAGTGCAAATGATGTTAGCTTAACATGAATAGTAGCATGCACAGCATGTGGAATAATATTTTACCAAAGTAAAATACAGATAATAAAACGCACACAAATACTTCATTGGCTGCATGCCAGCAAAGGGAATAGTCTTTAGCTCTTAACAGGTTAACTTCTATGGGTTGACATAAAATTTTATTTCTTTTCTTGAGAGTTTAACCCGTTACTTATATACACACAAGTTATCCATGCCTCGCACAAATGTCACCGAAGCGTTTTTTTTTTTTTTTCCTTTTTTTCCCCCGGAGAGAAGACAAACTGTTTTGCGCCCCCCTGCGCTGACACCCCAAAGCAAAAGTCACTTCAAAATAAAGGTACAAATAACAACAAATACAACTTAAATGCCAAATAAGGATATTGGTCTTCAAAAGCTCAACAAACCTAACAAATAGTTCAAACAATATAATTGTGACGGTTACAATACATAACTACAGTTCCAGGGAATTATCATTTTTTAAATTAAAATCCAGCCATGTTTACGTTTTTCCTGGTTAGAGTACTGTGTTAAACTTTTACAGAGGTTATTATTCTTTTTCTGTCATTATTTTTTCTATATTTTAATGGCGTGTGATTTATATTTGTTTTTTAGAGTTACAATGTGATGTGGGAAGAGGGTTGTTTTGTATTTTTCTCTCATTAAGGTATTTCAGTATTGTGGTGTTGAAATGCTTTATTTATATATCTAATTCTTAGTTTATCTAAACTGCGTCGGAGCTAAAGATGGGGTGGTTAGCAACAGGAAGATTTGTTGAGTGTGATCAGCTTCCATATCTGACTATGACATACTGTCCTTAAGACCACATATTTACATAATTTGCCTTCCACAGAAAGTCTGCATAAAATAAATGAAATGCATTTTGAGAAACAGATCATTTTCAGCACAAACAGTAACAACAAACATGAATTTTTTAAATCATGCATGTTCAAATCAGTGCATTTAACTGAACTAAATAAATTAATGTGTTTTCATGTTGTACGCGGGGTAACGGCATCTCCCTGGTGTGAACACTCTGGTGTTGCTGGAGTGCGCTCAGTTGAGTAAAAATCTTCCCACACTCCAAGCACTGATACGGCCTCTCTCCGGTGTGAAGGCGCTGGTGATCTTTGAGGTTACTTCTCTGAGTAAAACTCTTCCCACACTGTGAGCACTGATACGGCTTCTCTCCTGTGTGAATACGCTGGTGATCTTTGAGGTTACTTCTCTGAGTAAAACTCTTTCCACACTCAGAACACTGATACGGCTTCTCTCCCGTGTGAATACGCTGGTGATCTTTGAAATTACCTCGCTGAGAAAAACTCTTTCCACACTGTGAGCAATGATACGGCTTCTCTCCTGTGTGAATGCGTTGGTGGTTTTTTAATGTACTGTAGTCAGCAAACCTCTTATTGCACTGTGAGCACTGATGCGGCTTCTCGCCAGTGTGAATGCGCTCATGTCGTTGGAGATGACTATTGCAAGTGAAACATTTCCCACATTGTGAGCAATGATACGGCTTCTCCCCTGTGTGACAGCGCCAGTGTAACTGGAGATGACCCTTGCAACTGAAATCTTTTCCACACTCTGAACAGTGATACGGCTTCTCCCCGGTGTGAAGTCGCTGGTGTTGGTGGAGTGTACTCTGCTGAGTAAAACATTTCCCACACTGTGAGCAATGATAGGACTTCTCTCCAGTGTGAACGAGATGGTGTCTGGTAAGAGTACTGTAGTGAGTAAACCTCTTTTCACACTGTGAGCACTGATACGGCTTCTCACCAGTGTGAATGAGCTTGTGTCGCTGAAGATGACTCTTGCAAGTAAAACTTTTCCCACACTGTGAACAATGATACGGCCTTTCTTTACAGTGAGTGCGCTGGTGTTTTCGAAGAGTACCCTGCAGAGGAAAACTCATTCCACACTGTGAGCACTGATACGGCCTCTCTCCAGTGTGAACGTGCTGGTGCTCTTGGAAAGCACTCTGCTTAGTAAAACTTTTTCCACACTGTGGGCACTGATACGGCTTCTCTCCAGTGTGGAGGCGCTGGTGTCGGTTGAGATTACACTGCTGAGTAAATCTCTTCCCACACTGTGAGCAGTGAAATGGCTTCTCTCCTGTGTGAAGGAGCTGGTGTTTCTTAAGATTACATCTCTGAGTAAAACTCTTTCCACACTGTAAGCAGTTATACAGATTCTTTACCGTGTTAATGCACTTATGTGCTTTGAGGGCATTCTGATCAGCAAAATTCTTTCCACAGTCTGAGCAGTGATGAACTTCCTTCTGTATGTCATTGTGAGAACTGAGAGTATCAGATGATAAGGGCTGACTGGAGCCTTTTGAGGAGATAGGAAGCTCATGTTTAATCTCTCCTGATTCCCGAAGTGTTGTGTATTCTTCACAGTGACATCTCTGGATGTGTTTGTCAAGATAAATTTGAGATGCATGGGAAAGAGCACAAGAAGAGCAGGAAAAGCTTTGCAACAGAGTATTGTTCGATTCTAGAGAAGTAAAAGCAGAAAAAGAAAAAAAATTAGACATTGAAGACCATATGTAATGAGATTTGACTGAGAGAAGACAAAATGTAATGTTATGTACAGTAAATGTACAGTGACATTACCCTAACACAAAGGAGTGTTTGAGATCAAATAAAACATTTGAGATTCTACATGAATGAAGACTTGGTCCAAGAAACCAACAGAAGATAATAATTCGCCCAGGAAAAGCTTTGTTTGTGTAAAGATTCATGAGGTTCAGGGGCACCAACATAGATTTATACAAAAATACTGCAGGGTGCTATTGATGTCCGTGATGTTGGACTCATCTAATTAGAAGTGATATTGCCCTTGACACAAATTACACTGGTCCTAAAACAATTTTCAAAAATTATAATCTGCTACATCTGCTGTAATATTTTTGTTATAATTGTGTGAAGATATGCAAGTTAATAACTCGAGATCAATTCAATGGAATGTCATTCCTATAAATGTTTTGGTTCAATCATAATTTATCCACTGACAATGTTCTGACATTCTTATAGTTTTCTCCCATCTTATCCTATAGGCCCTCTTTCACAAGCACACCCCCTAACACACACCCACACAGAACACAGTATAAAGGCCTGCAATAACCAACATTTCTTAGGACTACAGTACACTCACGCTATCATTGTGTGCACAATAAATAATTTCACTTTATTGTATTGTAATACAATACAATGCTCTACGCCCCTGTTGAAAAAGAAAGGAAAGTGTGCATTCAGCACCAAGGCCAGCTCCACTGCATGCACTGAAGGGGATGTGCTTTATAAGTTAACATTTCAGGCAGTGCATATCCCCTCACAATTCTATAAAAGGAACGCCAAGCATCAGACTGGCGAGTAAGGTATCCTGGGGGCTTGCACATGACTCTTTCCTTCCATCTCTCACATCAGACTTCTCTAGTCAAAAATATACCCAACACTGGGATATGTGCCACGTAAAAGGCTGCAGAGCCTTGGCCGATCACAACCTCAACATACTGTGTAAAAAGCCCGAAGATTGCACTGCCTGCCCTTCCTCAAGGCTTCCACACTCCATTCTAGCACCCTTACGATTTCTTCTAAATAAAAGAGCACCTGTCCCAGTTCGGGGTCCCTGGTCTAGGTCGGGCCGTAACAGGAATGAAAATAACAGAAAAAAATGGGGTGAGACCAATAGTGCGTTGTCCCAGTGTTTATTTACAAAAAGTGAGTAAGCAAATTATGAAAGTTACAAAACAACTAAAGCGGCTGGTTATGGAAGTTATGGAACGGTCTTCCAATTAATGTTCATGACTCAGACACATTCTCTGTCTAGGCTAAAAAGAAAATCATTTTTGTAAACAGATTTGCCTAAAGGAGCAGAGATAAAGGAGGTAAGGTAAAGGAGCAGATCTGGGGGACTCATGGACGTAGAGTATTCTGGTGAACTGGTATGTTTAGATGCTGTCTTCCCCACTCTCACTGATCACTGAGGTTTGTTGAAGGTGAGGTGATTGGTTGCTCTACATTCAAGTTCCCCCTCATGTCTGCGTTTCCTTCTGGCTCTCCCTTTTAGTTATAGTATTAGTATAGTCTCTGGTTATAGTTAGTCCTGCTGGAGTCCATGCTTGCACTCTACACTAAATATACATTGTGACTGTGACCATACCCAACTGTTATTTCTCCTCCTGTTCTCTCTCTTTCTCTCTCTCTGTTGAGCTACACGTCATTCCTGAGCTGCCATTGATCCAGACTCCCTCTGCCCTCTAGACCTGTCTGACTCATCCTGGTGCGCCCCTTCTGGTTGGAGATCTCGTCACACGGATGTCCTGTGTGTCTCTTTGGGATGCGTCCGGTGTCTGGGAACGGTTTCACTCTAACCATGAAGACGGTTCTGGTCTCGACTGATGTTGACAGCTGTTTCTCTGAGGACTTGAATTCAGGACTGGAATTTTTTTTACAAGTCTACCTGAGCCTCCAATAAGTATCTGGACTCCAAATTAACATCAATTAACTGCCTGCCACATAACACACAGTATGAATACAGGTCAATTCCTGCTTTCCGTTTCACCCAAATGAGGATGGGTTCCCAGTTGAGGCCGTTTCCTCTCAAGGTTTCTTCCTATTGCCATCTCAGGGAGTTTTTCCTTGCCACTGTTGCCCTCGGCTTGCTTATCAGGGACTTTCTGACTATTTTGATTCACACAAACTCACATTACATACAAACTTACATAATTCTTTTGACCCTGACATGACCTGGTGATTTCCCTCAACGGAGGATTACTTCATCATCCTGCACCAGTCAAGGGCTCAATATAGTAATACAGCTGGATTTATCGGTTGCCACACATTCCTCTCAATGCTTGCTACAAGCTCTGAGCTGTGAGAGGAAAATAGTGCTGTGGCGGCCAAGGCCTTTACACACACAGTGTTGAAACGGATAGGAAAGTGCACATTCAGCACCAGGGCCAGCTCCTCTACATATGATGGAGGGTCGAGGTGCCATAAATCACCATGTTTGGCACTGAATGTCCCAAATAGTTCTGCTGTGCCAGTTACCCTTGCCGGTAACCATAAAAGGCCCAAAGGTTGCACTGCGAAGGTGTCTTCTCTCACCTTTTTCACAAATTACCCTCTCTTCTCCCTTGCCTGTTTTTCTAAATAAAAGAGCACTTCTCCCACCAATCTGTGAATCCCTGTGTGTGTCTGACTCACTCCCGTCTGTTAACTTTACATTATAGCAGGAGAGAAATATTTTTCATACAAAAGGTCCCCAAATATGGACAAATTTCCAAGCAATGCTCTCAAACTGTCGCAATCATTAAGTCTTGACTTAAAATCACCTGATTGAGTCCGGCATATTTTTTTTCCTAATAGCTTTTTATCTAGGGTAAAGGTGCAGCTTTTGTAGTTCATAATCTCTTAAGTCAAGCTGTATGTTAGTTGTGCTGCCTAATGGAATGCCCGATTTGGATTAATCTTACTCTTCTTACCTCTTGGCTTCTCCACTTTAAAATATAATTAAATAGAACTGAAGTGACTTGCAGGAAGAATGATCAGACTTTACCATTTGTTGAGGACTTTTTGTTCCACAGGTAGTCGAAGGCAGGACTGAGGTCTTTGGCGTACTCCTCTTCATACCACACCAAGAGCTCCTGTCCTGGGTTAATGGGTCGACAGCACCGATACAGAATTTCACCTCGATACTGAAATGCCACAAGATTCTGTTCTTCATTACGAGCACAATTCACATACCTGCAAGAATGTGACAAAAAGGAAAAATGTCAAAACTCAAATTATAGTCACAGACCAGGAGAAAACATGAGGCAGATGGATGAAGGAAAACAAATCTATTAAAAAAATAGAAAACTTATTAAAGTCCTTTAAAGAAGTCCCAACAACTGAGGCATTCCTCACCTCATCCAATTTGCATGAACTTCTATTGCACCATCTATGTATTCTTCACATTGCCTGCGTCTGTAGATCTGTAAAAAATAAATAAATAAATAAATAAAAACATTTCCATTTTCTTCTGTAAATAAGAAACTCACTCTCTCATCTATACCGCTTAATCCTGTATTCAGGGTGGCCTGGAGCCTATCAAAGGAGACACAAGGCAGGGTACACCCTGGACAGGGTGCAAATCCATCGCAGGCACACACACGTACACAGACTCACTCACACACTACGGGCAATTTGGGTTGGGTTAGGTTAGGTTAATTTGTCAATTAACCTAACCTACAGTCGTGGGCAAAAGTTTTGAGAATGACACTAATATTAGTTTTCACAAAGTTTGCTGCTAAACTGCTTTTAGATCTTTGTTTCAATTGTTTCTGTGATGTAGTGAAATATAATTACAAGCACTTCATACGTTTCAAAGGCTTTTATCAACAATTACATGACATTTACGCAAAGGACCTCTGCAATTCGACTGGGCTGCTCTCAATCAACTTCTGGGCCAAATCCTGACTGATAGCAACCCATTCTTTCATAATCACTGCTTGGTGTTTGTCAGAATTAGTGGGTTTTTGTTTGTCCACCTGCCTCTTGAGGATTGACCACAAGTTCTCCATGAGATTAAGATCTGGGGAGTTTCCAGGCCACGGACCCAAAATTTCAACGTTTTGGTCCCCGTGCCACGTACAGATGTGTGAAGACCAGTTTTCTAGTTTTCCGTCGCACCTCACGGCGACGGTATGCAGCTGCTGGCTTTGACCACTGAGTGGCGCTATATAACTATACACCGACGCGTCAGGCCTTATTTCATTCTCTCAAGGATTAATGAGCCGCAGCTCCTTTAGAGCTGCATGTAGTAGTGGATAAATCAATAAAATCAAGTGTAACATTGTACTTAAACGAATTCATAATAGCAATACTAAAATTACAGTACAAATGTAGAATTAAATTTTATTAGTATCGAATTTAAGCAAAGTAAATGTTAACACAGTGAGCCTTTAGATTTTATCATGTGTAATTAGAAAGCCTACGCGTGTACACTGTAAACCCTAATGCTCAAAGTAATTAAACACATTGAGTACTGTTACCTAAATAATTGTTTGAGTACGTAAGTAACAATAACTTAAGTAAAACGTCCACCAGTGTAATCTCTATAGAGCTCTTGTGGCGCAGTGGTTAAGTGTCTTGCCTTCCATGCTGAAGCCCCCCGGTTCAATTCCTGTGCAGGATGGGCTGCAATATATATGCAATATATTTTTTTTTCTTTGCTCAACAAACTCAAAAATTTATGTTTCCAATTTTCAATAAATAGAACTATCATTAATTAAAAAAAATATGTAACTGATTACCTCAAATAATTAGCGTTTTGCCAACTTAATCAGGTTTACAGTGTAGGGTTTTGGGTCATCTTAAATGGTGTGTTCTTTAAATTTGTAGTAGATAATACCAAAATAGATTAAACTAAATGACTAAAATAAATAAAATTAAAACATTGTCAGGACGTGCTACTGTGTAAGCAGATGTCGTTGTCATTCAGCCCCGCTTGTGTTTTTGCGGTAGTATGGGAATGAAATGCAGTACGATGTTATGATCATAATTTTCTTTAATAAATAATGACCCCCGCTGGCAAAACCTTATAAAATATAATCACAGTACTAAACTTATAGTAATACATATAGCCGTTTCTTATTTGCATCAAATTTAAGCAAAGTAAATGTATACTTTTCACGGCATGCGCCCAAATCAATATCGCTCCTCACTCATTCCGAAGCTCACTAGGTAGGCGGCCTAGGTGCACACTAGGTGCCTAGGTATGCGAAGAAGCGGGGCCGCCTAACTAGACACAACTGGTGAGCTATCGGCGCTAATGATCCGGTGCTTCTCTCGGCACTTTGAAATATAGTGGGAGTTTATCTCGGGGTCTGTTGGAGGGAAACTTGACTTTAAAAAGCATCTCGCTGTGGAGTTTACTAAGGAGAGTGACACGCGAGCGGGGTGATGTGACGCGCCCCAGAGACTTTAAAAAGGGGAATGCCGCCTGTGATCTCCGCGAGAGGACAGTGTATGAACAAGCCTTATAAGACTCCACTTTTATTTAAGTGCACTTACAATGACTTTTTTGTCAACTGAGAGGTGTCAATAGGTCTTAAATATTCCTGAAAAGTCGTGGATTATTCAGTGTAACAGAGGCTCTGCTGACAAAAGTTATGCACATCAGTCAGTGTGGAAGAGACGGAAAGTTTCCTCACCATAACATGCCTTGTAGTGTTTTTAATCACTCTATACACAACAAACGAAAATACAAATGGTCTATTTTGTTTATTTTCATTTTGTATTCAATTTTTATATTTTATTTAAAAGTAAATACCCAAGAAAATTGTGTATATAGTGATTACAACAATACAATTCATGCTATGATAAGGAAAATCTCAATGTCTTCCATTCCAGGGATTAAAAACGGTAACAATTTCAATTTTAGAATCTGGAATCTAGAAGATTAAAAAGAGGCCGGAAGCACTGCAGGTCTTCAGAAGAGCCTCAGATCCAAGAGGGTCTTAAAGTGGGGAGGGGTGCATTTTAGTTTCTCTGAATGTATAGGTGAGAACCGCTGGTTCACACCTGGGGAGGGGGAAATTATTTGCATTTGAATGTTTCTGACATTGTAAAGCAGACACAGTAACCCTAAAACATGATTATCTTCATCACTACACAGTAAACCCTAATGCTCGATGTAATTAAACACACCGAGTACTAGTAACTTAAATAACTGAATGAGTAATAATTGAGTATTCGGAACGTTTTGGCATTTATGAGTTTGTAGAACTGACACTTTCCAAGTTAGATGAACAAATTCAACAAACTTAAAAATTATGATGTAACTGATGACCTCAAATTCTTTTGAGTTTTGCCAACTTAATCGGGTTTACAGTGCAACAGACCCCGAGCGACACTCCCCGCTGTGTTTTATAGCGTGGGGAGAAGCCCGGGATCATTAGCAGCGATCGCTCACCAGCCGGGTCTAATTCCTTCGCGCACCAGCAGGAGAGGCCGCCTAGCTAGTGAGCGAGGAGCGATATTGATTTGGGCGCAGCCAATCACAGGCGCACACTGTGACAACTTGTAAAACAATAACAATTATATTTCGAACATTTTGCAGGCTGCCGTTTGGAGGAAACAGCTAATAAAGAATAAACCAATTGTTGGGTCAAAATAACCCAACCAGGTGTTAATTTGTAAATGACTCACTACATCTCATTTGACCCAACATGAGCAACCCAACAATGTGTTTAAAGTCCCCGAAATAACCCAGAATTGTGACCCAGCATAAACAACCCAACAATGTTTTTACAAAAACAACACAGCATTTCTAGAGTATTTTTTGACTGCTACACTGTGAACCCAATTAAGTTGGCAAAACTTCAAAATATTTGAGGTAATCAGTGACATTGTAAGTAAACAGCGAGATGCTTTTTAAAGTCCAGTTTCCCCCAACAGACCGCGAGAAACACTCCCCGCTGTGTTTGATAGCGCGGAGAGAAGCTCGGGATGATTAACACCGATAGCTCACCAGATGGGCCTAGTTAGGCGGCCCCGCTTCTTCGCATACCTGCAGTGTGCACCTAGGCCGCCTACCTGGTGAGCTTCGGAGTGAGTGAGGAGCGATAATTTTTTAAAAATTAATGATGTTTCCAATTTTAAATAAACAGAACTATCAATTTTTGAGTTTGTTGAACAATTTTTTTTTTTTAAATGCAAACTGTCCAACACGGGAATCGAACCAGGGGTTTTCCACATGGCAGGCGAGACACATAACCACTGCGCCACGAGAGACCTATAGTGTTTCCACTAGTGGAAGTTTTACTTAAGTTATTGTTACTTACGTACTCAAAATTATTACTCATTCAATTATTTAGGTTAACAGTACCCAATGTGTTTAATTACTTTGAGCGTTAGGGTTTACAGCGTAGTGTACTTGTTTTAATGTTCAGCATATTGTTTTGACTTTTTTATGACTTAATTATTTTTTAAAAACCCAGATGACGGAAAATGTTACTTTGCGCCACCTGGCGGTCATTTCACGAATTGCCTTGAAATGCAACTGATTTATTTTGCCCGCTGTCGTTTTGTCGCAGCGGTGAGCGCGACGGTAATAGACATTCTCCTCTTCACACATCTGTAGTTCTCACTTTTGCCTCATGGCACGGTCATGCTGGAAAATGCATTGTTCTTCACCAAACTGTTGTTGGATTGTTGGAAGAAGTTGCTGTTGGAGGGGGTTTTGGTACCATTCTTTATTCATGGCTGTGTTTTTGGGCAAAATTGTGAGTGAGCCCACTCCCTTGGATGAGAAGCAACCGCACACATGAATGGTCTCAGGATGCTTTACTGTTGGCATGACACAGGACTGATGGTAGCGTCACCTTTTCTTCTCCGGACGAGCCTTTTTCCAGATGCCCCAAACGATCGGAAAGAGGCTTCATCCAAGAATATGACTTTGCCCCAGTCCTCAGCAGTCCATTCGCCACACTTTTTGCAGAAGATCAATCTGTCCCTGATGTTGTTTTTGGAGAGACGTGGCTTCTTTGCTGCCCTTCTTGACACCAGGCCATCTTCCAAAAGTCTTCACCTCACTGTGTGTGCAGATGCGCTCACACCTACCTGCTGCCATTCCTGAGCAGCTCTGCACTGGTGGCACTCCGATCCCGCAGCTGAATCCTATTTAGGAGACGATCCTGGCGCTTGCTGGACTTTCTTGGACGCCCTGAAGCCTTCTTAACAAGAATTGAACCTCTTTCCTTGAAGTTCTTGATGATCCTATAAATTGTTGATTTAGGTGCAATCTCAGTAGCCACAATATCCTTGCCTGTGAAGCCATTTTTATGCAACGCAATGATGGCTGCACGCGTTTCTTTGCAGGTCACCAGGTTAACAATGAAAGAACAATGATTTCAAGCATCACCCTCCTTTTAACATGTCAAGTCTGCCATTCTAACCCAATCAGCCTGACATAATGATCTCCAGCCTTGTGCTCGTCAACATTCTCACCCGAGTTAACAAGACGATTACTGAAATGATCTCAGCAGGTCCTTTAATGACAGCAATGAAATGCAGTGGAAAGTTTTTATTTTGGGATTAAGTTAATTTTCATGGCAAAGAAGGACTATGCAGTTCATCTGATCACTCTTCATAACATTCTGGAGTATATGCAAATTGCTATTATAAAAACTTAAGCAACAACTTTTCCAACTTCAAATATTTATGTAATTCTCAAAACTTTTGGCCACGACTGTACATGTCTTTGGACTGTGGGAGGACACCCACCAAGCTCGGGGAGAACATGCAAACTCCATGCACACAGAGACGGGAATCGAGCTTGGCCGGGAATCGAACCCGGACCCTGGAGGTGCAAGACGACACTGCTAACCACTACACCACCGTGCCGCCGGTAAATAAACCAATGGCTTAAAATTAAATAAGGTGCGAAGGCAGTAGAATGATGATTCAGGAGAAATTGTTCTATTATCATTATATACATTTACTGTATTGTTATGATTAAAACACATTTTAACTAGTCATCTTGTCGAAATTCAATTGAGGGTTCATTTATTTATCTACAGATGATATAATGATGTAATACTTTGCAGTAAAATTTTTCAATTAGGGTTTGATTTGAGTTTCCTTTAATCATATACGCTTCTCCTCAATTATAGCTGCCACAATGTTGTTATGAGGCATGATGTAGTGCGTGAGGAACAGCCGGGAGCCTGTACTTAGTTTTGACCCAAGAATAGCCAATTAGCTCAAAAACCCGAAAATTAGTTTGGGTAGGAAATTCCACCCTGTACCTTTATTCTGAGCATCGTCTGTACAAGTCGTGTATCTGAGACACTGCGTTCACTACGTCATAAATGACAAGCATCAGGTTCGTTATGGAGGAAAAAGTTCAGCATGGAGATTAATTAGAGCAGTATCTTCATCCTGTATTTCTCTTCAAGTCCAGTTTACACTAACAAAAAAGAGGTGTACCCTTGTAGTGCTGTTTGACCTCACCACATTTCTCTTATATTTCCTCCTTTGATTTCTCAGTTATTTAAGGGATAAAGCTTTGTGCTTTATAATCATATTGAGTACATGTATACAGAAGGGAGCATTGCCTGAATAGGACTGTAACGCTGGATTTGTAACGAATTATTAGGCACTTCATCTGTGCGTCACTACAAGGCTTATGGTCAAGCACTTGTGGTTGGTCTTCTCAGGCTCTTAGTTGTGTTTTACCTTTTATATCGCTGAATACTGATGATGTCATTGTGAATCCAAACTCTTAAATATACACAATACATCGTCGCTACTGAAAAATGACCCTGTTCCACTTGTTTTGTTTGTCGGGTTAGGGTAAATTAGTAAGGTTACTGTGTATAATTACGGAGACCACTAAGACTCATATTAACTTGTTGAAAAAGAAATATAATTGGGTAGCTTGAAGAGACCGGGTTTACAAAGAAATAGCATTTTTAGAAATTAAGTACTGACGTTAATTAAAAAAATTCTCTAAAAGTGAGGACTTCATCTGTAAAAATGCTCTTATCCTACAGGAACTCCGACATGTAGCTCTGGCAGGAAGTAACTGATGCTGACTTGAGTTTACTTCACCCACGGTGCTGCTTAAAAACTGCATGCATTAAAAATCTTAATAAATCATTTATAACAAACTCACCACCCAGGAGTATCCGCTGTTCATGGCTTCCTCTCGGTCCACCAGTTCTCCCTGGTAGGGTCCGAAATGTGCACCTACTGGAACAGTCTCCCCCTTATTAAACACTCCCAGACCTGCGTCAGGAATACCGGACTTCTGAATCTCTAGTCCAGGAGGAAGAGTTAGTCTGGCTCGGTCAGAGACGCCCAGGGGAACAGGAGTATCAGGGATGAAGAGAGGCGGGCCATGAACCTCACACTTGTTGAAGAAGACGGATTTGCAAACCTCACAGTCTGGGAGTAGAGAAAACACAATGGGAAAGAATGATGTCATATTTTCCTATATATTTAATAATCATTAGAATTCTAAATAAATTAGCCTATTAAAATGAACATGGAGAGTCTGTTTACTGCACTCATCTCCTGTGTACAGAGCAGAAGGTGTCCATCATGATATAGAACACAACAAGTTACACAAGTACTGTACGAACTGTATAAGTTATATCACAGAAAAAAAAAGCGTTATTTTACTAAATACTTTACTTAAAAAATACTAATTTATTGGCCGCCTCTAACGACTTTATGATCAACCGACTGTCTACGGAACAACACTATTTTTGACCGAATCAAAAAGTTAATTTTTTAAAACCTTTTGAGGTTATAATTTTGATGATGACAGCTTACAGTTCATGAAAAGAAAACAATAAAAAAAAAAACATCAAGTAAAAATCCAGTATCTAAAAATATTAGGATTTTTCCCCAAGATAAAGCAAAAATTATTTACTATACAGAAATGTTAAAATTCTGCATTTATTTCTAATTCATGCACTTAATACTTGGCCGAGCTTCTTCATTATGAATTACTCCATCAGTGCAGCATGGCATGGAGGCGATCAGTCTGTGTAAAACTGCTGAGGTTTTATAAATGACCAGGTTGCTTTGATAGCAGCCTTCAGCTCGTCTGTATTGTTAGAACCGGGTGTTTCTCATCTTCCCCTTAACAATAAACCACAGATATTTCTTTAGGATTCAGATCAGGTGAGTTGGCTGGTCTATCACATACAGAAATATCATGGTCAGTAAACCTGTTAGTGGTAGTTTAAGGAAAGGGAAATCAGCATCTCAGTAAAGCTTGTCAGCAGACCGAGGGTCTAAAACGTCCTGGTAGACGACAGTCTTGATTTGTGACTTGATAAAACACAGTGGACCAACATCAGCAAGTGACACGGCATAATAAATAAAACAAATAATGAAATTTGTAATGATAAATGTAATGAATCTAGAATATATAAGAGTTTTACTTTTTGAATTGAATTACAGAAAAACGATGTTTTACAGAGGTAGTCTTTATGGTCAGGATCTTCCTCTTTAATGCAGATATCTTCAGGTGTGTTGTCCAGGTCGTCCTCTTGGTCGTAGATGTCCTCTTCTTTCTTCACACAGATTTCGGTCACTTCAGGCGTCCCACCATCTGACGTCTCCATTTTCACGTCCTCACACAGCTAAAAACCAAACAACATGAACATTGATTCAGAAATGTAATTACAATTAAAATGTTCACCCTCATTATGCGTCATGAGGTTTAGTGTGATTAACAGGACAGCTTGAAAAAGGTAAAATACAAACACTGAGCAAACATTAACATATTACTGCCGCGCTGTTCAAATCCAGTCGTGGAGGGAAGTTTGTTGTGTTTAAATGCTGCTCTTGGGTATAAGTGAGAGAACTAATGTTAAATTTAATTAATCATTAAACTTTATTAAAATTTTTAAATTGTAACACAATCATGGGAAAATATAATGTACAATCAGGATATTTATTAAATTCTTGATACTTACAGAATCAGCACAGAGGTATCGTGATACTATCGTATCGGGAGGTGACTTAATTTCCGTCGCTAATTATTAATACCTTGATATTTTATTATATTGTAGTAACATCACTCATCATTAAGCGTTACCTGTGAGACAGGAGGATCGGAAACCTGAGACGTCCTGAAGAAGAGCTGTGTGTCTCCCTCTGTACTCATTATAACTGATCTAAACAAATAATAATAATAATAATAACAACAATAATAATAATAATAATAATAACAATAATAATAATAACAATCATGTCTGACTTTTTTATAGCAAAGAAACAAGGAAAATATTTTAAACTGTATATTTAATGCATCAACTTTTTTAAATAAATAGATTTAAGTTACTGAATTAATTTCATACACATTGTTTCTCTCATGATTAGGGTCAAGTTAAAATTACTGAAACAAAAACACAAGCACAGCGAATTCCAAACGCCCACTAATTCAATAAATAGTGCACTACATAGGGCGCATATAGCATAACGTCATACGCACTGTAGTACACTTTAACAGTGAAGTCAACGTCCATTTGAGATTCGGCCTCACCGCCTTCGCTCAACTTACCTCTGTTTTTAAAAGCACAGCGAGCTTTTAAATCCTCACAAACACACACAATAGAGCGGTAACACATCTAACGGTAACTACAAATCTCTCAGAAATGTGTTCATGTGACAAAGAAAATCAAACGAGTAGCGACTTTTCCCGGGCATTTGGAGAAGCAGCGACCTGGAACGCATCTTTTTCGTGGAAGTTCATTAGCGGTTGGCATCCCAGTTTAAATGAGACACTACCGCCACCTACTGGACTGGATGGTGAAGCAGCGGATTAGCAGGAAAGCAAAAAACGCATTTAATAGTCAGGATTAAAACAGTTTCTTTATAATAAAAATGTCATTTGATACCCATATTCTCTTATGATTATGATTTATGCATATTCCTTTACACTTTTCAAAATCATTTCCATAAAACTGAAGTAAAATGCATTAGAGTGCCCATATGTCCTGTTTAAAAAAAAATAAAATAAAAAAAAAAATGCATCCAGCTTGATTTCTAATTTAAAGTTTTTTTTTTTTTTAATAAATAAAAATTCTAAGGCATTTGTTTTCTACAGTCATCAGAAAGTTGACTGTAGAAAGCTGTAAAGTTTTTAAAGTTTCGTAGTAGAAGAAGCGAGTTGCTCGGTCTGTCTGCTGTGCTTCGGTTGGATTTTTTGGCACCAGGAGAGACTCAGTCAAACACACACACGTTGTCTGTCAGAAAAGTCTCTGTTTATTCACAGCAAAAGATGGGGTTTTTATATGTTTGACCAAACGCCTGTGTCACTGACATATGTTACTATAAAGAACATAAACCATTGTAAATGTCCTGGTGAGATCCTGACGAATCAAAGGAGAGGAAGACAGAGGGGTGTCCGTCCAGAGAAGGATCACAGGATGTTGGCACGAGTTAGGGGAAGAGGGGGAAGGAGACAGAAGGAGATAGAGATAGAGAGAGAGAGAGACATAAAGCGAGAATGGGAGGGTGAGCGTGGGAGCGTTTACATCTTTAGGAACAGATGCAAGAGGAGACAGGAAGTTAGCGGCAGGAAAGATTTAACATGTTAATATCAGATCTATGAGGAAGAGAGCAAGAGAGTAGAAATAACTCTCTTATCCCCTTTATATAAAATAATTCTAACAAAAGCAAAACAAAGTTAATTGTATCTGTTTTTGAATTACTTTTATGTTTCTCTTTAGGTCACACCCTTGTTGCACGCCACCATTGTTCAGTCACTGTCACTCCCAGAGTGATCTGATCGTTGTCCCGGCATATCACAAGGTCTTGACCTGGGGATGAATCACCAGGGATGAAAAGCAGTTCAGTTTTACTGAGATAGAAAGTCAGCTGATGTGCTGCCATCCAGAATGAGATGTCTACCAGACATGCTGTGATTTGGGTGGAAACCTGAGTGTTTGAGGGAGGAAAGAAGAGAATAAGTTGCATGTCATCTGCCTAACAATGGTATTAAAATCCATGCGATGATATGACCCTACCAAGAGACCAGGTATAGTCGGAGAACAGAAGAGGACCAAGTACTGAGCCCTGTGGGACACCAGCAGAGAGTCTGCATGGAGCAGATGTGGATCCCCTCCATGTCACTTCATAAGACTTATCTTCTAGGTAAGAAGCAAACCATTGCCACACACTTCCAAAGATTCCAAGGCTTGTAAGAATAGATAATAGAATCTTAATAGATAATAGAGTCACCGTGTCAAATGCAGCTGATAGGTCCAGGGGGGTAAGGACAGATGATAGTTTAGTTGATCTAGCATCATAGAGCTGCTCAGTGACTGACAGAAAGGCACTCTCTGTGGAATGTGCCACATTGAAAACAGATTGGTTGGGATCATTAAGGTTGTTCTGCGAGAGATTGGGAAATAAAAGAGAGAAGCGGGCGATAGTTGAAGATATTGTGAAGTTTGCCAGGATCACATGCAGAAGCTTTTAGCTTTTCCCTGCAGAAGCCAGTTTTGGCATAAGTCATATCACATGAGAATTTGGAAAGAAGAGTCTGGTAAGAGACAAGGTCTGCATCAAGCTGCGATTTCTTCCATCTTCTCTCTGTAGTACAGAGTACAGAGGGCATATGAGATGCATGGATGAGGAGAGAAGGGAGAGAAAAGTATCAGTCACAGTCTTTAGTGGTAGAAAGGAGAAGTCGTCTGGGTCTGGGAGGGATGATAGCGTGCATGACACAGAGTAAGTTGAGAATTTTGGTGGTTAGCTTTAGACAGAATAGGAAGCGTGATGGTGAAGGATACCAGGTAGTTATTTCTGAGTAGTGATATCTGTGACTGGGGAAGGACGGCAGAAAACGAGGTCAAGAGAATTTCCCCCCTTGTGTGTGGAAGGGCAACTGTTTAGAGTTAAAGAGAAAGAGAAGGAAAGAGGATTGAAGTTTGTCAGGGGGGAGGTTGAACAGTGAGAGTAGTATTTTCAGAAGGAAAAAAGACTAAGAAGCATGTCCATTTCATCCAGAAAGTTTCCTAGACAGCCAGGAGGACAGTAGATAACAAAGGTTATTTGGAGGTTAATTGGAGAGGTTACCTTAACTGCCTGAATTTCAAATGATGAAAAGCTGAGACGAGACAAGGGGATAGGCGAGAAGGACCATGTCTTGGACATCAGCAGACCTGTACCACCACCTCTGCCAGTTTCTCGTGGAGAGTGAGAGAATGCATAGGGGGCAGCCAGTGTAGCGGAGTTGTGAGAAGATGTCCAGGCCTCAGTTAGTACCAGAAAATTGAAAAGGAATGGGTAGCAATGGCAACTATGGCGAAAGCAACTGTTAACTCTGTAAAAGGACCACATTTGGTCGACATAGCTCTGAAAGCACTGGAAGACATTACTTACAGCATACAAGTAATTCAACAAAAGAATGGCTTCAACAGAACAAAAGACGCCTTCTGGAGTGCCCAGTCAGAGTCCTGACCTCAACCCGATTAAAATGCTGTGGCATGACCTTAAGAGAGCGATTCACACCAGACATCAAAAGAACATTGCTACACTGAAACAGTTTTTTGAAGAGAAATGGTCCAAAATTACTCCAGATCGTTGTGCAGGTCTGATCTGCAACTACAGGAAACGTTTGGTTGAGGTTATTGCTGCCAAAGGAGGGTCAACCAGTTATTAAGTCCAAAGATTCACATACCTTTTCCACCCTGCACTGTAAATGTTTACATGTTATGTTCAATAAAAACATATAATGTTTGTGTAGTATTATTTTAAGCAGACTTTGTTTCTCATTCAGGCAAAACTCCACGTAATCCTAAAGGGTTCATATACTTTTTCTTGCAACTGTATTGTCAGGACCGGACTGGGACACAATTTGAGACCAGGAAATCCCACACCAAACCAGGGCAGCCTATGCACCCAAATAAATTTAGAAAACACAGACAGCCTTATTTTCCCCTCCTTTATAAACATGAGAGTACCATTGCAGCATAATCAGTTTCCTATCCATTTTATTTCCAACATTTGTTTCATTTTATGTGAACTGCTGACATATTTCTCCTAAATTTAAAATATAACTATTGTTATTGAGAGTGTATATTTAAAAGAAATTACATCACAACACAATCAATCCAGTGTCCCCTTGTGGCAGTCCCAAGTCTGCATAAATGCAGAGGGTTGTGGCAGGAAGGGCATCCAACGTAAAACATTTGCCAAAACAAATTATGTCAATCATTAACAGGACATCCACACCGGATCAGTGGTGGCTCGGGTTACCAACGATCACAACCGTTGCAGATTTTAATGTTGGGGAAGGGAACAGAGGTGATGAGAGTCTGATGGGCAGGTTTGGTCTTCAGGACAGAAATGTAGAAGGACAGGTGGTGGTGGACGTTGCAAAGAGGATGGAAATGGCAGTAGTGAACATAGGGTGACCTATAAGAATAGTGGCAGAAGCGCTCAGGTCGACTACATCGTGTCGACCTTGTACTACTAATCAGTGACTACAAAGTATTGGTAGGGAGAGTGTAGCCAGACAACACAGGATGGTGGTGTGTAAAATGACCCTGGTGGTGAGGAAGGTGAAGAGGACAAAGTGGTGGAAATTGAAAAAGGAAGAATGTTGTGCAGTTTTCAGGGAGGAGTTGAGACAGGCTCTGGGTTTTCAGGAGGTGCTTCCAGTTGACCTGACAACTACAGCTAAGGAGATCAGGGAGACAAGTCGGAGGGTACTTGATGTATCATCAGGCAAGGGAGAGTGGACAAGGAGACTTGGTGGTGGAATGAGGAAGTCCAGGAGTGTATATAGGGAAAGAGGCTAGCTAAGAAGAAGTGGGACACTGAGAGGACTGAAGAGAGTAGACGGGAGTACAGGGAGATGCAGCGTAAGGTGAAGGTAGAGGTGGCAAAGGTCAAACAAAGAGCATACGAGGACTTGTATGCTAGGTTGGATAGGAGGGAGAGGTGGATCTGTACAGGTTGGCGGGGCAAAGAGATAGAGATGGAAATTATGTGCAGCATGTTAGAGTGATTAAACATAGGGACGGAAATGTACTGACAAGTGCTAGGAGGGTGATGGGAAGATGGAAGGAGTACTTTTTTTTTTTTTTTTTTTTTAAGAGTTGATGAATGAGGAAAAGAGTAGCAAAGGTGACTTGTGGAGCAAGAAGTCACGACAGTGGTGAGACCAGCAATGCTATACGGCTTAGAGACAGTGGCACTGAAAAAATGCAAGTTGTTCACCTTAATTAGATATAAAATTATACTGGGTCTCATTCATATATGTCAAAGTGGATATGAGTAATGCAGCTTAAACTTTACAAAGTTCCAGGGGGCGCTGTACAGGCCCTGTGGTACGCCCGGGGTCCAGGCTCTCAGGCCTTCCTCATAATCAGTTTATGTCTACAGTCATCAAAATTTGGTACCGTAGGTCTTTCCACTCGTAAGATATGTGAAGAATAATTTTCTTTGAGTTTTTCTTGAGTTAAATCGTCACCATAGCAACACGATTCGAATTAGAAAAAAAATCCTCCATGATTTCAAATGACCCATGTCTTTTCATTATTCTGACTGATTTTGAACCAAATCAGGTGAAAGTAAAGGACAAAATATTACTCATTTCCAAAAGTGACACTTCCTGCTGCCAGTTGGTGGCGCTATGACAGACTTATGATTGTCATATGATGTGATCAGCTTCCTACTCTTAACATACCTGTAAAGTTTCATGTACATAACTTAATGTACACAGACGTTATTAGCCACTTCCTGTTTAATTTTATTCACCATAATTTTAAAGCGTCGCCACTGCCGAATTGTTCGAGATATCAACAAGCCCTCTACAATTTTTCATCGGGAACTTGCTTAGATCATATTTGCCTGGTTTGGTGGCAATTGTATAAATTCCCTAGGAGGAGTATATCACATTCCATTGGGTGCGTTTTGCAAACAACTCAAAATAACTCACTTCCTGTTGATTAGACCTGATGACATGCAGCGCGAAACTTGTTCAGTTTCATGAGATCTAAATGGTCACCGAGTTTTATAAGTATACATGCAAGTGTGTCCGAGCTATGAGGCAAGACTCTCTAGGGGGAGCTGTGCCGGGCGTGTGCGACTCCCCGGGCCGAGCCCCACTGAGGACCTGTTGGCCGCAGATTCCAATCTGTGTGCAAATTGTGGTGAGTTTTTGAGTATGTTAAGACCCCCAAAAGTGCCCAGATGATTGAAAGAAAAATAATAACAAAAAAAATAAAATAATAATCTGTAGAAAAACAATAGGGCCCTGCGCACTCAGTGCTTGGGCCCTAAAAAGAAAAAGCTGGCCAAATCAGGCCTCGTGCCCTAAAGTCTCCCGGTATAGGTTCCTCCCCTCCTTGCTTTCGCAACTGGAGTATATGCAGGGTTTTTCAAAAGTCTTTTTTTCCTTCCTCTACTACATTGACTTAAATCAGGAAAAGCCTGTTAATTAGTTGATTGGTTAAATCAGTTGTGCTTTGAGCTAAGACAGCACTAAATATGCAGGGCAGTGGTCCTCCAGGACTGTAGTTAAGAACCATTGCACTAAAAGGAAATTACACTTTACCTAACCTGCTCCGTTCCCAGTTGTACACTCAACCAGACAGCCACGTGTCAGAGGTAAAATATTGTCCGAACTCTTTGATTCATTTATCAAGAAGATTATCTCACATAGAGGTCCCAACCTTGCAACTTACAGAACTTAAAGGATCTGCTGCTAACGTCTTGGCGTCCAGTACCAAAGAACTCCTTCAGGGGTCTGTGGAGTCCACACCCGGATTGATCAGAGCTGGAAGGCAGTGGAGGACCTACACAATATTATGGAGGTGGTTTCAATGTTGTGGCTGCTGAATGTATAATTCTGCAAAGATATATTCTGCACAGTTACAGGGTTAGTAAGAATACAAGCGCAATGTCAGGCATCCAAAAGAACAGCGGTGCCAGAAGGCTGGGGAGACGCCAAACATCCGATCTACAGGCACCTTGTTTTAGATAGGGAAAAGGTGAAGATGTTGCAGGGAAACACAGGAGAAGTCTCTCTCTATGTTTAAGGTTTCTAGAATTCCCAGGTATAGTATTACACTCTCTATAAGAATAAAACGAATTTGCAAAAACATACAAATTTTACAACAATTATTATTTTCATAATTTCCATCAACTAATCGAGAGGCTTGAAAAAACTAACAATATTCTCAGGATTACATTTTTCCTCATTAAAACATTTTATTAGGTGCCCATATACTTGTGATGTTACTCCAATAAAATTAATTTATCTGACAGTATACCTTGCCTTCCACTTCACAATAGATCAGCTTTCCTCAACTTTCCAAAGCATTATCTACTGAGGCCAAGCAGCTGAGCAGATCAACGTGGATGACTTGCGAGTGCCAGCAACAGTGATGTGACTGCCAAGTGATAAGGCTATTTAACCTACATGAGTTGAGCAGCCTCCATGCATCAATACAGCACACTCAGTCAAAACTAATATTGCCCTGTCAGTTCTGGATATACACTTGGGGCAGCACTGTCAAGAGGCTCCAGCTGCAACCCCTGCATCACTCACTCAATGTACAATCCCATGATGGAGGACCTATAAGAGGAGGGTCTATAACCCATTGCATTGAGTCGATCACACTAAATGGCAGCTTACTACATAAAGAAAGCATTCCATCGCCCCTTGAGTACTGCCAAGAAACCTTTAGGAAAGTTAAGCCAGTGAGTCCCTTTCACGCCACAAGATCAAGGGATTCTCCTGTTTTGGAAAATAAAAAGTGTGGTCTCAGGCCTGGGATTATTTTCCAGGGTTTGAAGTGGTTCACTGTAAAATAGTTTTTGCTTTGCACCCAGCTGACAGAACAGCTCAAGATTTTTCAAAAATTTTACCTCCACTGTGCATATGTGTGGAGTGGAAAACAAAATTTATCACCACATCTCGTCACTATGAGTACCTCATGAAATCACAAGGTTTATGTCACGATCTTACATTTGTGTATTGGGCATCATCATGATCTGGGTACTATCTGTGGGTGCTTGAGTTGGGGGAGGGGGGTTGATTTATTAATTAACAAGTCTTTGCTTAACTTCAAAGACAATCAATCACTAAATTCATACCTCCCTAGGCACAGTTCTCCAGAAGCAAGTAAAGGCAACTAATAAGCAGATGGGGGTGATTCTGGAAAGCATTTGCATGTGTGAAGAACTGCCCAAAATTTGTTCCTGGGGTGGGGCGGGGGGCGGGGGGGATAAGGAGTGTTCTCTGGTAATAAGGAACTCACCTTACCATGTGTCCTAAGGTATTAACCACTGTTTTTCCTATGGAACACCAATTCCACAAACCTACCTGCCATTGAAAGCTAACTCCTAGATGCAGGCAAGTGAGGGAGCATTATCACCATCATCTAGTGTGGTCTCCCAAGGTGACCATAAAACTTACAAGGTGATATCAAGAAAAAATATGGACAAACAGGGCGATGAGATTTGGCTGTGTAACAGGGCCCTGTGCTTAACTAAATGCAAAAATAAGCTTGTCATTTGGCCAGGGCAGAAATTAGCCTTGATGGTGTCCAGGATAATCAATGTTATGTTACAGCAATTATGTTTTTTGTTTTTATAAAAGAAGGTAAGAAGCGGCGAAATGTTCAACGAATCAGCACAATATGTGCTTCCATGCTCATTACCATCTCACAACCATGGTAATTCAGCTATGGCTGTATAGGTCAAGGATGAGATCGGCGCATGATAACGCCCACAGAGATTTCGGGGGAGACAGGTGGCACTGAGGACAGTGTGTCCGCTTCCGTGTTCAGATACAAACGGCTTCCATATCTGATTTGATCTGTGCCCGAGTATGGCTTACCGTCCTCAAGACCACCCAAACTGGGAACTCACTGATTAAAATGAAACAGGGTTTGAGGTCACATGTTCTCAGAACCGATCACAAGGCCCTAATGTGAAAATGTCCTAAGAGTCTCACCGCCTGTATCTAACACTCAGTTATAGTTGACATATGGATGAAGGAGTTAAACAATGGCCAATAAGACTTATTACACATAACTGAATAAAAATGATAATAATTCATGTCACAACTACTCAATGTCAAAAAAAAAAAAATTCTAATAGCCTTTTAAACATAACGATGAATTTACATATTTTGCCTTTCACAGAAATTTTGCATAAAAAAAAAAAAAAAAAATGCATTTTAAGAAACTGATATATAATGATAATTTTCAGCACAGACAGTAACAAACATCAAACTTGCATGTTCAAGTCAGTGCACTTAATTGAACTAAACAAATTAATGTCTTTTCATGCTGTAAGCAGGGTAACGGCATCTCTCTGGTGATGTTGGAGAGTGCTCGGTCGATTAAAACCCTTCCCAGATTCTAAGCACTGATGCGGCCTCTCTCCCGTGTGAAGGCGCTGGTGATATTTAAGGTTACGTAGCTGAGAAAAACTCTTTTCACACTGTGAGCAATGATACGGCTTCTCTCCTGTGAATGCGTTGGTGTTTTCTGAAAGTACTGTCGTCCGCAAACCTCTTTTCGCACTGTGAGCACTGATACGGCTTCTCGCCAGTGTGAATGCGCTCGTGCCGCTGGAGATATCTCTTGCAAAGAAAACATTTCCCACACTGTGAGCACTGATACGGCTTCTCCCCTGTGTGAAGGCGCTGGTGTCGGTCGAGATTAGACTGCTGAGTAAACCTCTTCCCACATTGTGAGCAGTGAAATGGCTTCTCTCCTGTGTGAACGAGCTGGTGTTTATTGAGATTATCTCTCCGAGTAAAACTCCTTCCACACTGGGAGCAGTGAAATGGCTTCTCTTCTGCGTGAAGGAGCTGGTGTTTTTTGAGATAAGATCTCTGAGTAAAACTCTTTCCACACTGTAAGCAGTGATACGGCTTCTTTACCGTGGTAATGCACTTATGTGATTTGAGGGCATTCTGATCAGCAAAACTCTGTCCACAGTCTGAGCAGTGATGAATTTCCTTCTGTAGGTCATGGCGAGAACTGAGAGTATCAGATGATATGGGCTGACTGGAGCCTTTTGAGGAGATAGGAAGCTCATGTCTAATCTCTCCTGATTCCTGCAGTTTCAGATATTCTTCGCAGTGACATCTCTGGATGTGTTTGTCAAGATAAATTTGAGATGCATAGGAAAGAGCACATATAGAGCAGAAAAAGCTTTGCAACAGAGTGTTGTTCGATTCTAGAGAAGTAGAAGCAGACAAAAACTATTAGACATTGAACAAAAAATATAATAAGATTAGATTCAGAGATTACAAAATGTAATGTAATGTAAAGTAAATGTACAGTGACAAACATTACCCTAACACAAAGGAGTGTTTAAGATCAAATAAAACATTTGAGATTCTACATGAATGAAAACATACTAATTTGTGGTCCAAGAAACCAACAGAAGAGAATAATTGGACCTGGCAACAGCTTTGATTGTATAAAGATTCATGAGGCTCAGGGTCACCAACATGGACTTGTACATAAATACTGCAGGGTGCTAGTGATGTCCGTGATGTTGTACTCAGCTAATTACAAGTGGTATTGCACTTGCCACAAACCATACTGGTCCTAAAACAATTTTCATAAGTCATAATCTGCTACATCTGCTGTAATATTTTTATTATAATTGTGTAAAGATATGCAAGTTAATAACTCAAGATCATTACTCTGTACACAAGAAATCATTCCGGTGGCTCTTAGTCCACCGAGTTATATAAAATCTGCTGAAACTGCATTACAGTGGAACCTCGGATTGCGAGTAAGGAATTGTGGGTAATCGTCTCCCCTGCTGGATCTTAGTGCTCGTCTCTCACTAGTATAATCAATATCAGTGCATGCATGTACTGTTTACTATAACACTGCGATCATGCATGTGCGCGTAAAAAATCTTTTACGTTGTGCTTGTATGTGTGTGTACAGTGTGGATGTACTGTTTATTATAAGACACGTGTGCGTGCATGTAAAGCAAAAGAAAGTCTCATTAGACAGGTTAAAGATCCATTTTCTCTGTGGAGTGGGGGGGTATTTACTGTGTAAGCCGAGGAAAGGGGAGGGGCTAATTCCACACACACACACACACACACACACACACACACACACACACACACACAAAACCACAGCTCCTGCGCGCACAAACATAAATCATCTATCAGGATTTATTGTTACTTTTTTTTTTTTAAAGGTAAAGTGCAGGTTAATTTGTTTTATTTTTACTTTATATTTTATATGAATTATTTTTATGTATTTATTTGGGCTGTGGAACAAATAATTTGAGTTTCCATTATTTCTTATGGAAAAATATGATTTGGTTTACGAGTGTTTTGATATATACACGAGCCTGCTTCTGGAACGAATTACGTTCGTAATCCAAGATTCCACTGTATTTTGATTTTCACATTAATTAATAGCACCTTCATAATGAAGCATAATGAAGACTATTGTGACAGTGGGACTACAGCCAACTGCTTTATTCAACCACAAGCCCTACACTCACGATTAGCTTAGTTAGCTAGCTGGTTCCGGTAAAGTCGTGTTGTTAATTTATGTTGTTGCTAATTTATGTTGTTGCATGCATGTAGCACCTTGGTCCTGGGGGAACATCATTTCGTTTCAATGTGTACTGTACTGTACATGGATGGAATGACAATAAAAGCCTATTTGACTTGGCTTGTTGAAAAAGAAAGGAAAGTGTGCATTCAGCACCAAGGCCAGCTCCACTGCATGCATTGAAGGGTATGTATTTTACAAGTTAACATGTCAGGCAGTGCATATCCCCTCACAATTCTACTGTAATCAGCCCTCTATAAAAGGACCACCAAGCATCAGACTGGTGAGTAAGGTATCCTGGGGGCTTGCACATGACTCTTTGCCTCCATCTCCCACATCAGACTTCTCTAGTCAAAAAGAACACTGGGAGACATGCCGAGTAAAGGACTGCGGAGCACCCTCGACCACCTCCTTGGCATCCCACCTTTAGTCTCGGCTGACCACAACCTCAACATGGTCTGTAAAGACCCGAAGATTCCACTGCCTGCCCTTCGTCAAAGAGCACCTTTCCCACCAATCTGTTTTTCCTCAAATCTGTGACTCTGGTCACCGATTTCTGATGCATATGGATGCGTCAGGCTTAACACGGTCCTCTCTCAGGACTTCCCATACCGTTTATGAGCAGAAAACTCACGCCAGCAGAAAAACGCCACATGGCAGTAGAGCAAGAGGCCCTTGCCATCAAATATGCCGTAGAAGTGCTACATAACTGGAAGGATTGCACTTCATGCTGATTACAGATCACATTTCCTGCAGTGGACACTCCTTTCTCCATCATCCTGCACCAGTCAAGGGCTCAATACAGTAATGCAGCTGGACTTTACAGATGCCACACAATCCTCTCAATGCTCGCTACAAGCTCTGAGCAGTGGAAGGGAAATGATGCTGTGATGGCCAGTGCCTTTACAAAGTGTTGAAACAGATAGGAAAGTGCACATTCAGCACCAGGGACACGTGCACAGGCAGGAACAGGGACATTCAACTCCTCTACATACGGTGGAGGGTCGAGGTGCCATAAATCACCATGTGTGACACAGTAAGTCCCCACATAGTTCTGGTGTCATGAGCCCTTTACAAAAAGACCGTCAAATATTAGACCAGTGAGTAAGGTATTCTGGTCCTACTCACTCATGACTCTTTGTCTCCCTGTGTCTTACCTCAGAGATTGGACCAGTCGAGCAGATCCGCAACACCAGGATCCATGCTGTGTAGGGGCTACTGCTTAATGTCAACCACCTGAGCTTACCTCCTATTCATCCCCACCTACGGCCCCAGTTGACCTTGACTGCCAGGTACCCTCACCGAACTATCGACATCATCAAAGGCCCAAAGATTGCACCACCTGCCCCGTTCAATCACTTTTTTCACACAATACACTGCCCCTTGCACCCTTGCCTGTTTTTCTAAATAAAAGAGCACTTTTCTATGTCTCCAATCTATGTCTCCATGTGTCTGTGTCTGGCTCCGCAAACGCTTTACGTTCTAGCAGGGGACAAAGATTTTTCATACAAACCTTTCCAAGCAATGCTTCAAATCGTCTTGACGTCTCGTCAAAACATTAAGTCTTGACTCAAAATCTACTGATTGATTCAGATATTTTTTTTCCTAATAGCTTTTTTTCTAGGGTAACGGTGCAGATTGTGTAGTTCATCACCTCTTAAGAGCTATAGTCAAGCTGTAGATTAATCCTCCTGCCTAATGGAATGCCTGATTTGGATTAATCTTGCTCTTCTTACCTCTTGGCTTATCCACTTTAAAATATAATTAAATAGAACTAAAGTGATTTGCAGGAAGAATGATCAGACTTTACCATTTGTGGAGGACTTTTTGTTCCATAGGTAGTCGAAGGCAGGACTGAGTTCTTTGGCGTACTCCTCTTCATACCACACTAAGAGCTCCTGTCCTGGGTTAATGGGTCGACAGCACCGATACAGAATTCCACCTCGATACTGAAATGCCACAAGATTCTGTTCTTCATCATTACGAGCGCAATTAATATACCTACAAGAATTTGGCAAAAAGGCAGAAAATGCCAAAACTCAAATCATAGTCACAGACCAAGAGAAAGCATGAGGCAAATAAAACCCAACAACTGGAGCATTCCTCACCTCATCCAATTTGCATGAACTTCTCGTGCACCATCTATGTATTCTTCACATTGACTGCTTCTGTAGATCTGTAGAAAGAAACACACATTTCCATTTTTTTCTATAAATGAAAAGGACCACCAAGCATCAGACTGGTGAGTAAGGTATCCTGGGGGCTTGCACATGAATCTTTGCCTCCATCTCCCACATCAGACTTCTCTAGTCAAAAAGAACACTGGGAGACATGCCGAGTAAAGGACTGCGGAGCACCCTCGACCACCTCCTTGGCATCCCACCTTTAGTCTCGGCTGACCACAACCTCAACATGGTCTGTAAAGACCCGAAGATCAATACCTTAAAATGAAATAAGGTGTGCAGGCAGTAGAATGATGATTCAGGAGAAATTGTTCTAGTATCATCACATAAATTAATGTATTGTTATGATTAAAACACATTTTAACTAGTCATCTTGTCGAGATTCAATTGAGAGTTATTTTATTTATCTACACATGATATAATATGATGACGTAATACTTTGCAGTAAATTTTTCAATTAGTGTTTGATTTTAGTTTCCTCTAATCATACAAGCTTCTCCTCAATTATAGCTGCCACGATGTTCGACGAGGCATGATATAGCGAGTGAGGAACAGCCGGGAGCCTGTACTTAGTACAGTAGGAATTTCCACCGTTTACCTTTATTCTGGCAAAATAAAGCATCGTCTGTACGAGTCATGTATCTGCGACACTACGTTCACTAAGTCGTACATGACAGGCATCAGGTTCGTTATGGAGGAAAAAGTTCAGCATGGAGGTTAGTTAGAGCAGTACCTTCATTCTCTTCAAGTTTATACTAGTTTACACTAACAAAAGAGAGGTGTACCCTTGTAGTGCTATTTGACCTTACCGCATTTCTTTTATATTTCCTCCTTTGATTTCTCAGTCACTCAAGGGAAATAAGTAGTAAAAAACAAACAAAAACATGGTATCGACCAAGAATTTACCATCCTTACTTGTCATGGATTGATCAGTAAGTAACTTTCTCTGAGTTTTATAATAAATTACTTTACCTTTGTGCTTTATAATCATATTGAGTATATGTATGCAGAAAGGAGCATGGGCTGAATAGGACTGCAAGATTGCATTTGTAAATAATTATTAGGCACTTCATCTGTGCGTCACTACAAGGCTTATAGTCAAACACTCATGGTTGGTCTTCTCTATACACAATAAATCGTCGCTACTGAAAAATCCATTTTTCCACTTGTTTTGCTTGTTTGTCAGCATACAGGTTAGGGTAAATTAGGTAAGGTTACTGTGTATAATTACGGAGACTTACTGTATATTAAATTGTTGAAAAAGGAATATAATTGAGGAGCTTGAAGAGACCCGTTTTCTTTTTTCGACTCGCAAAGAAATAGCAATTTTAGAAATTAAATATACAACATTTTCCACCTTGCATGTTAACAACGTTCTTTCGTTGCAAACATCCATTCAGTCCCTCAATTTGTTTTTTATTAGAATTAATGTAAATGAAAGTTTTACTTCAAGGTTTTATGTCTCTGAAAAGAAAAACCTGTGCTGTCCAATCAGATCTCGTGTATTCCTTGTGTTTTGGTCTCTAAACAGAAATCTCTCAAGACTCTCAACGTCTGTCTGTTCTGTCATTAACCAGGTTTTGTACAAAATCTTAATTTTTGCCATTTTTGCATTTGCCAGAAGTGTTTTCAAGCTTAAGGTGGGTTGTATTACTCTCAACCTCGTTATATCACTGATGTAGATTCAAAGGTTTCTCTCAGTGAGAACTTCATTTGTGAAGTTGCTTGTATCCTACAGGAACTCCGACATGTAGCTCTGGCAGGAAGTAACTGATGCTGACTTGAGTTTACTTCATCCACGGTGCTGCTTAAAAACTGTATGCATTAAAAATCTTAATAAACTTTTATACCAAACTCACCACCCAGGAGTATCCGCTGTTCATGGCTTCCTCCGTGTCAACCAGTTCTCCCTGGTAGGGTCCGAAATGTGCACCTACTGGAACAGTCTCCCCCTTATTAAACACTCCCAGACCCGCGTCAGGAATACCGGACTTCTGAATCTCTAGTCCAGGAGGAAGAGTTAGTCTGGCTCGGTCAGAGACGCCCAGGGGAACAGGAGTATCAGGGATGAAGAGAGGCTGACCATGAACCTCACACTTGTTAAAGAAGACGGATTTGCAAATATCACAATCTGGGAAAACACAATGGGAAAGAATGATGTCAAATGTTTCTGGATATTTAATATACATTAGAATTCTAAATAAATTAGCCTAAGAAAATTAACATGGAGAGTCTGTGTACTGCACTCATCTCCTGTGTACAGAGCAGGAGGTGTCCATCATGATATAGGACACAAGAAGTTACACAAGTACTGTACGAACTGTATGAGTTATATCACAGAAAAAATGCATTATTGTGTTATAAAAGACTTTACTTAAAAATGCTAATTTATTGGTTGCGTCTAACAACTTTATGATCAACCGACTGTCTTCAGAACAACAATGTTTTTGACAGACTCAAAAAGTTTAACTCATATTCTAAATTCAAAAGACATAAAATAATTTTTTCAAGCCTTTTTGTGGTTATAATTTCGATGATGACAGCTTACAGCTCATGAAAAGAAAACAATGAAAAAAAAAAAATGTACAAATATTAGGATTTGCCCCCCCCAAGATCAATCAAAAATTATTTACCATAGAGAAATATTGAAATTTTGAAAGTATTTCTAATTCATGCACTGAATACTTGGTCGAGCTTCTTCATTATGAATTACTCCATCAGTGCAGCATGGCATGGAGGCGATCAGTCTGTGTAAAACTGCTGAGGTTTTATAGATGACCAGGTTGCTTTGATAGCAGCCTTCAGCTCGTCTGTATTGTTAGAACCGGGTGTTTCTCATCTTCCCCTTAACAATAAACCACAGATATTTCTATAGGATTCAGATCAGGTGAGTTGGCTGGTCTATCACATACAGCAATATCATGGTCAGTAAACCTGTTAGTGGTAGTTTAAGGAAAGGGAAATCAGCATCTCAGTAAAGCTCAGCAGACGGAGGGTCTAAAACGTCCTGGTAGACGACACAGTGGACCAACACCAGCAAGTGACACGGCACCTGAAACTTCACACTGGACTTGGATTCTGTGTGTCTCCACGTTTCCTCCAGAGTCTGAGACCTTGATTTATAAATAAAATGAAAAATATGCTTTTATCTGAAAAGAGGAATTTCAGAGGACCACTGAGCAGCGGTCCGGTGCTTTTCCTCCTGATCCCAGGTGAGATGGTCCTCACACTGTCTCTGGTTCAGAGTTGGCCTGATACAAGGAAAGCAACAGCACGACGGCATGACCTACTCTAGTAATTTCTTAGTATTGCATTCGGAAGAACTTCATCATCAGGTAGTTCAGTCAAGTTGTAGTAACACGGCTCTCTGTGGGACATGGAGGAGTTGTGGATGACAGAAGGTACACAATCCCTGCTCCTTTCCAAACAAAATAGACAAGCGGCTTCTCCTCAATGGGACAAACAAAAGACTTTGAACTTTCTGGTCTCCTCTGTTTCACTAAAACCTGCCTCACCACAATCGTGTTCTGGACAAATGTCAAGACGTCGGCATGATTGTGATCTCTTGGGGACAAGAGATACACAATATTTATACTGCATGAATGGCAAGTTTATCAAACTTAAAACAATAAAACAATTGTAAGATTTTTATTTTCTTGAGCTGTGAGCCGTAATCATTAAAACAAATAAAATGTAATGAATCTAGAATATATAAGAGTTTTACTTTTTGAATTGAATTACAGAAAAACGATGTTTTACAGAGGTAGTCTTTATGGTCAGGATCTTCCTCTTTAATGCAGATATCTTCAGGTGTGTTGTCCAGGTTGTCCTCGTAGTCGTAGATGTCCTCTTCTTTCTTCACACAGACTTCTGTCACTTCAGGCGTCCCGCCATCTGACGTCTCCATTTTCACGTCCTCAATGTAAATTTCATAGTAATAAAAGAGTTACGTTACCTTAATAAAATCTCTAAAAATCACATACATGATTGCTTGAGTTAGCCAAATCAAAATAAATGGCTAAAAAAAAACAGCTATTAATTTTGTCTTAGAATTACACTATAATTTAAGTTTATTTCAGTAACAGAAATTGGGGTTTGACTAACTGAATTATAATTTTTACATGCACTTAATACTATTTTTTATACATTTTAATCAAAATATTTAGCAATGGAGTAATTATATTGATTAGTCTCAAGAACTACAATCATCACTCATTCCAAGTCAATATTCTTTATGTTTAACAACAAAAATGTAAATAACTGATTTAATTGCCCTGTGCAGGTGCTCATGGGAAGTCTGGTGTAACATCAGAGACAAGAAGCGAGGACACAATGCCGTGGGAACGGACAAGAAGCATCTGGAACATTCCTTACAATTCCTGGTGAGTAACATGTTAGTGAAATAATGACTCTGTCTGCGTTCATACACAACTTTATAGTGTGTAAGTTACTGTTCTGAATCCTGTCACAGCCGCGCTCCAGAGCTAACGGTAGCTACCTAGCAACAGGCCAGTCCCGGTGTTCACTTTAGCATTTAGCTTGTTTGTTCCAAACACCAAACTGCTCAGCTACAGCGCGGTTAATACAGATCATTCAAATCTGCTGTAAAAGGAGAGATTTATTCGTTTAACAGCGAGCAGCGCGCGCATGTCGTGCTTTCATCCGGGTTTCTCGCTGTAGGCGGCCGCGGTTGTGACCGCCGCAATATTTGAATTTCTCCCGCCAGATGCGGTGTTTTTACGCAGCCCACCGCCACTGTGGCGAGGATATCAAACTAGTGTGTTCAAATAATTAACGCGTTTGTAACGGTCCACCTCACACACACTGAACCGCGAGTCTGCGTGTTTCACTCCGACACTTTAAGGAGGCCAAAGCAGACCAAAGCGAGTTGAAACAGCAGAGATGAGGTGCAGTGTCCGGGCTCTGGCAGTGTTTTATCCGTTACTCTATGTGAGTATTTAACATGATTAAACACTGAGCGCGCTGCTGTAGGGAACCGTTTGAAAAACGTAAATGCAGGAGCAGTAACACTGCAGAGAGCAGAACTCTGAGCCCGGTACAGCTCCAGTCACTGGAGGCAGGCAGTTTGATTAGCAGTATAACACTACATAGCTTTGTTTAAACAAATAGAACTTCAAATACATTTTAGAACATCATGTACTTATGACTTCAACTTGAGTAAAAGGTTTGAAGTGCAAAAGTACTACAAGTCCTTCACAAACCAAACAGTGTGCTTAAACATTATTGAATTTGCCGTTGACATAAATGTGCTGCGTACTGTACTAGTATCTAAAGCTGTGAAATACAACAATTAAGTAGTACAACATTTCTCTCAGAATTTTAATTGGGAGAAAGTAACATAAAAGTAAAATATTGAAGTGAAATATGTTGTGTATGTTGTGATATGTAAGTAAAAGAAACGGAATTTCAGTTGTTTTATTTTGTGTGCGTGAAACATGTTATATTTTCAATATCTCTTTCACAGCACCAACACCACTAAAGAAGAGAAGTTGAATGGAGATGAAACGGGAGGTAAATGTCAACCATTTTACTGTTACACAAGTATTAAACGTGCAACCATTGAATCAAAAATTAAAACGCTTTAAATATTTCACTTTATCTAGAATATACAAATTTTCCCCTGAATATACTGGATTTTCCATTAACTAATGTAAACAATTGATATAGTTGATTGTAATGCGTGAATCAAGTTGGGTATCATTTTTGTACATGGGACAAAGACAAGGGATGTTCAAGTCAAAGCGGGACCTTTGATTGTGCAGAACAACAGAACACACTTATAAGAGTAAAAGCTTTCTATATTTCTCTCTACATTCTTTCTCTATATATGAGGTTGTGCACGGTTATGCAAGAGCAAAATGCCTTTGGTGTCCCGCTTTGACTTGAACACCACTCATATCTCAGTGTGATTTATTAGTCCAAAAAGTATGTATTTGAACGGAAGTACTATTTTACCAGTCTGCTAGGCTTTACAGTAACAGTCACACTTGTACTTACTTGTACACTATTGTTTTTGTTTGTTTGTTTGTTTTAGGTGCCAGCTTATGGGATGGCAGTGTGAGCTCTGCACATTTGTCACATCATCAAAAGGAACTTCCATGATTACGGAGTGAAGCATGGTACCACTAATCATGGCTATTTAGTGTCCTGTCTTCATTTAGACGGTCATTGCTTCTTTAAGACCTGAGAAGGTCTGCGCACACATTTGTATGGATCCCACAGTTTGCAGGAAACTGAAGTGTGAAGGTGTCCAGTGTTTCAGATTTAAAACGTGACTCATTAGATTCTAATACAAAAGTCTACTTTCCAGATGTTAACTGTATAATACTTGTGGCAGAAGTATTGTTTGTGAGACTGTTTTCTAATAAGATCAATTCAGCTCATTGTTTATGATCTTGTTAGCCGTCATTTGCAAAGTAAACCAAGTTTTAGTGACATGAGTTTAGACTTTATGTCTTGTCAAATTTACCATTTTAATTAAATATTTATTTGGCTATGTGTGTATCGATTCTTTGTTTATAATCTGGTGTCATTAGATACATTGACCTGTATTAAAATACTGTTTGTGTAAAGGGTAAATATATAGTTATAAAATTAAGTAAGTGCAACATATTAATTCTGTGATGGAGCAGTTTGAATCTTCCTTGCATTTCAATTATATCTACTCAATTATTTTACGCATTTTCACTTAGGGTAACCATTGCATTAACTTCTGTTTTTGATTACATTTACTCAATTTTGTTCATCGTTGTACTAAATATAGTTATTCAGGTCGACTCAATTTTTTTACTGACTTCTACTCAATTCATGAAGTATATTTTATATGATTTTTCAAGTTTTTATATTAAATCAATATTTTTAAGTGTAAAAATGTTTCACCAAAAAAATTGAGTACAGCACAGTTTTATTTTTTAGAGTGAAGAAACGAGGACGCAAAATACAAACAGTGAGCAAATGTTAACATATTATTGCCGCGCTGTTCAAATCCAGTAGTGGAGGGCCAATGTCCGGCGTCACTCACTGAGCCGTTTAACAACAGTTAAAGGAGGAGCGACTTATGATGGAACGTTCAGCTTTTAATCGTTTTAAACAGAAGGATTGGATTTCAGTGTGGGTTTACAAACACAGTTCTCTGTACACATTAGTCTCAAACCCACACATTACACACACTTGCCCCAGGCTCAACACCGTCAGCGCTAATTAGTCAACAGTCACACATATTAGAAGCCACTAAACCCGCGCACTCACTGTTAACATGAGTTTTGAAACTTTGGAGGCGTTTGAAGCAGCAAGAGGTCTGTGTTCCTTTACAATCCTACAGGTGGCGCTCTAAACTATTTACACATGTTCATCTCGTCTGGTAGGAGTGAATTATTTGGTAAGTTTGATTAAAAGTAATAATTATGGCGGATGACAAAGATGCACGCTGCTCAGTAAGTGGAGCTTTGTGTTTAATTTCATTTGAAGCTAAATGTTAAACTCTTGCATTTGAAGTTAGTTTGTAGTGTTTAAATGCTGCGCTGTTTTTTAAGTGAGAAAACTAATGTTAACAGGAACGCACTACATTTAATTACTTATTATACTTGAAAGGTTTAAAGTTTTAACAAAATCAGAGCATAATGTAACACTGAATCAAAATATTTATAAAATCTTGATACGTTGATATTTTTATTTGATTTACTTTGATTATACTTGATATTTTATTATATTGTAGTAACGTAACTCATCATTAAGTGTTACCTGTGAGACAGGAGGATCTGGAACCTGAGACGTCCTGAAGAAGAGCTGTGTCTCTCCTTTTGTACTCATTATAACTGATCTAAACAAATAATAACAACAATTAAAGCAGTGATGATTGGGCCCTCGCACCCGGGGCAGTCCACGTGGGCCTCTACAATGTGCTCCTGCATGTTCTCTCTGATGTAATCCCTTCATTTGTACAGAAATACAGTCAAACAGAGATAGAAACCAAGCATTTCCTCATACCAGTTAGTGGCGCTATGACCGAATTATCATATTGGCATATCAATCTGTTCAAACTCCGATTGTTATTTATGCTGTTAGGGTTTGTCCAGATTTGATGAAGTGTGTGGGAGAAACAGGAAAAAATACATCCATTTCCTGGGCGTCGGGGGAGGGTCAAATACACACGTGGACAAAATTGTTGGTACCCTTCGGTCAATGAAAGAAAAACTCACAATGGTCACATAAATAACTTTAATCTGACAAAAGTAATAATTTTTAAAAATTCTATGAATGTTAAACAATGAAAGTCAGACATTGCTTTTCAACCATGCTTCAACAGAATTATTTAAAAAAATAAACTCATGGAACAGGCCTGGACAAAAATGATGGTACCCCTAGAAACTACTGAAAATAATGTGACCAAAGGGACATGTTAATTCAAGGTGTGTCCACTAATTAGCATCACAGGTGTCTACAATCTTGTAATCAGTCAGTGGGCCTATATATAGGGCTCCAGGTAGTCACTGTGTTGTTTGGTGACATGGTATGTACCACACTCAACATGGACCAGAGGAAGCGAAGGAAAGAGTTGTCTCAGGAGATTCGAAAGAAAATTATAGACAAGCATGTTAAAGGTAAAGGCTATAAGACCATTTCCAAGCAGCTAGATGTTCCTGTGACTACAGTTGCACATATTATTCAGAAATTTAAGATCCATGGGACTGTAGCCAACCTCCCTGGACGTGGCCGCACGAGGAAAATTCATGACAAATCAAAGAAACGGATAATCCCAATGGTAACAAAAGAGCCCAGAAAGACTTCTAAAGAGATCCAAGGTGAACTTCATGCTCAAGGAACATCAGTGTCAGATCGCACCATCCGTCGTTGTTTGAGCCAAAGTGGACTACATGGGAGATGACCAAGGAGGACACCATTGTTGAAAACAAATCAGAAAAAAGCCAGACTGGAATATGCCAAACTACATGTTGACAAGCCACAAAGCTTCTGGGAGAATGTCCTATGGACAGATGAGACAAAAATGGAACTTTTTGCCAAGGCACATCAGCTCTATGTTCACAGACGGACAAATGAAGCATATGAAGAAAAGAACACTGTCCCTACTGTGAAACATGGAGGAGGCTCTGTTATGTTCTGGGGCTGCTTTGCTGCATCTGGCACAGGGTGTCTTGAATCTGTGCAGGGTACAATGAAATCTCAAGACTATCAAGGGATTCTAGAGAGAAATGTGCTGGCCAGTGTCAGAAAGCTGGGTCTCAGTCGCAGGTCATGGGTCTTGCAACAGGACAATGACCCAAAACACAGCTAAAAACACCCAAGAATGGCTAAGAGGAAAACATTGGACTATTCTAAAGTGGCCTTCTATGAGCCCTGACCTCAATCCTATTGAGCATCTTTGGAAGGAGCTGAAACATGCTGTCTGGAAAAGGCACCCTTCAAACCGGAAACAACTGGAGCAGCTTGCTCATGAGGAGTGGGCCGAAATACCTGCAGAGAGGTGCAGAAGTCTCATTGACAGTTACAGGAATCGTTTGATTGCAGTGATTGCCTCAAAAGGTTGTGCAACAAACTGTTAAGTTAGGGGTACCATCATTTTTGTCCAGGCCTGTTCCATGAGTTCATTTTTTATTATTATTCCGTTGAAGCATGGTTGAAAAGCAACGTCTGACTTTCATTGGTTAACATTCATAGAATTTACTTGTCAGATCTAACTTTTGTCAGATCAAAGTTATTTCTGTGACCATTGTGAGTTTTTCTTTCATTGACCGAAGGGTACCAACAATTTTGTCCACGTGTGTACGTCATGACAAACACAACATCTTGCCGTTGTTCCAAAATGGCGGACTTCCTGTTCGTTGTAGAGTGTACCTCCAAAAGACTTTTTTTTTTTTTTTACATAGGGTGAGGAGATACATCAGTGTACCAATTTTCATGCCTGTAGGTCTTACAGGGATCAGTTACAGATCACAATCTAGGGGGCGCTGTCGAAACATTTGGGCACGCCCACTCAGGCTGACCATGTCATATGGAAAAGTGTCCGTGGCCTGATCTAAGTCTAGAGCATGAGCTGGATTGAAGGAAGAATGTAATGTGAAGAAGGAAGCTGGAAAGTTGTAAGAATGCAACTTTCTCCATACTGTCGAAGGATGTAATTTGCGGCCCCGCCCTGCCCAGACCGTAGAACATTGATAAAAGCTTTTGATAACTTTGACTCAACAATGTCTTCTGGACCATGGGGCAAAATGTCATGCTCATTGCATTATTTCCCTAGGAGGAGGTTGTTAAAATACGACATGTGGAAAGGGGAAACGCCAGTAGGTGGCGTTATTACTGTATGATCATATTAGCATATCAATCTGTTCAGACTCGGTCATCATGAGTCTAAAGTTTTGTCCAGATTGGTTGAAGCGTGTTGGAAAAACAGGCAAAAAAACATCCATTTCCTGTGCGTTTTTTAAAAAAATATATGTATTTTTTAAAACTGTAAATAAATAAATGAATCTCTTAAGTTAATGAACTAATTTTATACACATTGTTTCTCTCAGGATTAGTGTCAGATGGCTGTAAAGTGTGATTTAGATCAAGTTTAAATTACTGAAACACAAACACAGAAACACACAGCGATAAGGCCGAATTCTAAACGCCCACTAAGGGAATAAAGAGTGCACTACGTAGGGCGCATATGGCATAACGGCGTACTCTGTAGTGCACTTCAAGCTCCATTTGGGATTCGGCCTCACCACTTCGAATCAACTTACCTCTGTGTTTAAAGCACAGCGAGCTTGTAAATCCTCACAGACATTTACAGTTGATTTTTTACCTCCATCACATCTAGCGGTAGCTGCAAAACTCTCTCAGAAATGTGTTCTTGTGATAAAGAGGATCAAACGAGTAGCGGCTTTTTCCGGGGATTTGGAGAAGCAGCGACCCGGAGCGTGTCTTTTTCGTGTGAGTTTAGTAGCGGTTGGCATCCCAGTTTAAATGTGACATTACCGCCATCTACTGGACTGGATGGTGAAGAAGAGGATTAACAGAAAGCTAAAAACGCACTCAATAGTAAGGATTAAATCCGTTTCCTAATAATAAAAATGTAATTTGGTTTCCGTGTACTCTTATGATTATGATTTATGCATATTTCTTTACTCCTTTCAAACTCATTACTATAATTTCCATAAGACAAAATTAAATTGAATTAGGGTGACCATATATCCTCTTTTTCCTGTTTATGTCCTCTATTTGGGACAACAACAACAACAACAACAAAAAAAAGCAACAACAACAAAAAACCTGAAATATAGTCTGGCATTATGGTGTAGTGGTTAGCACTGTGGCCTTTTTGTATGTTCTCCCTGTGCTTGGCGAGTTTCCTCTGGGTACTCCGGTTTCCTCCCACAGTCCAAAGACCTGCAGATTGGGTTAACTGCGGTTTAAAAATTGCCCATAGTGTGCGAATGAATGTGTATGTGTGTGTGTGTGTGCCTTACAATGGATTGTCACCCCGTCCAGAGTGAAGCCCGCATCATGCCCTAAAGTTTTCTGGTATAGACTCCAGGCCCCCCACGACCCTGTATACAGGATAAAGGTGTATAGACGATGAGTAAGTAGACAAAAAGTAATTTGAATTGAAATAAATATATACGTGATGTATGTCCAATAAAATTCCCTTAGCGTTGCTATCCCTTGCTGCTTTAAATACTAATATTCATTTACTTTGACCTCATTTTCACAGCTCCAATACATGTTAAACTGAGATGTGAAGGAAGACAACCCCATGTTTCAAATGCTGCTCATGTTACATCAAAATGGCAGTTAATAAGAAAAAGAAGGAGGAGTAGAATAACATTAATATCCAGTGCTATCACTGCTATCTTCTTTTAAGATGCTTTTAAGATGATCATGATAGGTTGTGATTTGTACAGGTGCTTCATATGTCCCTGGACTACTATGTTATGAGTGTGATTATCAGGTGTCGAAATCCCTAACAGTAATCCTCTGTGACCTGATCAGAGCCACCATCATCAAAGATTCACCCCACCCAGGTTACCATCCCTTTAAACCTATGGCAGGTGCTAAAGGTCAGCTAAGACACGAGCTGTTTAGCAAACTTGAAGGGCTCACGGAATTTCATTGCTTGGATTGTGCCTGCTGTTGCTCCATTTAATTTAACTGCCACAATTCGGGAGTAGAGAAAACACAATGGTGAAAGAATGATGAAGTGTTTTTGCATATGTGAGAGTATTAGAAATTAGATGGAAATTAGCCCAAGCAAGCTTGACAGAAATGTTCATGAAGCATCTGGTTGAGATTAGTGGTGTCCAAGATCTTCTTGCAGGTAAACACACAAGCACAAATTTTATTCGTTATGTTACAATCGCATAACAACTTTTGAAAAAACACTCATTTTTTGGCTGCTGCAGTTAATTGTTCCTTGAACATCAAATTTTTTTTACCCGAATTAAAAATGAATATACTTGCCTCAAAGCAATTTAAAATAAAGAAACACTTATTTACAAAATATACAGCAATAAGAATAAAAATGTAATAAAGTATTTGAATAAGATAAATATAAAGAAGTTAAAGAATATCTAATAAAAAATAGTGGATATATATATATATAGTAAATGAAATGTAATGCAAATGTGATGTCGTGCAGTCCAGAATGTAGTGAAGTTCAAGTTCACGGTATGCAAAATGTACAAGTGTGCAAATGTCTCATGTGCAAACGGATTGTGTGTCCTGGTAAAAAGTAAAAGTTAAAAAGTCTGCAGTCCTGAGATGTGCAAAATGTGCACGTGTGTGAGTGTTAGGTCCTATGAGGTGTTGTGATTGAGAGCTCGTATAGCCTGCGGGAAGAAGCTCCTCCTTAGTCTCTCTGTGTTGGCCTTTAGGGAGCGGAAGCGCTTTCCTGACCACAACAGAGAGAACAGTCCATTGCTGGGTTGACTGAGGTCTTTCACGATCTTCCTGGCCTTGGTCCAGCACCGCTTGTTGTAGATCGTCTGAAGGTCAGGGAGCTTAGTACAGATGATGCGTTCAGCTGATCGAACCACCCTCTGTAGGGCTCTCCTGTCCTGCATGGTGCTGCTCCCGAACCAGGTTGAGATGTTTCCCGTCAGGATGCTCTCTATGGTGCAGGAGTAGAAGTTTCTGAGCACCTTAGAGGGCAGTCTAAAGTCTCTCAGGCGTCTGAGGTGGTAGAGACGCTGCCGGGCTTTTTTCACCACGGTGTTGATGTGACAGGACCATGACAGGTCCTGCGTGATGTGACCACCAAGGTATCGGAAGCTGTCCACCCTCTCCACTGGTCTCTCGTTGATGGCCGGGGTCTTGTAGTTCCTCTCCTGCTTAGTACTAAAGTCCACTATCAACTCCTTTGTCTTGCTGACGTTTAGAAGGAGATTGTTCCTCTGGCACTAGTTCTCCAGATTTCCAATATCCTCCAGGTAGGCCGTCTCATCGTTACTTAATGATGGTGGTGGAGTTCATAGTGGCTACGCAGTCATTGGTGTACAAAGAGTACAGCAGGGGGCTCAGAACACAACCCTGGGGGGCTCCAGTGCTGAGAGTGAGAGAGGCTGAGACATAGCCGCCCATCCTTACTGCCTGTGGTCTCCCAGTTAGGCAGTTGGAGATCCACTGACGCAGAGATGAGCTGAGTCCCAGGTGCTTCAGCTTGGTTGTGAGTGTGGAGTGCATTTTAACATAATTCCCCCTTCTAGTGTCCAGGTGAGTGAGTGATGTGTGGAGTAGATGAGAGATGGCATCATCCGTAGAGCGGTTCGGGCTGTATGCAAATTGCAGTGGATCCAGTGTGTCTGGTAGTGAGGAAATGATGACGTCTCTGACCAGCTGTTCAAAGCACTTCATCACTACTAATGTGAGGGCAACAGGTCGATAGTCATTGAGGGAAGCAGGATAGGGTTTCTTTGGAACAGGAACAATGATGGACTCTCTTTGAAGCATGTAGGGATCACCGACTGAGATAAGGAGATGTTGAATATCTCTGTGAACACAGGTGCAAGCTGGTCTGCGCAGGCTCTGAGGACTACCTGAGATGCCGTCTGGTCCTGCTGCTTTCCTGGTGTTCACTCTCTTGAAGGCTCTCCTCACGTCATGTTCGGAGATGATTAACATGTTTCCGGTGCTGGCAGTGACTTCCTGTCTGCAGCCGTTAGCGCCGCTAGCATCAGCATCGCTAGCATCTTTAGCTGCAGCCTCGAAGCGAGCATAAAAGGTGTTTCTGCCAGAGTCATGTCCACGTTCGTCATACCGGATGTTGGTGATTTATAATCTGTTATTTTCTGTTCTCTCCTCTCTCTCTCCTTTCCCTCTCTCTGTCTCTCTGTCGAGCTATACATGTTCGCTCCTGAGTTGCCAATGATCCAGACCCCTCTGCCCTCTGGAGCCGTCTAACCCGTCCTGGAGTCCTGCTTCTGGTTGGAGATCTCGTCGCATGGATGCCCCGTGTGATCTGCCTGGATTCGTATGGTAGCTGGGGATGGTTTCCATTAAGACGGTCCTATCATCGATTGATGCTCTGGGGACCTGTGACTTCAGTTGGGAATCAGGACTGGAATCTCCTACAGTCTACCTGAGCCTCCAGGAACAAACTGGACTCCTTTTAATTTTAATTTTAATTTGAACACATCTCCTGTTACACTGAACTTCCAGTACACATTATTATGCTAATCAATCCCTGCTATCCATTATCACCCAGATGAGGATGGGTTCCCTGTTGAGTCTGGTTCCTCTCAAGGTTTCTTCCTATTACCATCTCAGGGAGTTTTTCCTTGCCACCGTCGCCCTCGGCTTGCTCATCAGGGACAATCTTACCATTTTGATTCGTACACATTGCATACAAACTTACTTCTTTTTATTGTGTAAAGCTGCTTTGTGACAATGTCAATTGTTAAAAGCGCTATATAAATAAAATTGACGACTTATTGTCCTTAGTCCCTGCCACAGGCTCCTAGAGTCACTCTGTTGGAGTTGTGACTCTAGTTTCCTTCCGTAGCACTGCTTCGCCTCTTTCACCGCCTTCTGGACGTTACATGATGCAGCCTTGTACAAGTCCATATCTCACGACTCAAGTCCCGTGATGTAGGCAGCGGTGCCAGATCTCAGAGCGTCGAGGATGGCGTTATCCACCAACGGCTTCTGATTGGGAAACGTTCTGATGGTCGTTTTTTGTACGGTATCATCCGTTTGTTTCCCGATGAAACTCACAACCGCTTCCGTAAACACGTTGACGTCATCAGAGCTGTTACGGAACATGTCCCAGTCTGCGTCATCGAGTGCATCCTGTAGCCCTCTGAACTGGAAGTTCCTGTTTAAGCCTTTGTTTATATTTTGGCATGAGGAAGATGGCGGCGTGGTCGATTTCCCAAATGGGGGACGAGATTGTGCCTTGTAGCCGTCCTTGATTGTAGTGTAACAGTGATCCAGTGTCCTTTCACCCCTGGTGGGGCAGGTAATATGCTGATAAAAGTTTGGCGCTGCGCGTTTGAGGTTGGCGTTGTTAAAGTCCCCCGCCACAATAAGCGCCCCGGTGTTGTGGCAGTGTCCGTGTCCGCTTTTGGTGGTATATAAACGGCGCTGATTATGACCGATGTAAACTCCCGAGGAAGATAAAAAGGACGACACTTGATGAACAGAAGTTCCAGGTTGGGTGTGCAGGAGCATGCGAGAGGAACAACTCTCGCGCTGCTGCACCAGCTGCTGTTCACCATTAAGCACACGCCGCCTCCCCTTGTCTTCCCCGAGTCCCGTGTCCTGTCCATGCGGTGAACCGAGAAGAACACGGCCAGCTGAATGGCGTGGTCCGGCACCGCTGGGTTCAGCCATGTCTCAGTGAAGCAGAGGAGATTGCAGTCCCGAATGTCTCTCTGGAACTTTATCTTGGCCCTGAGGTCATCAAGCTTGTTCTCCAGTGACTGGACATTGGCGAGCAGGATGCTAGGCAGAGGTGTGCAGTATGCACGGGCTCTCAGCCTGTTCCTGACGCCGACTCGTTTCCCATGGGGCCGCCGCTTCGCGTCGCATCCTTTGTTTTCCCTCAGGATCTCACTCGGCCATCTCGGTTCTGGAGTTAAAAACTTCGAATTGTGAGTACATTGTAGACCAATAGAAATAAGAGTATCTCTATCGTACCTAATGCACTCAATGGTGATGAATTTGCCGAATTAAAGTTTCTGAAAATTAACTTAAAAGACAAAAAAAAGTAGAAGAGGCCGGAGCAGTCGGCGCCGGGTTGTTTTCCATCTAACTTATCACTCATTAACCCTTAATATTACCTTAGTAGTGGAAAAATGCTTCACATAATTCATCATTAAATAGAAATACTATAATAAAAATGTATGAGTGACGAAGGAACAATACAGTTTGTGACATATATTAATAAATGTCATATTAAAATATTATATGTTAATATATTATTATCACTATTGTTATTATTATTAAATAATAATAATAATAATATTGTATATACATCATACAATTTTTCTTTTCCTGAAGTTGGCCAAAAAGTTTTGAGAATGACACAAATATTTGTTTTCACAAAGTTTGCTGCTAAACTGTTTTTAGATCTATGTTTCAGTTGTTTCTGTGACGTACTGAAATATAATTATAAGCACTTCATACATTTCAAAGGCTTTTATCAACATTTACATGACATTTATGCAAAGAGTCAGTATTTGCAGTGTTGGCCCTTCTTTTTCAGGACCTCTGGAATTCGACTGGGCTGCTCTCAATCAACTACTGGGCCAAATCCTGCCTGATAGCAACCCATTCTTTCATAATCAATTCTTGGAATTTGTCAGAATTAGTGGGTTTTTTTTTGTCCACCCGGCTCTTGAGGATTGACCAAGTTCTCAATGGGATTAAGATCTGGGGAGTTTCCAGGCCATGGACCCAAAATTTCAACGTTTTGGTCTCCGAGCCCTTTAATTATCATTTTTGCCTTATGCCACGGTGCTCCATCGTGCTGGAAAATGCATTGTTCTTCACCAAACTGTTGTTGGATTGTTGGGAGAAGTTGCTGTTAGACAGTGTTTTGGTACCATTCTTTATTCATGGCTGTGTTTTGGGGCAAAATTGTGAGTGAGCCCACTCCCTTGGATGAGAAGCAACCTGTCCCTGATGTTTTTTTTGGAGAGAAGTGGCTTCTTTGCTGCCCTTCTTGACACCAGGCCATCTTCCAAAAGTCTTGGCCTCACTGTGCGTGCAGATGCGCTCACACCTGCCTGCTGCCATTCCTGAGCAGCTCTGCACTGGTGGCACTCCGATCCCGCAGCTGAACCCTCTTTAGGAGATGATCCTGGCGCTTGCTGGACTTTCTTGGACGCCCTGAAGCCTTCTTAAAAAGAATTGAACCTCTTTCCTTGAAGTTCTTGATGATCCTATAAATTGTTGCTTTAGGTGCAATCTTAGTAGCCACAATATCCTTGCCTGTGAAGCCATTTTTATGCAACGCAATGATGGCTGCTCGTGTTTCTTTGCAGGTCACCATGGTTAACAATGAAAGAACAATGATTTCATGCATCACCCTCATGCATCATGCGGAGACATGTGCAAAAGCATAGGAATACAGATACACTAGATAACTTAAGATACTGGAATGCGCTCCATCCACGCTGGTGCTGAGAGGCTGGAAGGGTTTTCAAAACCGGTTCTCCATGGTATGTTCCACCACAACAACGGGAGCCATTACGTCGCCTACACAAGAGCAAAGCACCACTACATGGACCCATGCACACCACAGCTGCCAAAATTGCCTCATGGCCATGGCCTCTAGGGGGCCAGCCCCAACGGAGTGTACAGCATCCAGGCTCCTTGCACATCAGTTATCGTTGGGGAGCTCCACTCTGAGCCATCCTTGACACAAAAAGTGCTGTCACACTAGTTCACCTAGTGGTCATTCAACAGGATGCCCAGCTGTGTGATCCTCTTGATCCTTAAATAGTATAAAAGCATTAAATGGACTCGCACCACAGTATCTGAGTGAACTGCTAGTGTGTGAGGTTCTGCATGCCTACTTCGATCAAAGGATGCAGGCAGCTTGTCAGTACCACACATTATGGAAACTACTGCTGGGGGCATAGCTTTTTCCAAAGTTATGGAATAGTCTTCCAATTAATGTTTGGGACTCAGGCACAGTCTCTGTATTTAAGCCTACTGTAGGCTAAAAAACTATTTATTTAGCCAATAATGTAAATAGATTTTCCTTAGGTACCGGAGCAGATCTGGGGGACTCATCGGCTGCCTCCCCCCTCTCATTGATTACCCAGGTTTGTTGAAGGTGAAGCGATTGATCGCTTTACAACTCAGGGAGCCCTCATCTTTGTGTTTCCTTCTGGCCCTCCCTTTTAGTTATGCTGTCATAGTTAGTCCTGCTTGCACTCTGCACTAAATATACTTTCGTCTTATACATTGTGTGACTGTGACTATAAATAACTGCCATCTCTCCTTCTCTTCTGCTCTCTATTCCTCTCCCTATCTCTCTGTCAACCTATACATGTTGCTCCTAAGCTGCCAGTGAGCCAGACCCCCTCTGCCCTCTGGACCTCATCCTGGTGTCCCGCTTCTGGTTGGAGACCTCGTCGCATCGATGCCCTGTGTGGTCTGCTTGGGATGCATGTGGTGACTGAGAACGGTTCCACTTTTCCACAAAGACGGGCATGGCCTCCAATAACAAACTGGACTCCATATGAACTTAAACACGTCTCCTGTTACACAGAACTTCCAACCTTCCAACCTGCAGATCAATCCCCGCTATCCGTTATCACCTAAATGAGGATGGGACACCTGTTGAATCTGGTTCCTCTCAAGGTTTCTTCTGCCATCTCAAGGAGTTTTTCCTTGCCACTGTCGCCATCATTCTCGGCTTGCTCATCAGGGAAAATCTCTCCATTTTGATTCATACACATTTCATAGAAACTTAAATAATTTTTTTGATTGTGTAAAGCTGCTTTGCAAGAATGTCAATTTTTAAAAGCGCTATGCAAATAAAATTGAATTGAATTGAATTGTATCCTCTCTCAAATGTATACACAGAGCCGGTGCCTGGTGTAACAAGCAGAGGTCTCCCTGGCTCAACAACAAGAATGAAATGACCTAATAAAAAAAGAACTGGGACTCACCCACCTCATGCGGCACTACCTTAAAACCCCACCAAGAGCAATTCTCTGCCAATGACCCCATTGAGAACCCGAGATGTGCCGTTGTGCCGTCAAAGCTAAAGTGTCTAAATAGCTCTGCAAAGGCATCATAGTGGATTCTACTAGCTCCTGGTCCAGTCATATCATCACTGCTTACATTTACATTTAGGCATTTGGCAGACAGTGACATACAAACGTGCTGTGTAGTTTCCATCATTGGATAGATCCTTACAATGGGTTACTAGGTTACTAAGAACGATCAATCAAACATTTTTTAGGAAGTTTTTTTTTTTTTTGGTCAAACCCAATTGGTTCATCTGCTAATGCAATGACTTCCAGCACCTGAACCAGATTTAGGAGTTCGACACATTCTCGCTACCATGAGTGTACGACTAGTTGAGCTTTGGACGTCTGGAACTCTCTGCTACACAAAACGGTACTGGCAAGTAGTCTTTACAACAAAAGCTAAAGAAAAAGAGCCATTCAGCACAGAAAATGTCAATTGGCAATATAGGGTCCTTCCTGTGGCCTGATTTTAAGTATTGACTTAAAATCTACTGATTTATTTAGGCAATTTTTTTTCCTAATAGTTTTTTTTTCTAGGGTAAAGGTGCGGATCTTGTAGTTCATCACCTCTTAAGAGCTATAGTCAAGCTGTATGTTAGTCGTCCTGCCTAATGGAATGCCGGTGCCTGATTTGGATGAATGTCACCTTCCTTACGTCTTTGTAATCCTCTTCACCATTTGGATGAAACAGAAAGCATGAATTGATCTAAGGGCTCCTTGAATTGTAAGTTCACCATAATACTCTATGTCCATGAGTCCCTGACAAGCAGCCAGCATTCTTTCATCGTGGTTCTAGTGAGGACTCTCACTGTAGCATTCTGTACTAACTGAAGCTTGTTTATGCACCCAATTGAATAACCAGACAGTAAGGTGTTACAATAGTCCAACCTAGAGGTGATAAAAGCATGAACTGGTTTATCTGCATCATTTGGTGACAATATATTCCTTAACTTGGCAATATTTCTGAGGTGAAAGAATGCTTTTCTGGTGATATTGTCTACATGAGGTTCAAATGAAAGACTAAAATCTATAATCACACCGAGGTCTTTCCCTGTTGCACTTGATGGAACATAAAGGCCATCTAAAGTTACAGTGTGATCTAAAATCTTGCTTCTAGCGACATGCGGTCTTATGACTAGAACTTCTGTCTTATCAGAATTAAGTACAAGGAAGTTAATTAACATCCAGTCTCTCATATCCTTTATGCATTGCTCAACTTTAGCAAGCTGGTTTTTCTCATCTGGTTTAGCTAAGACATATAACTGTGTGTCGTCAGCATAACAGTGAAAATTAATATTATTCTTACGGATTATGTTGTCCAAAGGAAGCATGTAAAGGGAAAAAAAGCAGTGGGCCTAAAACCGAACCCTGTGGAACACCAAACCCCACTAGAGAACATGCAGAATAATCACCATTTAAATCTACATACTGATAATGATAGTTCAAATAGGACCTGAGCCAGGAGAGGGCTGTTCCCTTAATTTCTACATTTTCTAAGCTGTGAAGGAGGATACTATGATCAATAGTGTCAAAATCTGCACTGAAGTCGTGTAACACAAGCATAGTTACGCAACCCTGGTCATTTACTATTTTAACGAGTGCTGTTGCTGTGCTGTGATGAGGCCTAAATCCTGATTAATACAGTTCATTGAAGCTATGTCTATGTAGCTGCTCCACTACTATCTTTTTCAGAATCTTAGAAATAAAGGGGAGGTTTGATATCGGCCTGTAATTGGACAGCTGACAGGGGTCGAGGTCAGACTTCTTAATTATCTGTTTAATAACTGCTAATTTAAATGATTTTGGAACATACCAAATGCTGAGTGAAGAATAAATTATTTTCAACAGGCATTCTGTTATTTCCAGCTCGTATCTTCTGAGCTGCAAGTGATCCAGATCCCCTCTGCCCTCTGGACCCGTCTGACTTGTCCTGGTGTCCGGCTTCAAGCTAGAGATCTCATCACATGGATTTCCCGTGTGGTCTGCCTGGGATGCACATGGTGACCCGGAATGGTTCCAGACTCCCTCTGCCCTCTGGACCTGCCTGACTCATCCTGGTGCCCCGCTTCTGGTTGGAGAGCTCGTCACATGGATGTCCCGTGTGTCTCTTTGGGATCCGTCCGATGTATGGTGACGATTTCACGATTTCAGGTTCTGGCCTCGACTGATGTTAACAGCTGTTTCTCTGCGGACTTGGCTACAGTCACTCGATAGTTCAGGACTGGAATTTCCTACAAGTCTCCCTGAGCCTCCAATAACTACCTGGACTCCACATTAACATCAATTAACATCAACTGTGACACTGAACTGCTTGCTACCTAAAACACAGAATGAATGCAGATAAATTCCTGCTTTCTGTTTCGCCCAAATGAGGATGGGTTCCCTGTTGAGTCTGGTTCCTCTCAAGGTTTCTTCCTACTGCCATTTCAGGGAGTTTTTCCTTGCCACTGTAGCCCTCGGCTTGCTCATCAGGGACTATCTGACCATTTTTGATTCATACACATTCACATTTCATACAAACTTAAATAATTCTTTTGATTGTGTAAAGCTGCTTTGCGACGATGAAAAATTTTAAAAGCACTATACAAATAAAACTGAGTTAAATTGAATACAGATGAAGAAATTAAACAATGAGCAATAAAATTATTACACATAATTGAATAAAAATTATGATAATTTATGTCACACATTTCTAACAGCATTTTAAACACAAGTATGAACTTACATAGTTTGCCTTCCACAGAAAGTCTGCATAAAAATATGAAAAATGCATTTTATGAAACAGACCATTTTCAGCACAAACAGTAACAACATGAAAACTTTAAATCATGCATGTTCAATCAGTGCACTTAATTGACCTAAACAAATGAATGCATTTTCATGCTGTAAGCGGGGTAACTGCATCTCTCTGGTGTGAACACTGGTGTTGTTGGAGAGTACTCGGCCGATTAAAACCTTTCCCACACTCTAAGCACTGATACGGCCTCTCTCCCGTGTGAAGGCGCAGGTGATCTTTGAGGTTACTTCTCTGAGTAAAACTCTTTCCACACCCGGAACACTGAAATGGCTTCTCTCCTGTGTGACGGCGCTTGTGATCTTCAAAATTACTTCTCTGAGAAAAACTCTGTCCGCACTGTGAGCAATGATAGGGCTTCTCTCCTGTGTGAATGCGTTGGTGGTTTTTTAAGGTACTCTTGTCAGCAAACCTCTTTTCGCAATGTGAACACTGATACGGCTTCTCGCCAGTGTGAATGCGGTCGTGTCGCTCGAGAGATCTCTTGCGGGTAAAACATCTCCCACACTGCGAGCACTGATACGGTTTCTGGCCAGTGTGAATGAGCTTGTGTTGCTGGAGAGATCTCTTGCAAGTAAAACAATTCCCACACTGTGAGCACCGATATGGTTTCTGGCCAGTGTGAATGTGCTTGTGTTGCTGGAGAGATCTCTTGCAAGTAAAACATCTCCCACACTGTGAGCACTGATACGGTTTCTGGCCAGTGTGAATGTGCATGTGTTGCTGAAGAGATCTCTTGCAAGTAAAACATTTCTCACACTGTGGGCAATTATACAGCCCTTTTTTAAAGTGAGTGCGCTGGTGTTTTCGAAGAGTACTCGGCAGAGGAAAACTCATTCCACACTGTGGGCACTGATACGGCTTCTCTCCTGTGTGGAGGCGCTGGTGTCGGTCGAGAGTACCCTGCTGAGTAAATCTCTTCCCACACTGTGAGCAATGAAATGGCTTCTCTCCTGTGTGAAGGAGCCGGTGTCTTTTGAGATTAAATCTCTGAGTAAAACTCTTTCCACACTGTAAGCAGTGATACGGCTTCTTTACCGTGTTAATGCACTTATGTAAGTTGAGGGCATTCTGATCAGCAAAACTCTTTCCACAGTCTGAGCAGTGATGAATTTCCTTCTGTATGTTATTATGAGAAATAAGAGTATCAGATGATATGGGCTGACTGAAGCCTTTTGAGGAGATAGGAAGCTCATGTTGAATCTCTCTTGATTCCCACAGTCTTATGTATTCTTTGCAGTGACATCTCTGTATGTGTTTGTCAAGATAAATTTGAGATGCATAGGAAGAAGCACATATAGAGCAGGAAAAGCTTTGCAACAGAGTGTTGTTTAATTCTGGAAAAGTAAAAGCAGAAAATAAAAATTAGACATAGAACACAAATGTCATAAGATTAGATTCAGAAATTATAAAATGTAATGTAATGTACAGTATATGTACAGTGACAACATTACCCTAACATGTTTGAGATCAAATAAAACATTTGAGATCCTACATGAATAGCACTATTCGGACGGGACTAATGTTACCAGGAGACGTTTGAGTTTGAATTTTCTTCAGCCGACGTCTGTCATTTCATGTATGGATTCGGACGGGAATAACAACTCCGTGTTTATTACACGTATGTGTAATTTTTACAGAGGTCGTATGAGATTCGGACGAGATTAAAAATCACAAAGTACCTCTGTGAAAAAGAAATTTCTCTAACGTCCCCCAGGAAAACTAGTCCTGTCCGAATAGTGCTAATGAAAACCTTTTAATTTTTTCGTACAATTTGTCGTCCAAGAAACCAACGGAAGAGAATAATTGAACTTGAATAACTGAACTTGTTAGCTTTGATTGTATAAAGATTCAAGAGGCTCTGCGTCACCAACATGGACTTGTACAAAAATACTGCAGAGTGCTACTGATGTCAGTGATGTTGTACTCATCTAACTACAAGTGGCATTTCACTTGACACAAACCATACTGGTCCTAAAACAATTTTCGGAAATCATAATCTGCTACATCTGCTGTAATATTTTAGTTATAATTGTTTAAAAAGATATGCAAATTAATCACTCAAGATCAATTCAATGGAATGTCATTCCTATAAATGTGTTCTTCAATCATAATTTATCCATTCACAATATTCCAACATTCTTATAGTTTTCTCCCATCTTTTCCTATAGATGCTCTATCACGCGCACACACACACACACACCAGTATAAGGGCCTGCAATAACCAACTTTTGTTAGGACTACAGTACACTCAGGCTATCGTTGAGTGCACAATAAATAATTCCTCTTTCATTACAAGGTGACAGCACTGAGTCATCTAAATTCTGCTGAAATTGTATTATTTGGATTTTGACATGATTTAATAGCACCTAGAATAATGAAGACTATTGTGTCAGTGGTTTTTCGTATTGTTCCCGCGAAAGTTCCTCGTCTGTTTGGAACACCGTTTTAGATTATATTTTGTTTAGTTTTTTATAATTATAGATTTTTCCTGTTTTTACGCTTTAATACTACTGGACTTTATCCGATTTTTTGCGTTTTTTGGGAGATTGCGCGTATCATCTGACCAACAACAAGCGAATCCATCACCAAATAATCACAACTCCGGCACAAAGGTACGTTATCATGTCTACCATTCAGCTCGCTCAGTGTGTGGAGTGCAGGATGTTTAGACATTCTTCCTCCGTCATTAGTGATAATTTTATTTGTGATAGGTGTGTGTTAGTTAGCACCCTGACGGAGAAGATAGTAGCATTAGAGGAGCGCATCCAGACTTTAGAGAGGGTTAGAGAGCGCGAGAGCAGCGTTAATCCTGTAGTGGAAAGTCTGGGTGCCACAGGTGGAGATAATCATCCCCCGACTCCGGCAGTAGAGCCCTCACAGCGGGGCGAGTGGGTGACGACTCGGCGGCATACTCGTTCAGCCAAAGCTAACGCTAAGGCTAGCCCACCGGAGCACACTTCTTCTGCGCTTCACGTGTCCAACAGGTTCGCTCTCCTCAGTGATGCACCCGCTGAGAAACCTGAAAGAGCTCTGGTTATAGGAGACTCTATACTGAGACATGTGAAATTAGCTAGGCCTTTAGGGGCGCCAGCGGCAGTGGTCAGGTGTATCCCGGGAGCCGAGCACCGGACATAGCAGGTAATCTTAGGGCTCTAGGTCAGCATAGGTTCTCTAAAATAGTGGTACATGCTGGAGCTAACGATATACGCCTTCGTCAGTCAGAGGTTAGTAAGAGTAACTTTACAGAGGTGTTTAAAATAGCGAAGGCGATGTCCGAAGAAGTAGTTTGCTCTGGTCCCATCCCAATGAGACGTGGCGACATAGCTTACAGCAGGTTATGGTCGCTGAACCGCTGGATGTCCAGGTGCTGCTCCGAAAACAATGTGGGCTTCATTGACAATTGGAAGACTTTTGAGGGCAAAACTGGCCTGTTAGGGCGGGACGATGTCCATCCCACTCGGGAAGGTGCTGCTCTCATTTCTTGTAGTATAGCACATAGTCTCAGAAGAGGCCTAGTTAATCAGTGACAATCCAGAGCCAAGGCCAGGGAGCAGATAGACAGGCTAAACCAACCGTCTGCTAGCTGCATAGAGTCGTCACTCAGGGTTCATCATATTGAGACTGTGTCTGTTCCCCGAGATAAACATAAACATACATTTAGAAAGAGCTTGATATATTATGTTTAACAGAAACCTGGATTAAACAGGACGAGTATGTGGCTCTAAATGAAGCTAGTCCTCCTGGATACAGCTACATACACTAGCCTCGGCGAACTGGTAGAGAAGGAGGAGTCGCAGTTATTTATAACCATAATCTGTCTCTCGTACAAAAACACAGTTTTAAATCTAATGCATTTGAAGTTCTCTATAGTAACATAAAGTCAGCTCAGTCAATCCCGCTAATCATCATTTACAGACCCCCTGGGCCGTACTCGGAGTTTCTCTGTGAATTTGCAGATTTCCTTTCAAACCTTGTTGTTTCTGTAGACAAAGCGTTAATTGCTGGAGACTTTAATATTCATTTTGAGAATCCAGAAGACCCTTTGAAAACAGCATTCTTGTCCATACTGGACTCAGTAGGAGTAAATCAGTGTGTAGTAGGACCCACTCATAAAGCAGGTCACACTTTAGATTTAATATTATCCTTCGGATTAAGTATAGGAAATATAACCACAATTCCACAGTCTGAAGTTATCTCAGATCACTACCTTGTCTCGATTAAAGCGTGTTATAGTAATAATGTATGCACAGCACCGCGCTTCCACCTTAAACGTACATTTACATCAAATACCGCACAGAGCTTTATCAATAATCTTCCAGAATTATCTACTTTGATTGGATCGCCATCTGACTTCACAGAACTCGAACAGGCGAATGAATATCTAGAGTCAGCACTTCGTTATAGCTTAGATAATGTCGCTCCAGTTAAAAGGAAAATGATTAGAGATAAGAAACTCGCTCCTTGGTATAATGACCACACACGTGCTTTAAAACAAACCGCTCGAAAATTCGAACGTAAATGGCGCCAAACTAAATTGATAGTATTCAAAATAGCTTGGAAGGAGAGCATCCTGAACTATAAAAAAAGCCCTCAGTGATGCTAGATCAACGTATCTCTCCACTCTTATAGAAACTGCACTTATAGAAAGACCACTGCAGAAATCTCCACAACAACATCATGCAGTAGTGAGGATTTCATGAACTTTTTCAATAATAAAATCATAAATATTAGGCAAAAAATTCAGGCTTTGAAACCAGACAATTTAAATAATTCAGATGATCTAACCACATCACATCAGAACTTAGAACACTTTACTCCCGTTGAAGCGAGGGAACTAATTTCACTCATCTCTTCTTCAAAATCGTCAACCTGTATATTAGATCCTATACCGACACATTTTCTCAAGCAGATAGTACCAGCAATAATAGAACCCCTGTTGAAAGTAATTAACTGTTCACTCAGTAGTGGGTATGTCCCCAAATCCTTTAAATTAGCCGTTATTAAACCGCTAATCAAGAAACCTGACCTTGACTCCTGTCTGCTTTCTAATTACAGGCCGATATCAAACCTTCCGTTTATCTCCAAGATTTTGGAAAAGGTAGTATCACAGCAGCTATGTTCACATCTACACAGAAATAGGATAAATGAACTGTGTCAGTCAGGATTTAGGCCTCATCACAGCACAGAGACAGCACTTGTTAAAGTAGTAAACGACCTCCTATGGGCCTCTGATCAGGGTTGCGTCACTATACTTGTGTCACTGGACCTCAGTGCAGCTTTTGACACCATTGATCATAGTATTCTCCTTCACAGATTAGAAAAGGTAGTAGGAATTAAGGGAACTGCCCTCTTGTGGCTCAGATCCTACTTGACTGATCGTTATCAGTTTGTAGATTTAGATGGTGACCATTCCTCATGTTCTCAAGTGGAGTTTGGTGTTCCACAGGGCTCAGTTTTAGGCCCACTGCTTTTGTCCCTTTACATGCTTCCTCTGGGCAACATAATTCGTAAACATGGTATTAGTTTTCATTGTTATGCTGATGACACACAATTATATGTCTCAGCAAAACCAGATGAGAAAAACCAGTTTGCTAAAATTGAGCAGTGTGTGCAGGACATACGAGATTGGATGTTAATTAATTTCCTTCTGCTTAATCCTGATAAGACAGAAGTTCTAGTCATAGGACCACAAGTAGCTAGAAGTAAGCTTTCTGATCAGACTGTAACTTTAGATGGCCTTTCTGTTCCATCAAGTGCAACAGTTAAAGACCTCGGTGTGATTATAGATTCCAGCCTTTCGTTTGAAGCTCATGTAGATAATATCACCAGGATAGCTTTCTTTCACCTTAGAAATATTGCCAAGATAAGAAACATATTGTCGCCACAGTATTTGAGTGAACTGTTAGTGTCTTACGATCCGCCACGCCTACTTCGATCAAAGGATGCAGGCTGCCTGTCAGTACCACGTATTATTAAAACTACAGCAGGGGGCAGAGCTTTTTCTTACAAAGCCCCAAAGTTATGGAATAGTCTTCCTGTTAATGTTCGGGACTCAGACACAGTCTCGGTGTTTAAGTCTAGGCTAAAAACTTATTTATTTAGCCAAGCATTTTTGTAAATAGATTAACCTTAGGTAAAGGAGCAGATCTGGGGGACTCATGGACGTAGAGTATTCTGGTGAACTGGTATGTTTAGATGCTGTCCTCCCCACTCTCATTGTTCACTCAGGTTTGTTGACGGTGAGGTGATTGGTTGCTTTACATCTCAGGGAGCCCTCATGTTTGTGTTTCCTTCTGGCTCTCCCTTTTAGTTATGCTGTTATAGTTAGTCCTGCCGGAGTCCCTGCTTGCACTTTGCACTAATATACATTCACCTTATACATGTTGACTGTGACCATACCTAACTGCCATCTCTCCTTATTTTCTGTTCTCTCCTTTTCTGCTCTCTCTCTCTCTCCCTCTCTCCTTTCCCTCTCTCTGTCTCTCTGTCGAGCTATACATGTTCGCTCCTGAGTTGCCAGTGATCCAGACCCCTCTGCCCTCTGGAAGCCGTCTAACCCGTCCTGGAGTCCTGCTTCTGGTTGGAGATCCCGTCGCATGGATGCCCCGTGTGGTCTGCCTGGATGCGCTTGGTGGCTGGGGATGGTTTCCATGAAGACTGTCCTATCATCGATTGATGCTCTGGGGACCTGTGACTTCAATTGTTCGATAGCTCAGGACTGGAATCTCCTACAGTCTACCTGAGCCTCCGGGAACAAACTGGACTCCTTTTAATTTAAATTTTAACACATCTCCTGTTACACTGAACTTCCAGTACACATTATTATGCTGATCATTCTCTGCTATCCGTTATCACCCAGATGAGGATGGGTTCCCTGTTGAGTCTGGTTCCTCTCAAGGTTTCTTCCTAATACCATCTCAGGGAGTTTTTCCTTGCCACCGTCGCCCTCGGCTTGCTCATCAGGGACAATCTTATCATTTTGATTCATACACATTGCATAAAAACTTACTTCTTTTTATTGTGTAAAGCTGCTTTGCGACAATGTCAATTGTTAAAAGCGCTATATAAATAAAATTGAATTGAATTGAAGTGGGACTACAGCCAACTCCTTTATTCAACCATACGCTCTATGTCATCACTGTTGAAAAAGAAAGGAAAGTGTGCGTTCAGCACCAAGGCCAGCTCCACTGCATGCACTGAAGGGGATGTGCATTATAAGTTGACATGTCAGGCAGTGCACATGCCCTCACAATTGTGCAGTAATCACCCCTCTATATTAGGACCGCCAAGTGTCAGACTGGTGAGTAAGGTATGCTGGAGGCTTGCACATGACTCTTTGTCTCCATATCTCACATCAGACTTCTCTAGTCAAAAAGATCCCCAACACTGGGAGAGGTCCTGTGTAAAGGACAGCAGAGTACCCTCAACTACCTCCTTGACATCCAGAAATCCAAACAGAAATACAAAAATACTAATCTTACTCCCTTACTAACCACCAACACTCAAGTGAGTGGGACCTGAAACAATAAGGGAAGACACACCTCCATCTCACCACCAGCAGAGACATAAAAGCACAGAATACAGACATACTCAATAACGTAACTCACTGGTACGGAGAGGCTGCACATTGGTCATCGTTGGGGAACTCCATTCAGCCATGCTTGACACAGGAATTGCTGTCTCACTAGCTCACCTAGCGGTCATCCTAAAGGAGGCACGGCTGTGTGATCCTCCCTCAACTGTATACACAGGGCTGGTGCGTGGTACAACAAGGAGAGGAGGTCACCCTGGCTCAACAACAAAAATAAAATGAGCTGATAAAAAAGGAACTGGGGCTCACCCACCTCGTGCGACACTACATTAAAACCCCACCAGAAGCAATTTTATAGCAATTAACCCATTGAACCCCTGAGGTGTACCGTAGTGCTGTCAAAGCTAAAGTGTCCAAATAGCTCTGCAATGGCACCATAGTGGATTCTACTAGCTCCTGGTCCAATCCTATCATCATTGTTTACATTTAGGCATTTGGCAGACACTCTTATCCAGAGTGACTTACAATCCTACTTCTCACTTTTGTAAAAGTCCTACATAATTGGCAGGATTGCACTTGATGCTGAGCACAGTCCACATTTCCTGCAGTGGACATGAAGGGATAAAGACCCTGATCATCCAATGGCTAATGACCAGGTAGTTTCTCTCAACGCAAAATTACTCCATCATCCTGCACCAGTCAAGGGCTCAATATAATGATGCAGCTGGATTTTTCTGATGCCACACATTCCTCTCAATGCTCGCTAAAATCTCTGAGCTGTGGGAGGGAAATGGTGCTGTAACGGCAAATGCCTTTATTCATCCACACGCTCGCTACACATGTGATGAAATGATGTGTGTGGAAAATGCCCATTCAGCACCAGGGCCATCTCCTCTACATACAATGGAGGGTTGAGGTTACATAAATCACCATGTTTGGCTCTGCATGAACCCACATAGTTCTGCTGTCATGACCCCTTTACAAAAGGACCATTAAATATCAGACCAGTGAATAAGGTATTTTGGTCCTACTTGCTCATGACTCTTTGTCCCCTTGTGTCTTACCTTAGATTGGACCAGTCGAGGAGATCCCCGACACCAGGACCCATGCTGAGTAGGGGCTTCTGCTTACCCTTGACCACCTGAGCTTACCTCCCACCTTCAGCCTTAGTTGACCCAGGCTGCCAGGTTCACTCGCTGAACTGTCGACACCATCGAAGGCCCAAAGGTTGCACCGCCTGCCTTCTTCACTCACCTTTTTTCACAAATTAAACTCAACTTTGCACCCCTGCCAGTTTTTCTAAATAAAAGAGCACTTTTCCCACCAAACTGTGTCTCCATGTGTCCGTGTCTGGCTCACCCCACTCTGTTACCTTTACACTATAGCAGGGGACAAAGATTTTTCATACAAAAGGTCCCCAAATATGGACAAGTTTCCAAGCAAAGCACTTTAAAACCGTGGCAATCATTAAATCTTGACTTAAAATCTACTAATTTATTCGGGAATATTTTTTTTCCTAATAGCTTTTTTTCTAGGTAATGGAATGCCTGATTTGGATGACTCTCACCTTCCTTACCTCTTGGCTTCACCAGGTTAAAATATAATTGAATACAACTGAAGTGATTTGCAGTAAGTATGATCAGACTTTACCGTTTGTGGAGGACTTTTTGTTCCACAGGTAGTCGAAGGCAGGACTGAGTTCTTTGGCGTACTCCTCTTCATACCACACTAAGAGCTCCTGTCCTGGGTTAATGGGTCGACAGCACCGATACAGAATTCCACCTCGATACTGAAATGCCACAAGATTCTGTTCTGCATCATTACGAGCGCAATTCACATACCTACAAGAATTTGGCAAAAAGGCAGTTAGCACCCTGACGAAAAAAAATATCAAACCTCAAATCATAGTCACAGACCAAGAGAAAGCATGAGGCAGATGGATTAGAGGAAAACAGTCTATTTAAAAAAACATAGAAGCTCATTAAAGTCCTTTAAACAAGACCCAACAACTGGAGCATTTCTCACCTCATCCAATTTGCATGAACTTCTCTTGCACCATCTATGTATTCTTCACACTGCCTGCTTCTGTAGATCTGTAGAATCAATCAATGCCTTAAAATGAAATAAGGTGTGCAGGCGGTAGAATCATGATTCAGGAGAAATTGTTCTATTATCATCAAATAAATTAATGTATTGTTATGATTAAAACACATTTTAACTAGTCATCTTGTCGAGATTCAATTGAGAGTTATTTTATTTATCTACATATGATAACACAATGACGTAATGCTTTGTAGTAATTTGTTCAATTAGTGTTTGATTTTAGTTTCCTCTAGTCATACATGCTTTTCCTCAATTATAGCTGCCACGATGTTGTTACGAGGCATGATGTAGTGAGTGAGGAACAGCCAGGAGCCTGTACTTAGTGATGACCCAAGAATAGCCAATTAGCCCAGAAATCCCAAAACTATCTTGAGTAGGAAATTCCACCCCGTCCCTTTATTCTGACAAAATAAAGCATCATCTGTACAAATCGTGTATCTGCGACACTACGTTCCTTACGTCATACATGAAAGGCATCAGGTTCGTTATGGAGGAAAAAGTTCAGCATGGGGGGTAAATAGAGCAATACCATCACCCTCTTCTTCTCTTCAAGTCCAGTTTACACTAACAAAAAAGAGGTTTACGCTTGTAGTGTAGACTTTTCTTTTATATTGCCTCCTTTGATTTCTCTGGTACGAAAAGGAAATAAGTAGTAAAAAAACAAACAAAAACATTGTATCGACCAAGAATTTACCATCCTTACTTGTCACGGATTAAATGACTTTACCTTTGTGCTGTATAATCATAGAGTATATGTATAAAGAAAGGAGCATGGCCTGAAAAGGACTGTAGCGCTGGATCTGTAAATAATTATTAGGCACTTAATCTGTGCGTCACTACAAGGCTTATGGTCAAGCACTTATGCGCAATAAATCGTCGCTACTGAAAAATCCCATTTTCCACTTGTTTTGTTTGTTTGTCAGCATACGGGTTAGGGTAAATTAGGTAAGGTTACTGTGTATAATTACAGAGACTTAATGTACAGTCGTGGCCAAAAGTTTTGAATGACACAAATATTAGTTTTCCCAAAGTTTGCTGCGAAACTGCTTTTAGATCTTTGTTTCAGTTGTTTCTGTGATGTAGTGAAATATAATTACAAGCACTTCGTACATTTCAAAGGCTTTTATTGACAATTACATGACATTTATGCAAAGAGTCAGTATTTGCAGTGTTGGCGCTTCTTTTTCAGGACCTCTGCGATTCGACTGGGCTGCTCTCAATCAACTTCTGGGCCAAATCCTGACTGATAGCAACCCATTCTTTCATAATCACTTCTTGGTGTTTGTCAGAATTAGTGGGTTTTTGTTTGTCCACCCGCCTCTTGAGGATTGACCACAAGTTCTCAATGGGATTAAGATCTGGGGAGTTTCCAGGCCATGGACCCAAAATTTCAACGTTTTGGTCCCCGAGCCACTTAGTTCTCACTTTTGCCTTATGGCTCGGTGCTCCATCGTGCTGGAAAATGCATTGTTCTTCACCAAACTGTTGTTGGATTGTTGGAAGAAGTTGCTGTTGGAGGGGGTTTTGGTACCATTCTTTATTCATGGCTGTGTTTTTGGGCAAAATTGTGAGTGAGCCCACTCCCTTGGATGAGAAGCAACCCCACACATGAATGGTCTCAGGATGCTTTACTGTTGGCATGACACAGCGCTGATGGTAGCGTCACCTTTTCTTCTCCAGACAAGCCTTTTTCCAGATGCCCCAAACAATCAGAAAGAGGCTTCATCCGAGAATATGACTTTGCCCCAGTCCTCAGCAGTCCATTCAACATACTTTTTGAATCTGTCCCTGATGTTTTTTTTTTGGAGAGAAGTGGCTTCTATGCTGCCCTTCTTGACACCAGGCCATCTTCCAAAATTCTTGGCCTCCCTGTGCGTGCAGATGCACTCAAACCTGCCTGCTTCCATTCCTGAGCAGCTCTGCACTGGTGACACTCCGATCCCGCAGCTGAATCCTCTTTAGGAGACGATCCTGGCGCTTGCTGGACTTTCTTGGACACCCTGAAGCCTTCTTAACAAGAATTGAACCTCTTTCCTTGAAGTTCTTGATGATCCTATAAATAGTTGATTTAGGTGCAATCTTAGTAGCCACAATATTCTTGCCTGTGAAGCCATTTTTATGCAACGCGATGATGGCTGCACGCGTTTCTTTGCAGGTCACAATAGTTAACAATGAAAGAACAATGATTTCAAGCATCATCCTCCTTTTAACATGTCAAGTCTGCCATTCTAACCCAATCAGCCTGACATAATGATCTCCAGCCTTGTGCTCGTCAACATTCTCACCCGAGTTAACAAGACGATTACTGAAATGATCTCAGCAGCTCCTTTAACGACAGCAATGAAATGCAGTGGAAAGATTTTTTCTGGATTAATTTAATTTTCATGGCCAAGAAGGACTATGCAATTCATCTGTTTACTCTTGATAACATTCTGGAGTATATGCAAATTGCTATTATAAAAACTTAGGCAGCAAATTTTCCAATATTTATGTAATTCTCACAACTTTTGGCCACGACTGTATTTTAAATTGTTGAAAAAGGAATATAATGGAGGAGCTTGAAGAGACCGGTTTTCTTTTTTCTTTTATCGACTTGCAAAGAAATAGCAATTTGAGAAATTAAATTCACAACATTTTCCACTCTGCATGTTAACAACAATCTTTATTTTCAAACATCAATTCAGTTCCTTAATTTTTACATAATAATTCATGCAAAGGAAAGTTCTACTTCAAGGTTTTATGTCTCTGAAAAGGAAATACTCCTAACGACTGTCTGTTCTGTCATTAATCAAGTGTTTTCAAGCTTAAGTTGGGTTGTATTACTCTCGATCTCGTTATATCACTGACGTAGATTCAAAGATTTCTCTCAAAGTGAGAACTTAATTTGTGAAAATGCTCGTATCCTACAGGAACTCAGACATGTAGCTCTGGCAGGAAGTAACTGATGCTGACTTGAGTTTACTTCACCCACGGTGCTGCTTAAAAACTGCATGCATTAAAAATCTTAATAAATAATTTATAACAAACTCACCACCCAGGAGTATCCGCTGTTCATGGCTTCCTCTCGGTCCACCAGTTCTCCCTGGTAGGGTCCGAAATGTGCACCTACTGGAACAGTCTCCCCCTTATTAAACACTCCCAGACCCGCGTCAGGAATACCGGACTTCTGAATCTCTAGTCCAGGAGGAAGAGTTAGTCTGGCTCGGTCAGAGACGCCCAGGGGAACAGGAGTATCAGGGATGAAGAGAGGCGGGCCATGAACCTCACACTTGTTGAAGAAGACGGATTTGCAAACATCACAGTCTGGGAGTAGAGAAAACACAATGGGAAAGAATGATGTCAAATGTTTCTGGATATTTAATATACATTAGAATTCTAAATAAATTAGCCTAAGAAAATAAACATGGAGAGTCTGTGTACTGCACTCATCTCCTGTGTACAGAGCAGGAGGTGTCCATCATGATATAGGACACAACAAGAAGTTACACAAGTACTGTACGAACTGTATAAGTTATATCACAGGAAAAAAGCATTATTGTGTTATAAAAGACTTTACTTTAAAAAAAATCACTAATTTATTGGCCACCCCGAACGACTTTATGATCAATTAACTGTCTACGGAACAACACTGTTTTTGACCGACTCAAAAAGTTAAACTCATATTCTACATTCAAGAGACATAAAAGGAATGTTTCAAGCCTTTTTGTGGTTATAATTCCGATGATGATGACAGCTTACAGCTCATGAAAAGAAAGCAATGAAAAAAAAAAAAAAAACATTCAGTACGTACAAATATTACGATTTTCCCCCCCAAGATCAATCAAAAATTATTTACCATAGAGAAATATTGAAATTTTGAATGTATTTCTAATTCCTGCACTTAATACTTGGTCGAGCTTCTTCATTATGAATGACTCCATCAGTGCAGCATGGCATGGAGGCGATCAGTCTGTGTAAAACTGCTGAGGTTTTATAGATGACCAGGTTGCTTTGATAGCAGCCTTCAGCTCGTCTGTATTGTTAGAACCGGGTGTTTCTCATCTTCCCCTTAACAATAAACCACAGATATTTCTATAGGATTCAGATCAGGTGAGTTGGCTGGTCTATCACATACAGAAATATCATGGTCAGTAAACCTGTTAGTGGTAGTTTATGGAAAGGGAAATCAGCATCTCAGTAAAGCTTGTCAGCAGACGGAGGGTCTAAAACGTCCTGGTAGACGACACAGTGGACCAACACCAGCAAGTGACACGGCACCTGAAACTTCACACTGGACTTGGATTCTGTGTGTCTCCACGTTTCCTCCAGAGTCTGAGACCTTGGTTTATAAATAGAATGGAAAATATGCTTTTATCTGAAAAGAGAAATTTCAGAGAATCTCTGAGCAGCGGTCCGGTGCTTTTCCTCCTGATCCCAGGTGAGATGGTCCTCACACTGTCTCTGGTTCAGAGGTGGCCTGATACAAGGAAAGCAACAGCACGACGGCATGACCTACTCTAGTAATTTCTTAGTATTGCATTTGGCAGAACTTCAACACCAGGTAGTTCAGTCAAGTTGTAGTAACACGGCTCTCTGTGGGACATGGAGGAGTTGTGGATGACAGAAGGTACACAATCCCTGCTCCTTTCCAAACAAAATAGACAAGCGGCTTCTCCTCAATGGGACAAACAAAGACTTTGAACTTTCCGGTCTCCTCTGTTTCACTAAAACCTGCCTCACCACGATCGTGTTCTGGACAAAGTCAAGACGTCGGCATGATTGTGATCTCTTGGGGACAAGAGATACACAGTATGTATATGAACAGTAATTTGATCAAACTTGAAATAAAACAATTGTAAGATTTTTATTTTCTTGAGCTGTGAGCCGTAATCATTAAAACAAATAAAATGTAATGAATCTAGAATATATAAGAGTTTTACTTTTTGAATGAAATTACAGAAAAACAATGTTTTACAGAGGTAGTCTTTATGGTCAGGATCTTCCTCTTTAATGCAGATATCTTCAGGTGTGTTGTCCAGGTCGTCCTCGTGGTCGTAGATGTCCTCTTCTTTCTTCACACAGACTTCTGTCACTTCAGGCGTCCCTCCATCTGACGTCTCCATTTTCACGTCCTCACACAGCTAAAAACCAAACAACATGAATATTGATTCAGAAATATAATTACAATTTTCATTTTTCACCCACATTATGCGTCATGAGGTTTAGTGTGATTAACAGGAATCAAATTTGTCAGCAACTGTACGTGTTACAAGCCACGAAACCCACGTACTCACTGTCAAGTTGAGTTTTGAGACTTTGGAGGCGTTCGAGGCAGAAAGATGTCTGTTTCTTTATAATCCTACAGGTGGCGCTCTAAACTATTTACACATTTCATCCCGTGTGGTAGGAGTGAATTATTTGGTAAGTTTGAATAAATGTAATGATTACGGCGGATGACGTAACAGAGATACGTGTTCCTCAGTAACAATGTAGCTTTGTGTTTAATTTAATTTGAAGTTAAATGTTAAACTCTTGTATTTGAAATAAGTTTGTAGTGTTTAAATGCTGCACTGGTTTTTAAGGGAGTAAACTAATGTTAAAAGGAACTTACTACGTCTAATTACTCAGGACATTTATAGAATATTGATACTTATAGAATCACAATTTTAATGGAATCAGCACAGAGGTATCGCGATAATATCGTATCAGGAGGTGACCGCTGATTCATGTCACTAATTGTTATTACTATTTTATATTTTATTATATTGTAGTAACATAACTCATCATTAAGTGTTACCTGTGAGACAGAAGGATCGGGAACCTGAGACGTCCTGAAGAAGAGTTGAGTGTCTCCTTCTGTACTCATTATAACTGATCTAAACAAATAATAATAACAACAACAACAACAACAACAACAATAATGATCATCTGGTCTGACAAGAGACAAGGAAAGAAACAAGAAAATATATATATTTTTTAACTGTAAATAAATAAATGAATCTCTTAAGTTAATGAACTAATTTTACACACATTGTTTCTCTCAGGATTAGTGTCAGCTGGCTGTAAAGTGTGATTTAGATCAAGTTAAAATTACTGAAACACAAACACAGAAACACACAGCGATAAGGCCGAATTCTAAACGCCCACTAAGGGAATAAAGAGTGCACTACGTAGGGCGCATATGGCATAACGGCGTACTCTGTAGTGCACTTCAAGCTCCATTTGGGATTCGGCCTCACCACTTCGAATCAACTTACCTCTGTGTTTAAAGCACAGCGAGCTTGTAAATCCTCACAGACATTTACAGTTGATTTTTTACCTCCATCACATCTAGCGGTAGCTGCAAAACTCTCTCAGAAATGTGTTCATGTGATAAAGAGGATCAAACGAGTAGCGGCTTTTTCCGGGGATTTGGAGAAGCAGCGACCCGGAGCGTCTTTTTCGTGTGAGTTTAGTAGCGGTTGGCATCCCAGTTTAAATGTGACATTACCGCCATCTACTGGACTGGATGGTGAAGAAGAGGATTAACAGAAAGCTAACAACGCACTCAATAGTAAGGATTAAATCCGTTTCCTAATGATAAAAATGTAATTTGGTTCCCGTGTACTCTTATGATTATGATTTATGCATATTTATTTACTCCTTTCAAACTCTACTATAATTTCCATAAAACTGAATTAAATTGAATTAGGGTGACCATATATCCTCTTTTTCCTGTTTATGTCCTCTATTTGGGACAAAAAAAAAAAGCTTTTAGTTAAGTTTTAGTAAAAGTTTAATTTAACCCCATCCCGATCCTCAGTTGGTGTCTGTCTGCCTCCTGCCCCCACTGAAAACTGAAATATGGTCACCTTAACTGAATTGTCTGGCATTATGGTGTAGTGGTTAGCACTGTGGCCTTTTTGTATGTTCTCCCTGTGCTTGGTGAGTTTCCTCCGGGTACTCCGGTTTCCTCCCACAGTCCAAAGACCTGCAGATTGGGTTAACTGGTGGTTAAAAATTGCCCATAGTGTGCGAATGAATGTGTGTGTGTGCCTTGCAATGGATTGTCACCCCGTCCAGAGTGTAGCACGCATCGTGCCCTAAAGTCTCCTTGTATAGGCTCCAGGCCCCCCACAACCCTGTATACAGGATAAAGATGTATAGACGATGAGTACGTAGACAAAAAGTAATTTGAATTGAAATAAATATATATAGATGTGCAAGACAACCATAAGGGCTCAAGGGCTCATGTTTCAAATGCTGCGCATGTTACATCAAAATGGCAGTTAATAATAAAAAGCAGAAGGAGGAGGAGTAGAATAACATTAATATTCAGTGCTATCACTGCAATCTGCTCTCTTCCTTATTTGTCTAAGCTTTAAGATGATCATCATAGGTTGTGATTTGTACAGGACAGAGATTATGCTGCTTCATATGTCCCTGGACTATGATGTTATGGGTGTGATGATCAGGTGTTGAAATCCCTAACAGAAATGGTCTGCAACCTGAGCAGAGCCACCATCATCAAAGATTCACCCCACTCAGGTTACCATCCCTTTAAACCTATGGCAGGTGCTAAAGGTCAGCCAAAACACGTACACCTACCAAAGACAGTTTTTCCCCATTGCAATTTGCACATTCATGTCACTGTCATGTTCATTTCATCTTTTTTTTTTGTTTGTTAGCACTAACGAGGAGTTGCAAATTCAGTATCTTTGTATTTGAATACAATGACAATAAGGGCAATCTTTATATATCATTATATACTTGTGAACCTCTACAAAATCAGGAAGGAGGGGGCTTTTTTTTTTTTTTTGATTTTTCCCAGATTTTCTCCCTAATTTAGTCGTGTCCAATTCCTCCCCGTCACTAGGGGGCTCCCACATTAAGGCTACTACTACCACTCAGCCAGGAGGGTCGAAGACTATCACGTGTTTCCTCCGAACCACGTGACGCCAGCCGACCGCATCTTTTCGAACTGCTCGCTCGCGCACCATTGGGGGTGGCGTAACACACTCGGAGGACGGCGTTATCCGCTCCCTCCGCTGCGCGAGCTCACAGACGCCCCTGACTGGCCGAGAAAGAATGATGAACAAGTGTTTCTGCATATGTGAAAATATTAGAAATTAGATGGAAATTAGCCCAAGCAAGCTTGACAGAAAGGTTCATGAAGCATCTGGTTGAGATTAGATCTTCTTGCAGGTAAACACACAAGCACAAATTTTATTAGTTATGTTACGATCACATAAAAATGTTCATTTTTGAAAAAACACTCCTTTTTTTTTGACTGCTGCAGTTAATAGTTCCTGAAGCATCACAGTTTTTGACCGAATTTAATTGCAAATGAAACATTTAAAATGAATATACTGGCCTCAAAGAAGGGTTGTTTCCCATCTAACTTATCACTCATTAACACTTAATATTACCTTAGTAGTGGAAAAATGCTTCACATATTTCATCAATAAATAAGAATACTATAATAAAAATGTGTAGGTCAAAGACAAACAAAACAGTTTCGGACATGCTGCTATATGAAAATAACTCATCCTGGTACAGACATACCGTCAGCCAAAAAAAAACAAAAAAAAAGTACAGATACTTCAAAACTTGTATAGAAAAGAAAACTTGTATAAATATTTTAATATTACATTTATTAATACAGTATATGTTGAAATATATGATATTATTATTTATTATTATACATCATACAATTTTTCTTTCCTTGAAGTGGGTATACAGTGTATACAGTATATATAAACAGCATGACCAACCATTAATGCCAACATCAGCCGAACACTCTACAAGGCCATTGTGGTTGCGATAAATCACAGCATGAAGTGCATCAAAGCTAAATGTATTCAAGTCATAAGAGAAGGAATTCTGCAAAGGTGTGGCTCAAAAAGGCTTCAGAAGATTGTGATGGATTGTCGTACGCGCCCTGTCGGACATGTTCTCCATGTAATGAACCAACAGAAAACTCCAGCACAAAGATGAAATCAATTCCACTTGGAGGAAGCGGGAGGCTGGAGAGATGCCAAACATCTCATCTACTGGCACTTTGTATTAGATAGGAAAAAGATGAAGATGTTGCAGGGAAACACAGGAAGAAGTTTATCTCTAAGTCTATGACTAAGTCTAAGGTTTCTGGAATTCTCAGTTATGGTATTACGCTCTCTAGAAGAATAAAAATATTGTGAAAAAACAGACACAATTTTTACAACAATTATTGTTTCCATCATTCACAATTTGATAACTAATAATAATGAGACACAGGCTGCACCACTAGTGAAGCTTTATTGCTAGATAGTGTTTCTTCTTGTTAATTTGGTAGCAGTTGGCATTTCAACTTAAAACTGCAATACAGTCACCTACTGAACTGGAGTGTAGAGCTTTAGCAGGAGAAAATTTTTTAAAATGTTAAATTTTTTAATTAAAAAAGCAGAGAAACGTTCAATGGAACAGCACAATATGTGCTTCCATGCTCATTACCGCCCCACAACCATGGTAACCATGGTTCAGCTATGGCTGTGTAGGTCAAGGATGAGATTGGCGCATGATAACACACATGGAGATTTCTGCTAAGACCGATGGCACTGAGAACACTTTGTCCGCTTCCGTGTTCAGGTATAGTACAATCAGCTTCCATATCTGATTCAATCTATGCCGGAGTATGGCGCTACTGTCATCAAAAACAACCCGAGCTGGAAACACTTGTGTTCTTGTGTTGATAAAAATTAAACAAGCTTTGGGGTCACATGTTCTCAGAACCAATCGCAGGACCCTAATGTGAAAACATCCGAAGAGTCTCACCCCCTGTATATAATAATAATCAGTTATAGTTGACATATGGATGGAGAAATTACACAACAGGCAATAACCTAGTTATCAGGGATAACCCCAAGAGGGCGCCTAAGCGCCCAAAGACTTGTTTTGCTGTTTTGTTTCGTTTTACTTCAGTTCCCAGGTTGCAACTCGGTCAGGTGACGTGGGCGCTCACCTGAACCGAGTTAATCGTTAGTTTAATTATAAATAGAGTGTTTTCAGTTTAGTGAGTCGTCTAGCATTTGTTACGTTTATACTAGTATGAGTTCCGTTATAATGATCCGTGTTATATCCAACACATGTGACAGTTAGGGCATCGCTCCGGTGTGAACACGCTGGTGTTGTTGGAGAGTACTCGGCCGATTAAAACTCTTCCCACACTCTAAGCAATGATACGGCTTCTCTCCCGTGTGAATACGCTGGTGATCTTTGAAATCACCTCGCTGAGAAAAACTCTTTCCACACTGTGAGCAATGATATGGCTTCTCTCCTGTGTGAATGCGCTCATGTCGTTGGAGATGACTATTCCAAGTGAAAAATTTCCCACACTGTGAGCACTGTTATGGCTTATCTCCTGTGTGACAGCGCCAGTGTAACTGGAGATGACCCTTGCAACTGAAATCTTTCCACACTCTGAACAGTGATACGGCTTCTCCCTGGTGTGAAGGGGCTGGTGTTGGTGAAGCGTACTCTGCTGAGTAAAACATTTCCCACACTGTGAGCACTATACAACTCTTTCCACAGTCTGAGCAGTGATGAATTTCCTTCTTTACGGTCCATAGCATCTGATACTCTTTGTGAGGCTGACTGGAGCCTTTTGAGGAGATAGGAAGATCATGTTTAATCTCTCCTGATTACTGCAGTTTCAGATACTCTTTGCAGTGACATCTCTGGATGTGTTTGTGAAGATAAATTTGAGATGCATAGTAAAGAGAACACATAGATCAGAAAAGCTTTGCAACAGAGTACTGTTCGATTCTAGAGACGTAAAAGCAGAAAAAAACTATTAGACATTGAAGGAAAAATGTAATAAGATTAGAATCTCAAATGGTTTATTTGATCTCAAACATTCCTTTGTTTGAGATCAAATAAAACATTTGAGATTCTACATGATTGAAGACTTACTAATTTGTGGTCCAAGAAACCAACAGAAAAGAATAATAACAGCTTTAATTGTGTAAAGATTCAGGAGGCTCAGGGTCACCAAAATGGACTTGTACAAAAATAGAGCAGAGTGCTATTGATGTCTGTGATGTTGTACTTATCTAACTACAAGTGGCATTTCACTTGACACAAACCATACTGGTCCTAAAACAATTTTCATTCCTATATTTGTTAAATTATAATTTATCCACCTACAATGTCCCGATATTCTTATAGTTTTCTCCCATCTTATGCTATAGTCCCTCTTTCACAAGCTCGCCCCCACCCCCCAGCTGACCCCCACCCGCCACACACACACAAAACAGTATAAAAAAAAGTGTGCATTCAGCACCAAGGCCAGTTCCACTGCATGCACTGAAGGGGATGTGCATTATAAGTTAACTTGTCAGGTGGTGCATATCCCCTCACAATTCCACTGTAATCATGCCTCATCACTATAATAGGACTTCCAAGCATCAGACTGGTGAGTAAGGTATCCTGGGGGCTTGCACATGACTCTTTGTCTCCATCTCTCACATCACATTTCTCTAGTCAAAAAGATCCCCAACACTGGGAGACATGCCGAATAAAGAGCTGCAGAGTACCCTCGACCACCTTCTTGGCATCCCACCTTTAGCCTCGGCTGACCACAACCTCAAAGTAGTCTGTAAAGTCCCGAAGGTTGCACTGCCTGCCCTTTCTCAAGACTTCCACTCTCCATCCTGGCACCCTTCTGAATTTTTCTAACTAAAAGAGCACCTTTCCCACCAATCTGTGTTTCCTCATATCTGTGAGGCACTTGTTACGCTCTGGTCTAGGTCGGGCCGTAACAGGAATGAAAAGAAAAAAAAATCGGTGTGAGACCAATTGTGCGTTTGCCCAGTGTTTATTTACAAAAAGTGAATAAGCTATGAGCTTCAGAAGCTGACAAGGCAAACATAATAAACAATATTCCCTCGTCCTAGTCCCTAACTGCACCAAAAGAAAAGACACAGAAATACTAACCTTACACCCTTACTAACCACAAACTAACTAAAAATACTACCCTTACTCCCTTACTAACCACTAACACTGTAGTGGGTGGGACCTGAAACAATAAGGGAAGACACACCTCCATCTCACCACCAGCAGAGACATATGTAAAAGCACAAAACACAGATACACTAGATAATGTAAGATACTGGAATGCACTCTATCCACGCTGGTGCTGAGAGGCTGGAAGGCTTTTCAAAACCTGTCCTCTGTGGTATGTTCCACGGGAGCTACTATGTCACCTACACGAGAGCAAAGCATCACTAGATGGACCCATGCCCACCACAAAATTGCCTCTAGGGGGCCTGCCCCAACAGAGTGTACAGAGTACCACGCTGAGACATCCTTGACACAGAAAGTGCTGTCACACTAGTTCACCTGGTGATCATCCAACAGGATGCGCGGCTATGTGATCCTCTTGATCCTTCGCATCGATTTTAAGATACTTTTTTTGATGTATAAAGCATTAAATGATCCCGCGCCACAGTATCTGAGTGAACTGGTAGTGTCTGACATTCCGTCACACCTACTTCAATCAAAGGATGCAGGCGGCTTGTCAGTACCATGTATCATGGAAACTACTGCTGGGGGCAGAGCTTTTTCCTTACAAAGCCCCAAAGTTATGGAATAGTCTTCCAATTAATGTTCGGAACTCAGACACAGTGTCAGTGTTTAAGTCTAGGCTAAAAACTTATTTATTTAGCCAAGCTTTTTTGTAAATAGATATGCCTTAAGTAAAGAAGCAGATCTGGGGGACTCATGGACGTAGAGTATTATGGTGAACTGGTATTGTTAGATGCTGCCTCCCCTCTTTTATTGATTACTCAGGTTTGTTGACAGTGAAGCAATTGGTCACTTTACAATTCTGGGAGCCCTCATGTCTGTGTTTCCTTCTGGCTAACCCTTTTAGTTATGCTCTCATAGTTAGTCCTGCTGAGTCCCTGCTTGCACTCTACACTAAATATACATTCCTTTTATACATTGTGTGACTGTGACCATACATAACTGCCATCTCTCCTTCTCTTCTGCTCTCTCTTGTTCTCTCTCTTTCCCTTTAACTGTCTCTTTGTCGAGATATACATGTTGCTCCTAAGCTGCCAGTGATCAAGACCCTCTCTGCCCTCTGGACCTCGTCCTGGTGTCCTGCTTCTGGTTGGAGATCCCATCGCATGGATGTCCTGTGTGGTCTGCTTGGGATGCATGTGGTGACTGAGGACAGTCCCACTTTTTCACAAAGACGGACCTGGCCTACAATAACAAACTGGACTCCATTTTAACTTAGACACATCTCCTGTTACACTGAACTTCCAGCCTCCTAACACACAGTATGACTGCAGATCAATCCCCGCTATCCGTTATCACCCAAATGAGGATGGGACCCCTGTTGAGTCTGGTTCCTCTCAAGGTTTCTACTGCCATCTCAAGGAGTTTTTACTTGCCACTGTCGCCATCGTGCTCGGCTTGCTCATCAGGGAAAACCTCATCATGTTGATTCATACACATTCACATTTCATAGAAACTTAAATATTTTTTTGATTGTGTGAAGCTGCTTTGCGACAATGTCAATTGTTAAAAGCGCTATACAAATAAAATTTAACTGAATTGAATCCTCTCTCAATGTATACACAGAGCCAGTGCCTGGTGTAACAAGAAGAGGAGGTTACCCTGGCTCAACAACAAGAATGAAATGACCTGATAAAAAAGGAAATGGGGATCACCCACCTCGTGTGGCACTACCTTAAAACCCCACCAAGAGCAATTTTCTGCCAATGACCCTATTGAACCCCCGAGGTGTAGCATTGTGCCGTCAAAGCCAAAGTGTCCAAATAGCTCTGCAATGGCACCATAGGGGATTCTACTATCTCCTGGTCCAGCCATATCATCACTGTTTACATTTACATTTAGGCATTTGGCAGACAGTGACATACAAGCGTGCTGTGTAGTTTCCATCATTGGATAGATCCTTACAATGGGTTTCTAGGTTACTAACTAAGAACTATCAATCAAAAAAAATTTTCAAGTTTTTTTTTGTTGTTGTTGTCAAACCCAATTGGTCTATCTGCTAATGCAATGACTTCCAGCACCTGAACCAGATTTAGGAGTTCGACACATTCTCGCTACCATGAGTGTATGACCTCATGGACTGGTTGAGTTTTGGACCTCTGGAACTATCTACCACACAAAAGGGTACTGGCAAGTAGTTCTTACACCGGAAGCTAAAGAAAAAGAGCCGTTCAGCACAGAAAATGTCCATTGGCAATATAGGGTCCTCCCTGTGGCCTGTGGTCAACCAGAAAAAGTGCAGTGGGCCACAGAAACAGAGCCTGCATTACAGAAACTAAAAACCCACCTCATCAGTTCCCGAATTCTCCTAAACCCTGACTCTGACCACCGATTTCTGATGCATATGGACACTTCAGGCTTAACGCAGTCCTCTCTAAGGACTTAGATGGAAGAGAACATCCCATGCTGTCTGTGAGAAGAAAACTCATGACAGTAGAACAACGCCACATGTCAGTAGAGCGAGAAGCTCTTACCATCAAATATGCCGTAGAACTGCTACATAACGTCCTTGCAGTGGTCAGAAAAGGCTAAAGACCCTAACGCTGACATTACCCGGTGGTTTCTCTCAACGCAAGATTACTCAATCATCCACCAGCCAAGGGCTCAATAGAGAATGTAGGCAGTAATGCAGTAATGGATTTTTCTGATGCCACACATTCCTCTCAATGCTCGCCACAAGCTCTGAGCTGTTGTAGGGAAATAGTGCTGTGACGGCCAACACCTTCACACACACAGTGTTGAAACGGATAGGAAAGTGCACATTCAGCACCAGGGTCAGCTCCTCTACATACGATGGAGGGTTGAGGTGCCATAAATCACCATGTTTGGTGATGACCCCTTTACAAAAGGACGATTAAATATCAGACCAATGAGTAAGGTATTCTGGTCCTACTCGCTCATAAGTCTTTGTCCCCTTGTGTCTTACCTCAGATTGGACCAGTCAAGCAGATCCCCGACACCAGGAGCCATGCTGTGTAGGGGCTACTGCTTACCCTCGACCACCTGAGCTTACCTCCTTGTCATCCCCACCTTCAGCCTCAGTTGACCTTGACCGCCAGGTACCCTCACCAAACTGTTGACACCATCAAAGCCCCAAAGATTGCACCACCTGCCCTTTTCACTCACCTTTTTCACAAATTACACTCAGCCTTGCACCCTTGCCAGTTTTTCTATATAAAAGAGCACTTTCCATGTGTCTGTAACTGGCTCACCCCACTCTGTTAGCTTTACACTATAGCAGGGTACAAAGATTTTTCATTCAAAAGGCCCCCAAATATGGACAAGTTTCCCAGCAATGCTCTCAAACCGTCATAATTATTAAATATTGACTTAAAATCTACTGATTTATTTAGGCATTTTTTTCCTAATAGCTTTTTTTCTAGCTTAAAGGTGCAGATCTTGTAGTTCATCACCTCTTAAGAGCTATAGTCAAGCTGTATGTTAGTCGTCCTGCCTAAAATTCTAATTCAAATTTGAAATGGAGAGAATGAACAGACTTTACCATTTGTGGAGGACTTTTTGTTCCACAGGTAGTAAAAAGCAGGCCTGAGTTCTTTGGTGTACTCCTCTTCATACCACACTAAGAGCTCCTGTCCTGGGTTAATGGGTCGACAGCACCGATACAGAATTCCACCTTGATACTGAAATGCCACAAGATTGTTCCTCATCATTACGAGCGCAATTCACATACCTACAAGAATTTGGCAAAAGGGCAAAAAATGTAAAAACTCATGTCATAGTCACAGACCAAGAGAAAGCATGAGGCAGATGGATGGGAGGAAAACAAGTCTATTTAAAACTAATTAGAAGCTCATTAAAGTCTTTTTAAAAAGGCCCAACAACTGGAGCATTTCTCACCTCATCCAATTTGCATGAACTTCTCTTGCACCATCTATGTATTCTTCACACCGCTTGCTTCTGTAGATCTATAGAAAGAAACATACTGTATTTCCATTATCTTCAATAAATCAATGCTTGAAAATTAAATGTGTTCAGGCACATAAATTAATGTATTGTTATGATTAAAACAAATTTTAACTAGTCATCTTGTGAATATTCAATTGAGAGTAAATTTATTTATCTACACATGATATACAGGGTGGGCCATTTATATGGATACACCTTAATAAAATGGGAACAGTTGGTGATATTAACGTCCTGTTTGTGGCACATTAGTATATGTGAGGGGGCAAACTTTTCAAGATGGGTGGTGACCATGGTGGCCATTTGGAAGTCGGCCATCTTGGAGCCAACTTTTGTATTTTCAATAGGAAGAGGGTCATGTGACACGAGTGATTTACAAGTTTCTGACCACTTACAAAATGTGTTCAATGTGCTGCCCATTGTGATGGATTGTCAATGCAACCCTCTTCTCCCACTCTTCACAGACTGATAGCAACATCGCAGGAGAAATGACAGCACAGGCTTCCAGTATCCGTAGTTTTAGGTGCTGCACATCTCGTATCTTCACACCATAGACAATTGGCTGATTCCATTTCAAATCTCCCAATTTCATAGAAATGTCCCAGATGACCCTCTCAGATTTCCCTGAAAAATTCACAGGTGCTCCTATACCAAACGTAGGCAGAAACCTGAAGTATTTGGTGTCTCTCTCAAGTAGTTTGAAAACTGCAGCCTTTCAAAATTCCAATATTTTTTTACATTTTGCCAAACGAGCCTCTCAGAGCAACTTCCAACATGAATAACTCCACTTCTATGCAGTTCACAGTTCTGAAACTCTGTGAAGACGAGGCCGCCCCCAGGCGTTCTAGCGGGTGCTTCGGGGTGGAGTCTGTGGAAGTCTGTGATCAGGGACCGGTCTAAAATGAATTTGGCGGGTACCCAAGTTCTCTCTTCGGGGCCGTAACCCTCCCAGTCTACTAAGTATTGGATCCCCCGTCAGCGACGGCGAGACTTGAGGAGGCTGCAAACAGTGAATGCTTCTCCCCCATCAATGAGTCTGGGGGGTGGGGGAGGTTGGGGGGGTGTAGACAGTGGGCAAGAGACCAGGCGGCGAATCTGGGAGAAGTGGAACGTGGGGTTGATTCGGCGCATGGAGAGAGGTAGAGACAGTAGGACGGAGCACGGGTTGATGATGCGGTTGATAGTGAAGGGACCGATGAACCTTGGGGAGAGTTTCTTTGAGGTGGTCTTGAGGGGAAGGTCATGTGTAGATAGCATTACCCTTTGGCCGATCCGATACCTTGGAGCTAATGATCGGTGACGGTTAGCGTGATGCCGGAAGAAGCTCACGGAGCGCAAAAGATGGTTGCGGGCCCGCAGCCATGTCCTCTTACAGCGACGGACGAAGGTTAGGGCTGAGGGAACAGCCACCTCCTCCTCCTGGGCGGGAAAGAGCGGAGGTTGGTAGCCTAGGCAGCAGTGAAAGGGAGACATGCCTGTGGAGGAGGTTCATAGTGAGTTGTGGGCATACTCAACCCAGGGGAGGTAGCGGCTCCAAGAGGATGGGTCCCGAGAGGCCATGCACCTTAGGGACTTTTCTAGTTCTTGGTTCATTTGTTCGATCTGGCCGTTAATTTGAGGGTGAAATCCAGATGAGAGGCTAGGGGTAGCGCCGATGAGGTTACAAAAAGCCTTCCAGAACTGTGTCGAGAACTAGGGGCCCCTGTCCGAGACAATGCTGATTGGGAGCCCATGAAGGCGAAAAACATGGTTGACCAGGAGCTCTGCTGTTTCTTTGGCTGACGGGAGTTTGGGTAGTGGGATGAAATGAGCTGATTTGGAAAAACGATCTATAATGGTAAAGATGCATGTATTGTTCTGTGATGGTGGTAGTCCGGTGACAAAATCAATCGAGATGTGAGACCAGGGGCGGTGAGGGATGGGGAGAGGTCTAAGTAACCCTTCTGGCGGTCTGTTTGTGTTCTTGTTTCTAGAACAGACATTGCAGGAAGCCACAAAACCTTTAACATCCTCCTTGATGGTGGGCCACCAAAAGCGTTGATCTAGGAGAAAGAGCCGCTCCAGGATGGCCGGCCAGCCTGGAACTATGGGCCCAGTCCAACACTTGAGGGTGCACAGAGGCAGGAACAAAGAGTTTGTTGGGGGGAACGACACTTGGGCCTGGTTCTTGCTCGAGGGTCTGCTGAACGAGGTGTTACACATCCAGTTGGGTCGTTGCTACGAGACAGTGAGGGGGAAGGATTGTTTCTGGCAAGGGCATGTCTTGGGAAGAGGAGAACTGTCGTGAGAGGGCATCAGGCTTGACATTCTTGGAACCAGGGCGTTAAGATAGCGTGAACAGAAAACGAGAGAATAATAGTGACCATCGTGCCTGACGTGAATTTAGTCTCTTAGCAGTCTTTAGGTACTCCAGGTTTCAATGATCCGTCCAAACGAGGAAAGGATGTTCCGCCCCCTCCAACCAATGTCTCCATTCCTCAAGTGCCAGCTTGACTGCCAGGAGTTCACGGTCTCCAATGCCATGGTTGCGTTCAGGGGGTGTGAGACGAAGGGAGAAAAAGGAGCAAGGGTGGAATTTATTGTCCTTGGGGTATCTCTGTGAAAGGACAGCTCCAACTCTGGTCTCCGATGTGTCTACCTCCACAACAAACTGAAGGGCGGGATCTGGGAAGATGAGAATGGGTGCTGTGGTGAAGCGGTGCTTGAGTTCCTTAAAGGCCTCCTCGGCCATAGAGTTCCATCAGAAAGGAGTCTTGGAAGAAGTGAGTGCAGTAAGTGGAGCTGCCACCGTACTATAACTTCGGATGAAGCGACGATAAAAAATGGCAAACCCCAGGAAACGTTGAAGCTCCCGCCTTGAAGAAGGCCAGTCCGTAACAGCTTTGACCTTGGTGGGGTCCATACATGGGATTCGTGTTCCTTTAAAGAACATGAAAAAATTAGGATGTCATCCAGGTAAGAAAAGGCAAAAACATTGAGGAAGGACGTCATTGATGAGGGCCTGGAACACGGCTGGCGCGTTGGTCAAACCGAACGGGACTACTAGATATTCATAGTGGCCCGTGGGTGTGTTAAAAGCAATTTTCCACTCATCACCCTCCCGTATTCTGACGAGATGGTAGGCATTTCTTAAATCAAGCTTGGTGAATGCACGGGCATCTTGAAGGAGTTCGAAGGCAGAGGACATAAGCGGGAGGGGATACCGGTTCTTTATGGTGATCTCATTCAAGCCTCTGTAGTCAATACAGGGTCTGAGAGACTTGTCTCTCTTATCTACAAAGAAGAATCCTGCGCCCGCCGGTGACAACGATGGACAGATAATCCCTGCTGCGAGTGATTCATTAATGTATTGTTCCATGGCCTCTCTCTCTGGGCGAGAAAGGGAGTAGAGTCGTCCCTTGGTTGGAGAGGTTCCAGGAAGCAGGTCAATGGCGCAGTCATAGGGGCGGTGGGGTGGTAAGGTGATGGCCCGTGACTTACTGAACACTTGCCGTAAATCATGGTATACAGTGGTAACCTTGGTTAAGTCTGGGATCTCCTCTCGTGGTGCATAGGTTCGGCCCCTAGGGGCTGAGTGTAGACATGAGGAGAGGCAGGCGGGGCTCCAATCAAGGATGCTCCTTTTAACCCAATCGATGTGGGGGCTATGACGTCTTAGCCATGGGAGTCCCAGAACAAGAGGTGCATGAGCATTTTGGACAATAAGAAATGAGATGGTTTCCAGAAATCAATGTGATTTCCAGAAAACTGTAGGGTGACGGGAGTGGGTCTGCTACCATCAAGGGCCTGAACAGTAAAGGGTTGGCTCAGAGGTGTGAGAGGGATTCGGAAGTCGGAGGCCGTAGACGAGGAAATTAGATTCTGGTCAGCCCCGGAGTCCACTAAGGCATGAGCGACGTAAGACCGATCACCGTGAGTGATGGTTACATTTTGACAGTGACACAGTTTACATTAACAAAAATGAGGTGTACCATTGTAGTGCTATTTGACCTTACCGCATTTCTTTTATATTTCCTCCTTTGATTTCTCTGGTATGAAACGGAAATAAGTAGCAAAAAACAAACAAAAAAAGGTATCGACCAAGAATTTCACATCCTTACTTGACATGGAAGTAACTTTCTCTGCGTGTTATAATAAATGACTTTACCTTTGTGCTCTATAATCATATTGAGTATATGTATGTAGAAAGAAGCATAGCCTGAATAACACTGTAACACTGTAAATGACTATTAGGCATTTCATCTGTGTGTCACTACAAGGCTTATGGTCAAGCACTTATGGTTGGTCTTCTCAGGCTCTTTGTTGTGTTTTACCTTTTATATCGCTAAATACTGATGTCATTGTGAATCAAAACTCTTAAATATACACAATACATCGTTCGCTACAAAAAAATTACCTTTGTCCACTTGTTTTGTTTGTCTGTATACGGCTTAGCGTAAATTAGGTAAGGTTACTGTTTATAATTACGGAGACCGCTAAGACTTCCTATTTTTGTATGGTTGGCGCGAAAGTTTCGCGTTTGTATCAGCATTTAAATTATATAGCATTTCAGTTTTATTTAATAATAATATTAATAGCAATTAATTTGAACCTTTTCATACTAACATGAAATCTTTTAAATTAGCATATTAAACCGCTAGTCAAGAAACCTGACCTTCACACCTGACAGCTTTCCAATTTCAGGCCGATATCAAACTTTCTCTTTACCGCAAAGATTCTGGAAAAGATAGTAGCGGAGCAGCTATGCTCATATCTACATAAAAAAAGCATACATGAACTGTATCCGTCAGGATTTAGGCCTCATCACAGCACAGAGACAGCACTCAAAGTAGTAAATGACCTCCTATTGGCCTCTGATCAGGGTTGTGTCACTATACTTGTGTTACTCGAACTCAGTGCAGCTTTTGACACCAATGATCATAGTATTCTTCTTCACAGATTAGAGAATGTAGTAGGAATTAAGGGACCAGCCCTCTCCTGGCTCAGATCCTATTTGACTGATCGTTATCAGTATGTACAGTTGTGGCCAAAAGTTTTGAGAATGACACAAATATTAGTTTTCACAAAGTTTGCTGCTAAATTGCTTTTAGATCTTTGTTTCAGTTGTTTCTGTGATGTACTGAAATATAATTACAAGCACTTCATATGTTTCAAAGTCTTTTATCGACAATTACATGACATTTATGCAAAGAGTCAGTATTTGCAGTGTTGGCCTTTCTTTTTCAGGACCTCTGCAATTCGACTGGGCTGCTCTCAATCAACTTCTGGGCCAAATCTTGACTGATAGCAACCCATTCTTTCATAATCACTTCTTGGAGTTTGTCAGAATTAGTGGGTTTTTGTTTGTCCACCTGCCTCTTGAGGATTGACCACAAGTTCTCAATGGGATTAAGATCTGGGGAGTTTCCAGGCCATGGACCCAAAATCTCAACGTTTTGGTCCCCGAGCCACTTAGATATCACTTTTGGCACGGTGCTCCATTGTGCTGGAAAATGCATTGTTCTTCACCAAACTGTTGATGGATTGTTGGAAGAAGTTGTTGTTGGAAGGTGTTTTGGTCCCATTCTTTATTCATGGCTGTGTTTTGGGGCAAAATTATGAGTGAGCCCACTCCCTTGGATGAGTCTCTACCCCACACATGAATGGTCTCAGGATGCTTTACTGTTGAAATGACACAGGACTGATGGTAGCCCTCACCTTTTCTTCTCCGAACAAGCCTTTTTCCAGATGCCCCAAACTATCGGAAAGAGGCTTCATCCAAGAATATGACTTTGCCCCAGTCCTCAGCAGTCCATTTGCCATACTTTTTGCAGAAGATCAATTATGTTTTTTTTTGGAGAGAAGTGGCTTCTTTGCTGCCCTTCTTGACACCAGGCCATCTTCCAAAAGTCTTCGCCTCACCGTGCGTGCAGATGCACTCACACCTGCCTGCTGCCATTCCTGAGCAAGCTCTGCACTGGTGGCACTCCGATCCCGCGGCTGAATCCTCTTTAGGAGACAATCCTGGCGCTTGCTGGACTTTCTTGGACGCCTTGAAGCCTTCTTAACAAGAATTTAACCTCTTTCCTTGAAGTTCTTGATGATCCTGTAAATTGTTGATTTAGGTGCAATCATAGTAGCCGCAATATCCTTGCCTGTGAAGCCATTTTTATGCAACGCAATGATGCCTGCACGCATTACTTTGCAGGTCACCATGGTTAACAATGAAAGAACAATTATTTCAAGCATCACCCTCCTTTTAACATAGGTCAAGTCTGCCATTCTAACCCAATCAGCCTGACATAATGATCTCCAGGCTTGTGTTCGTCAACATTCTCACCCGAGTTAACAAGACGATTACGGAAATGATCTCAGCAGGTCCTTTAATGACAACAATGAAATGCAGTGGAAAGTTTTTTTCATGATTAAGTTAATTTTCATGGCAAAGAAGGACTATGCAATTCATCTGATCACTCTTCATAACATTCTGGAGTATATGCAAATTGCTATTATAAAAACTTAAGCAGCAACGTTTTCAATTTCCAATATTTATGTAATTCTCAAAAATTTTGACCATGACTGTAGATCTAAATGGTGATTATTCTGCATGTTCTTTAGTGGAGTTTGGTGTTCCACACGGTTCAGTTTTAGGCCCACTGCTGTTTTCCCTTTACATGCTTCTTTTGGGCAACATAATCCATAAGCATGATATTAGCTTTCATTGCTATGCTGATGACACACAGTTATACGTCTCAGCAAACCAGATGAGAAAAACAGCTTGCTAAAGTTGAGCAATGCGTAAAGGATATAAGAGACTGGATGCTAATTAACTTCCTTCTGCTTAATCCTGATAAGACAGAAGTTCTAGTCATAGGACCGTATGCAGTTAGAAGCAAGATTTTAGATCACACTGTAATTTTAAATGGCCTTTCTGTTCTATCAAGTGAAACAGTGAAAGACCTCGGTGTGATTATAGATTCTAGTCTTTCATTTGAAGCTCATGTAGATATTACCAGGATAGCTTTCTTTCACCTCAGAAATATTGCCAAGATAAAGAATATATCATCACTAAATGATGCAGAAAAACTAGTTCACGCTTTTATCACCTCTAGGTTGGACTATTGGTACACCTTACTGTCTGATTGTTCAACTAGGTGCATGAACCACAAGATACGAGCACATCACCCCTATCATATCCACACTGCAGTGGCTCCCTGTGAAATTTCACATAGATTTTAAAATACTACTATTGATGTTTAAAGCATTAAATAGTCTTACGCTACAGTATCTAAGTGAACTGCTATTCAATTCAATTTTATTTGTATAGTGCTTTTAACAACTGTAATTGTCGCAAAGCAGCTTTACACGATCAAAATAATTATTTAAGTTTGTATGGAATGTCAATGTGTATGAATCAAAATGGTCAGTTTGTCGCTGATGAGCAAACCGAGGGCAACAGTGGCAAGGAAAATTACCATTATTTTTATTCAATTATGTCACAACTACTTACGGTCAAAAGAAAACATTTGTAACCACATTTTAAACATAATTATGAAGTTACATAGTTTGTCTTCCATAGACAGTCTGCAAAAAATATGAAAAATGCATTTTAAGAAACAGATAATTGTTAAATCAATGATTAACTGATAAAACAGTAACAACAAACATAAAAGATGAAAACATTAAATCATGCATGTTCAAGTCAGTGCACTTAATTGACCCAAATAAATGAATGTATTTTCATGCTGGAAACGGGGTAACTGCATCTCTCTGGTGTGAACACTCTGGTGTTTTTGGAGAGTACTCGGTCGATTAAAACCCTTCCCACACTCTAAGCACTGATACGGCCTCTCTCCCGTGTGAAGGCGCAGGTGATCTTTGAGGTTACTTCTCTGAATAAAACTCTTTCCACATCTGGAACACTGATACGGCTTCTCTCCTGTGTGACGGCGCTCGTGATCTTTGAAATTACGTCGGTGAGAAAAAGTCTGTCCGCACTGTGAGCAATGATACGGCTTCTCTCCTGTGTGAATGCGTTGGTGTTTGTTTAAAGTACTGTTGTCAGCAAATCTCTTTTCGCACTGTGAACACTGATAAGGCTTCTCGCCAGTATGAATGCGCTCGTGTCGATGGAGAGATCTCTTGCAAGTAAAGTCTTTCCCACACTGTGAGCACTGATACGGTTTCTGGCCAGTGTGAATGTGCTCGTGCTGCTGGAAAGATCTCTTGCAAGTAAAATCTTTCCCACACTGTGAGCACTGATACGGTTTCTGGCCAGTGTGAATGTGCTTGTGTTGCTCGAGAGATCGCTTGCGAATAAAACATTTCCCACAATGTGAGCACTGATATGGTTTCTGGCCAGTGTGAATGTTCTTGTGTTGCTGGAGAGATCTCTTGCAAGTAAAACCTTTCTCACACTGTGAGCACTGATACGGTTTCTGGCCAGTGTGAATATGCTTGTGTTGCTGGAGAGATCTCTTGCAGGTAAAACCTTTCTCACACTGTGAGCACTGATACGGTTTCTGGCCAGTGTGAATGTGCTTGTGTTGCTGGAGAGATCTCTTGCAGGTAAAACCTTTCTCACACTGTGAGCACTGATACGGTTTCTGGCCAGTGTGAATGTGCTTGTGTTGCTGGAGAGATCTCTTGCAGGTAAAACCTTTCTCACACTGTGAGCACTGATACGGTTTCTGGCCAGTGTGAATGTGCATGTGTTGCTGGAGAGATCTCTTGCAAGTAAAGCATTTCTCACACTGTGAGCAATTATACAGCCCTTCTCTAAAGTGAGTGCGCTGGTGTTTTCGAAGAGCACTCGGCATAGGAAAACTCATTCCACACTGTGAGCACTGAAACGGCTTCTCTCCTGTGTGGAGTCGCTGGTGTCGGTCGAGAGAACCCTGCTGCGTAAATCTCTTCCCACACTGTGAGCAGTGAAATGGCTTCTCTCCTGTGTGAATGAGCTGGTGTTTATTGAGATTATCTCTCTGAGTAAAACTCTTTCCACACTGTAAGCAGTGATACAGCTTCTTTACTGTGGTAATGCACTTATGTGATTTGAAGTCATTCTGATCAGCAAAACTCTTTCCACAGTCTGAGCAGTGATGAATTTCCTTCTGTATGTTATTGTCAGAACTGAGAGTATCAGATGATGAGGGCTGACTGGAGCCTTTTGAGGAGATAGGAAGCTCATGTTTAATCTCTCCTGATTCCCACAGTCTTATGTTTTCTTCGCAGTGACATCTCTGGATGTGTTTGTCAAGATAAATTTGAGATGCATAGGAAGAAGCACATATAGAGCAGGAAAAGCTTTCTAACAGAGTGTTGTGTAATTCTGGAAAAGTAAAAGAAGAAAAAAAAAATCAGTCATAGAACACAAAAAGTCATAAGATTAGATTCAGAGATTATAAAATATACTGTACATTACATTACACAGTACAGACCAAAAGTTTGGACACACCTTCTCATTCAAAGAGTTTGAATTTGAATTATGGCAAAAAAAAAAAAGCAGCTAAGTAAAGAAAAACGAGTGGCCATCATTACTTTAAGAAATGAAGGTCAGTCAGTCTGAAAATTGGGAAAACTTTGAAAGTGACCCCAAGTGCAGTCACAAAAACCATAAAGCGCTACAAAGAAACTGGCTGACATGCGAACCGCCCCAGGAAAGGAAGACCGAGAGTCACCTCTGCTGCGGAGGATAAGTTCATCCGAATCACCAGCCTCAGAAATCGCAGGTTAACAGCAGCTCAGATCAGAGAGCAGGTCAATGCCACACAGAGTTCTAGCAGCAGACAGCACATCTCTAGAACAACTGTTAAGAGGAGACTGTGTGAATCAGGCCTTCATGGTAGAATATGTGCTAGGAATCCACTGCCAAGAGCTACTCTTTGAATGAGAAGGTGTGTCCAAACTTTTTACCCTAACGTGTTTGAGATCAAATAAAACATTTGAGATCCTATATGAATGAAAACTTTTACATTTTTCGTACAATTTGTGATCCAAAAAACCAACGGAAGAGAATAATTGAACCTGGGAACAGCTTTGATTGAGTAAAGATTCATGAGGCTTATGATCACCGACATGGACTTACAAAAATACTGCAGAGTGCTATTGATGTCCGTGATGTTGTACTCATATAACTACAAGTGGCATTTCACTTGACACAAACCATACTGGTTCTGAAACAATTTTCGTAAATCATAATCTGCTACATCTGCTGTAATATTTTAGTTATAATTGTTTATGTAATGGTTAAGATATGCCAATTAATCACTCAAGATCAATTCAATGGAATGTCATTCCTATAAATGTGTTCTTCAATCTTAAGTTATCCACTCACTATATTCCAACATTCTTAGTTTTCTCCCATCTTATCCTATAGGTGCTCTATCGTACACACACACACACACACACCAGTATAAGGGCCTGCAATAACCAACATTTGTTAGGACTACAGTACACTCAGGCTATCGTTGAGTGCACAATAAATAATTCCTCTTTCATTACAAGGTGGCTCTTAGTCCACTGACTCATCTAAATTCTTCTGAAACTGCATTATGATGTTGATTTTCATATTATTTAATGGCACCTAGAATATTGAAGACTATTGTGACAGTGGGAGTACAGCCAACTCCTTTATTCAACCACACGCTCTATGTCATCACTGTTGAAAAAGAAAGGAAAGTGTGCATTCAGCAACAAGGTCAGCTCCACTACATGCACTGAAGGGGATTTTCTTCTTCAAAATCGTCAACCTGTATATTAGATCCTATACCGACACATTTTCTCAAGCAGATAGTACCAGCAATAATAGAACCCCTGTTGAAAGTAATTAACTGTTCACTCAGTAGTGGGTATGTCCCCAAATCCTTTAAATTAGCCGTTATTAAACCGCTAATCAAGAAACCTGACCTTGACCCCTGTCTGCTTTCTAATTACAGGCCGATATCAAACCTTCCGTTTATCTCCAAGATTTTGGAAAAGGTAGTATCACAGTAGCTATGTTCACATCTACACAGAAATAGCATAAATTAACTGTATCAGTCAGGATTTAGGCCTCATCACAGCACAGAGACAGCACTTGTTAAAGTAGTAAACGACCTCCTATGGGCCTCTGATCAGGGTTGCGTCACTATACTTGTGTCACTGGACCTCAGTGCAGCTTTTGACACCATTGATCATAGTATTCTCCTTCACAGATTAGAAAAGGTAGTTGGAATTAAGGGAACTGCCCTCTTGTGGCTCAGATCCTACTTGACTGATCGTTATCAGTTTGTAGATTTAGATGGTGACCATTCCTCATGTTCTCAAGTGGAGTTTGGTGTTCCACAGGGCTCAGTTTTAGGCCCACTGCTTTTTTCCCTTTACATGCTTCCTCTGGGCAACATAATTCGTAAACATGGTATTAGTTTTCATTGTTATGCTGATGACACACAATTATATGTCTCAGCAAAACCAGATGAGAAAAACCAGTTTGCTAAAATTGAGCAGTGTGTGCAGGACATACGAGATTGGATGTTAATTAATTTTCTTCTGCTTAACTGATAAGACAGAAGTTCTAGTCATAGGACCACAAGTAGCTAGAAGTAAGCTTTCTGATCACACTGTAACTTTAGATGGCCTTTCTGTTCCATCAAGTGCAACAGTAAAAGACCTCGGTGTGATTATAGATTCCAACCTTTCGTTTGAAGCTCATGTAGATAATATTACCAGGATAGCTTTCTTTCACCTTAGAAATATTGCCAAGATAAGAAACATATTGTCACTAAATGATGCAGAAAAACTAGTTCATGCTTTTATCACCTCTAGGTTGGACTATTGTAACGCCTTACTGTCTGGTTGTTCAACTAGGTGTATAAACAAGCTTCAGTTAGTACAGAATGCAGCAGCGAGAGTCCTCACTAGAACCAGAAGATACGAGCACATCACCCCTATCTTATCTACACTGCATTGGCTCCCTGTGAAATTTCACATCGATTTCAAGATACTACTTTTGACATTTAAAGCACTAAATGGTCTCGCACACAGTATTTGAGTGAACTGTTAGTGTAACCACCACGCCTTACTTCGATCAAAGGATGCAGGCTGCCTGTCAGTACCACGTATTATTAAAACTACAGCAGGGGCAGAGCTTTTCAAAGCCCCAAAGTTATGGAATAGTCTTCCTGTTAATGTTCGGGACTCAGACACAGTCTCAGTTTTAAGTCTAGGCTAAAAACCTATTTATTTAGCCAAGCATTTTTGTAAATAGATTAACCTTAGGTAAAGGAGCAGATCTGGGGGACTCATGGACGTAGAGTATTCTGGTGAACTGGTATGTTTAGATGCTGTCCTCCCCACTCTCATTGTTCACTCAGGTTTGCTGACGGTGAGGTGATTGGTTGCTTTACATCTCAGGGAGCCCTCATGTTTGTGTTTCCTTCTGGCTCTCCCTTTTAGTTATGCTGTTATAGTTAGTCCTGCCGGAGTCCCTGCTTGCACTTTGCACTAATATACATTCACCTTATACATGTTGACTGTGACCATACCTAACTGCCATCTCTCCTTATTTTCTGTTCTCTCCTTTTCTGCTCTCTCTCTCTCCCTCTCTCCTTTCCCTCTCTCTGTCTCTCTGTCGAGCTATACATGTTCGCTCCTGAGTTGCCAGTGATCCAGACCCCTCTGCCCTCTGGAGCCGTCTAACCCGTCCTGGAGTCCTGCTTCTGGTTGGAGATCCCGTCACATGGATGCCCCGTGTGGTCTGCCTGGATGCGCTTGGTGGCTGGGGATGGTTTCCATGAAGACTGTCCTATCATCGATTGATGCTCTGGGGACCTGTGACTTCAGTTGTTCGATAGCTCAGGACTGGAATCTCCTACAGTCTACCTGAGCCTCCGGGAACAAACTGGACTCCTTTTAATTTAAATTTTAACACATCTCCTGTTACACTGAACTTCCAGTACACATTATTATGCTGATCAATCCCTGCTATCCGTTATCACCCAGATGAGGATGGGTTCCCTGTTGAGTCTGGTTCCTCTCAAGGTTTCTTCCTATTACCATCTCAGGGAGTTTTTCCTTGCCACCGTCGCCCTCGGCTTGCTCATCAGGGACAATCTTATCATTTTGATTCATACACATTGCATAAAAACTTATTTCTTTTTATTGTGTAAAGCTGCTTTGCGACAATGTCAATTGTTAAAAGCGCTATATAAATAAAATTGAATTGAATTGAATTGAATGTGCATTATAAGTTGACATGTCAGGCAGTGCATATCCCCTCACAATTCTACTGTAATCACACCTCTATATTAGGACCGCCAAGCATCAGACTGGTGAGTAAGGTATGCTGGGGGCTTGCACATGACTCTTTGTCTCCATCTCTCACATCAGACTTCTCTAGTCAAAAAGATCCGCAACACTGGGAGAGGTCCTGTGTAAAGGGCAGCAGAGTACCCTCAGCTACCTCCTTGGCATCCAGAAATCCCAACAGAAATACAAAGATACTACCCTTACTCTTTCTTCTTCATGTTGGTTTTCTTCTTCATGTTGGTTTGGATCTACACATGCTGCTCCTGAGCTCCCAGTGATCCAGACCCCCATCTGCCCTCTGCACCTGCTGACTCATCCCTGTGCTGAACTGGACTTTGTGTTAATTTAAATAACTTCTGTTATATCGAACTTTCATCTGCATAACGCACATGATGTTATACAATTTCTGTTATCTGTTATCACCCAGATGAGGATGGGTTCCCTGTTGAGTCTGGTTCCTCTCAAGGTTTCTTCCTATTGCCATCTCAGGGAGTTTTTCCTTGCCACTGTCGCCGTCACCCTTGGCTTGCTCATCAGGGACAATCTCAATATCTAGACACGTTTTTCTTACACATATATACAATTCCATAAGTCTGCTTTTCATTTTCTTTTCATTTCTGTGAAGCTGCTTTGAGACAATGACCATTGTTAAAAGCGCTATAGAAATAAAATTGAATTGAATTGAATTACTCCCTTACTAACAACCAACACTGAAGTGGGTGGGACCTGAAACAATAAGGGAAGACACACCTCCATCTCACCACCAGCAGAGACATATGTAAAAGCACAGAATACAAATATACTCGATAACGTAACACATTGGTGTGAAGAGGCTGCACATGGGTCATCGTCGGGGAACTCCCCTCTGAGCCATCCTTGACACAGGAATTGCTGTCAAACTAGTTCACAGGAGGCACGGCTGTGTGATCCTCTCTCAACTGTATGCACAGTGCTGGTGCCTGGTAGAACAAGGAGAGGAGGTCACCCTGGCTCAACAACAAAAAATAAATGAATAATAAAAAAGGAATTGGGGCTCACCCACCTCGTGCGGCACTATATTAAAACCCCACAATGAACAATTTTCTACCAATGACCCCATTGAGTCCAAATAGCTCTGCAATGGCGCCATAGTGGATTCTACTAGCTCCTGGTCCAATCCGATCATCATTGCTTACATTTAGGCATTTGGCAGACGCTCTTATCCAGAGTGACTTACAAAAGTGAGAAGCAGAACCGTAAAAGTACTACATAACTGGCAGGATTGCACTTCATGCTGATCACACAGTGTTGAAACAGATAGGAAAGTGCACATACAGCACCAGGGCCAGCTCCTCTACATACGATGGAAGGTCAAGGTGCCATAAGTCACCATGTTTGGCACTGCATGTCCCCACATAGTTCTGCTGTCATGACCCCTTTACAAAAGGACAATCAAATATCAGACCAGTGAGTAAGGTATTTTGGTCCTACTCGCTCATAAGTCTTTGTTCCCTTGTGTATTACCTCAGATTGGACCAGTCGAGCAGATAGCAGACACCAGGAGCCATGCTGTGTAGGGGCTACTGCTTACACTCGATGACCTGAGCTTACCTCCTCGTTTACCTGAGCTTACCTCTCACCTTCGGCCTCAGTTGATCCTGACCGCCAGGTACCCTCGCCGAACTGCTGACACCATCAAAGCCCCAAAGTTTGCACCGCCTGCCCTCTTCACTCACCTTTTTCACAAATTAAACTCAACCTTGCACCCTTGCCAGTTTTTCTAAATAAAAGAGCACTTTGCCCGCCAAAATGTGTCTCCATGTGTCCGTGCCTGGATCACTACACTCCGTTAGCTTTACACTATAGCAGGGGACAAAGATTTTTCATACAAAAGGTCCCCAAATATGGACAAGTTTCCAAGCAAAACAGTCTCAAACCATCGCAATCATTAAGTCTTGACTTAAAATCTACTGATTGATTCAGGCATATTTTTTTTCCTAATAGCTTTTTTTCTAGGGTAAAGGTGCAGATCTTGGTAGTTCATCACCTCTTAAGAGTTATAGTCAGCTCTGCAGTTGTTTGGCTATTTCCGTGTTTGGCGGATAGCTAGCTCTGAAAGTCTTTCGGCGACCGGCATGGAGCTCAAATACACAATCCCGGAGTTGTTAAGTCCCAACAATTATTCCATTCCAACATGCATTGCTGCCATAAAAGAACTCGGACTTCTGCGCCAAAGACGCTACATCCATAGAAGTACTCAGCGAAAGTTTGTTTACCATTAGGAAAATTTCCGAGATCACCACTCACGAAGCTGGATGGAAAATGCGGAGTGAATCTCAGTCTATTACGGCCATTACAGAAATGTACTTCGCTGAAAATGCTCAAAATTTAACTTTTTAATTCACAATCTCTCTCAAATAAATCAGTTTTTATACAAGATCATATTATGGACAAAGGCTTGGACTTTATGTGTATAACAGAAACATGGCATCAGCCTGAGGTCTTTTTAGCATTAAATGTGGCATGTCCTCCTGGTTATAGCTACCTGGAGAAAGCCCGCAGCACTGGACGTGGTGGTGGCTTAGCTGTATTATACCGACAGCAACTGGATCTGTGTCCCCTTCCTGTGCCTACGCTGTCTTCATTTCAATGCCTTGCATTTAAATGTCAAGTCTCTCTTCCCATGACAATACTGCTTATTTATTGACCCCCTAAACCAAACCCAGTGTTTATCTCAGAGATCTATGATTTTCTTACATCTTTCTGTACCACTTCTTCCAGCACTATTATTCTTCGTGATTTTAATGTTCATGTAGACACCCCCTCCTGCCAGTGGCAGCTGTGTTTTTGCATGTACTGGACTGCCTCAATCTTCAACAACATGTTCATGTTCCTACACATTTCAGAGGACATATCCTGGATCTGGTTATTTAAAATTCTGTCCCTATTAGCAACCTTTTGGTGTATGATCTGGGGATGTCTGAACAATGTAATTTCAATGGAGCCGTCACTCCACACAAAAACAAAATGACATATGTTACAGAAATTTGAAAAAGATCAACCCAGATACTCTGAGCAAAGATCTTGAGGATTTTTCCTCTGCTGAATGTTTCTCAGTCACCGAGTCAGTGGACATTTACGACAAATCCCTCAGCAGTCTCCTCGATCTCCATGCCCCTGTCATGCATAGAATGGTCTGCTTCTCACGTTCAGCCCCCTGGTATACATGTGAATTGCGGAAGAAGACAGCTGGGCGTGTTCTTGAGCGACGTTTACAGGCCTCAGGACTCGCTGTTCACAAGCAAGTTTACAGAGAACATCAGAAAATCTATGCAAGCGCGCTGAGAGCTGCAAGATCACAGTTTTTCTCAAATATCATTAACAATAACTCTGGAAATTTGAAGCAACTGTTCTCTTCTATTAATCGCCTCCTGGAACCGCAATTTCAATCTCATCTGGAAGCTACAGAGGAGAGATGCAATAACATCATTACTTTCTTCAGGAAAAAAGTGGACACCATCCGCTCGTCAATATCCAGTTTCTCTGCATTGCCTGACTTGATGGATGACCCATGGCCAGGAACTTTGCAACATTTCAGCTCTTTTTCTGACGTTTCGCAGCAAGAGGTTGAGGTCATTATCAGAAAGATGAAATCATCAAATTGTGCTCTGGACCCTTTTTGGTTAAATCCAACCTCCGTGCTATAAGTCCCCTGATTACCAGTATCATAAATCACTCTCTCCTGTCTGGCTATGTTCCCCCTTCACTGAAAACTGCTGTCATCAGACCACTTCTTAAGAAATCCACCTTAGATCCAGAAGTGCTTGCAAACTACAGGCCTATTTCCAACCTCCCTTTCCTTTCTGTTCTGGAAAAAGTCGTGGCTGCACAGCTTCAGTCTCATCTGAAACAAAATGATTTGTTTGAGAAATTCCAGTCTGCTTTCACCCCTGTCACAGCATGGAAACAGCTCTGGTAAGAGTCACGAATGACCTGCTGATGCTGGGTCTCCATCACTCCTCATTCTGTTGGACTTAACCTCGGCCTTTGATACTGTTGAGCAGTTGATCAGAACATTCTTCTTCACAGATTACGTCATACTGTAGGTCTCTCTGACTCTGTTTACAACTGGATCTCATCTTATTTTACTGGAAGAACGGAGGATGTTGCCCTGGGAGACGCTAAATCCGCTATGCACAGTGTTACCAGTGGTGTTCCTCAGGGCTCAGTGCACGGCCCCATGTTGTTTATATTGTATATGCTTCCTCTGGGCTGTCTCATCACCTGGCACAAAATTTTATTTCATTGCTATGCTGATGATACTCAGCTTTACCTCAGGATAAAGTCAACCTCCTCATCTACTCCACCATCACCCACTTTGACCATCTGTTTGGAGGAGGTAAAGTCATGGATGAAGCTAAATTTCCTGCAGCTGAACAGTTCTAAGACTGAAGCTATTTTAGTAGGCACCCCACACCAGGTTAGGACATCTAACATCACCTTTTCTGGTCAGAATATCCCATTGTCGACATCTGTTATTAACCTTGAGGTTAAAATGGACTCTCATTTGAGGCCCATATCAAACATCTGTGTAAGACATCTTTCACCTCAGGAACATTGCTAAATTGCGTCCAGCACTTACATTTGCAGATGCGGAAAAGTTAGTCCATCCGTATGTCTCCTCCGGGCTGGACTTCTATAATGCTCACCTCATTGGGACTGGAAAAAGCCTCCAAAAGCTGCAATATATTCAAAACTGCGCTGCTAGGATCCTGATGCGAGCACAGAAATATGATCATATTACACCCATCCTTAAATCTCTTCATTGGCTCCCTGTTTCATTCAGAATTGAATACAAGGTTGCACTTCTTACCCACCAGTGCATCTATGGGGATGCCCCTCCCTATCTCAAAGAACTTATCAATTCACATACATCTTCACACAACCTCCGCTCCGTCTCAGGTCATCTTCTGAAACCTCTGAAGACCAAGCTTCATACTATGGTAGATCGGGCTTTTTGCTCGGCAGCACCTAGACTGTGGAATGCTCTCCCTGAGTATCTGAGGGTGCCATAGACTGTTGATTTTAAATCTGGTCTTAAATCTTACTTTTTTATTAGAGCTTTTGAGTTGAAATATTTGGACCACTTTGAGATTTGCCTCAAATATAAAGTGCATGATAAATAAAATGTATTATTATTATTATTATTAGTCAAGTTGTATGTTAGTCGTCCTGCCTAATGGAATGCCGGTGCCTGATTTGGATGAATCTCACCTTCCTTACCTCTTGGCTTCACCAGTTTAAAATATAATTGAATATAAGGGAAGTGATTTGCATGAGCAGACTTTACCATTTGTGGAGGACTTTTTTTTCCACAGGTAGTCAAAAGTAGGACTGAGGTCTTTGGCGTACTCCTCTTCATACCACACTAAGAGCTCCTGTCCTGGGTTAATGGGTCGACAGCACCGATACAGAATTTCACCACGATACTGAAATGCCACAAGATTCTGTTCATCATTACGAGCGCAATTCACATACCTATAAGGATGTGACAAAAAGATAGAAAATGTCAAAACTGAAATCATAGTCACAGACCATGAGCATGAGGCAGATGGACAAGAGGAAAACAAGTCTATTAAAAAAAAAATTAGATGCTTATTAAAGTCCTTTAAATAATACCCAACAACTGGAGCATTCCTCACCTCATCCAATTTGCATGAACTTCTCTTGCACCATCTATGTATTCTTCACACTGCCTGCTTATGTAGATCTGTAGAAAAAAAAACACACATTTCCATTTTCTTCTATAAGTCAATCAATACCTTAAAATTAAAAGGTGTGCAGGCACTAGAACGATGATTCAGGAGAAATTGTTCTATTATCATCACATAAATTAATGTATTGGTATGATTAAAACACATTTTAACTAGTCATCTTGTCGATATTCAATTGAGAGTAAATTTATTTATCTACACATGATAACCCAATGACGTAATGCTTTGTAATAATTTGTTCAATTCGTGTTTGATTTTAGTTTCCTCTAGTCATATATGCTTCTCCTCAATTATAGCTGCCACAATGTTGTTACGAGGCATGATGTAGTGAGTGAGGAACAGCCAGGAGCCTGTACTTAGTGATGACCCAAGAATAGCCAATTAGTCCAGAAATTCAAAAATTAGCTTGAGTAGGAAATTCCACCCCGTCCCTTTATTCTGACAAAATAAAGCATCGTCTGAACGAGTCGTCTATCTCTAACACTATGTTCACTACGTCATACATGACAGGCATCAGGTTCGTTATGGAGGAAAAACTTCAGCATGGAGGTTATTTAGAGCAGTACCTTCGTTCTCTTCAAGTCCAGTTTACACTAACAAAAAAGAGGTGTACGCTTGTAGTGCTATTTGACCTTACCGCATTTCTCTTATATTTCCTCCTTTGATGTCTTGGGTACGAAAGGGAAATAATAAATGACTTTACCTTTGTGTTTTATGATCATATTGAGCATATGTATTGTAATGAAGTATCACGTTTGAGTTGCTAGGTTATCTCACAGGCATTGGTTTAGGAAGCAAGAGTCTTTGTTCTCCTTAAAACATTCTTTATTCCAGCATTGCACATGTTAATCAATAGGTGGACACATACTGTATGTGGTTCTATATAAGGAAATAACACCATATGTCACTTAAACAGGAACAACAATAGTCACTAATTAGTCTTATAAATTAAACTATACATTTCTAGATACTGAACTATAACGGAACATATAAATTTTAGCATTAACTATCATGCATCTTTACCAACAACAGACAGCAGGTGGCTGGATTCACGGTAAAGGCACCATCCTCCCAAGATATGTAGTAACTGAATGTAATATATTTGCACGCACAAATCCACCAAAACAAGATTAACTGCATAAACAACAGTTAAAGAGCTGGTTTCCTTCTACCTCTCGCTACACCAAAACAAACAAAACAACGTCCGTGTTAGAACGCGATAGAACGTCAGGCAAACATCTAATAAAGGGCTCCTGGAGGCCCTTACTGGACCAACCCACATTTTCCTTTACAACATGTATGTAGAAAGGAGCATGGCCTGAATATGACTGTAACACTGTAAATGATGGCACTTCATCTGTGCGTCACTACAAAGCTTATGGTCAAGCACTTATGGTTGGTCTTCTCAGGCTCTTAGTTGTGTTTTACCTTTTATATCGCTGAATACTGATGTCATTGTGAAGCAAAACTCTTAAATATACACAATACATCGTTCGCTACTGAAAAATCCCTTTTTACACTTGTTTGTCAGCACACAGGTTAGGGTAAATTAGGTAAGGTTACTGAGAAATAGCTATTTTAGAAATTAAATACACAACATTTTCCACCCTGCATGTTAACAACATTCTTTAGTTGCAAACATCCATTCAGTTCCTCATTAAAAAAAAAAATTAGAATTAAGGCAATTACTTCAAGGTTTTATGTCTCTGACAAGGAAAACCTGTGCTGTCCAATCAGACCTCTGTATATATTAAATATATTCTTCTTACCGTTTGGTCTCTAAACAGAAATCTCTAAATACTCCCAACGACCGTCTGTTCTGTCATTAATCAAGTGTTTTCAAGCTTAAGTTGGGTTGTATTACTCTCGATCTCGTTATATGACTGACGTAAATTAAAAGATTTCTCTCAAAGTGAGAACTTTATTTGTAAAAATGCTTGTATCCTACAGGAACACCGACATGTAGCTCTGGCAGGAAGTAACTGATGCTGACTTGAGTTTACTTCACCCACGGTGCTGCTTAAAAACTGCATGCATTAAAAATCTTAATAAATCATTTATAACAAACTCACCACCCAGGAGTATCCGCTGTTCATGGCTTCCTCTCGGTCCACCAGTTCTCCCTGGTAGGGTCCGAAATGTGCACCTACTGGAACAGTCTCCCCCTTATTAAACACTCCCAGACCTGCGTCAGGAATACCGGACTTCTGAATCTCTAGTCCAGGAGGAAGAGTTAGTCTGGCTCGGTCAGAGACGCCCAGGGGAACAGGAGTATCAGGGATGAAGAGAGGCGGGCCATGAACCTCACACTTGTTGAAGAAGACGGATTTGCAAATATCACAATCTGGGAGTAGAGAAAACACAATGGAAAAGAATGATGTCATATGTTTCTGGATATTTAATATTCATTAGAATTCTAAATAAATTAGCTTAAGAAATCTTCCCGGAAATGAACATGGAGAGTCTGTGTACTGCACTCATCTCCTGTGTACAGAGCAGGAGGTGTCCATCATGATATAGGACACAACAAGAAGTTACACAAGTACTGTACGAACTGTATAAGTTATATCACAGGAAAAATGCATTATTGTGTTATAAAAGACTTTACTTAAAAATGCTAATTTATTGGTCGCCCTTAATGACTTTATAATCAATTAATTGTCTACAACACTGTTTTTGACCGAATCAAAAAAGAAACTCATATTCTACATTCATTAGACATAGGATTTTTTTCAAGCCTTTTTGTGGTTATAATTTTGATGATGACAGCTTACAGCTCATGAAAAGAAAACAATGAAAAAAAAATCCAGTATCTAACAATATTAGGTATTTTCCCCAAAATGATACAAAGTACAAATTCTGTATTTATTTCTAATTCCTGCACTTAATACTTGGTCGAGCTTCTTCATTATGAATTACTCCAGCAGTGCAGCATGGCATGGAGGCGATCAGTCTGTGTAAAACTGCTGAGGTTTTATAGATGACCAGGTTGCTTTGATAGCAGCCTTCAGCTCGTCTGTATTGTTAGAACCGGGTGTTTCTCATCTTCCCCTTAACAATAAACCACAGATATTTCTATAGGATTCAGATCAGGTGAGTTGGCTGGTCTATCACATACAGCAATATCATGGTCAGTAAACCTGTTAGTGGTAGTTTATGGAAAGGGAAATCAGCATCTCAGTAAAGCTCAGCAGACGGAGGGTCTAAAACGTCCTGGTAGATGAAGGTCTTGATTTGTGACTTGACAAAACACAGTGGACCAACATCAGCAACTGACACAGCACCTGAAACTTCACACTGGACTTGCATTCTGTGTCTCTCCACGTTTCCTCCAGAGTCTGTGACCTTGATTTCTGAATTAAAAGGAAAATATGCTTTTATCTGAAAAGAGGAATTTCAGAGGACCACTGAGCAGCGGTCCGGTGCTTTTCCTCCTGATCCCAGGTGAGATGGTCCTCACACTGTCTCTGGTTCAGAGTTGGCCTGATACAAGGAAAGCAACAGCACGATGGCATGACCTACTCTAGTAATTTCTTAGTTTTGCATTCGGAAGAACTTCTTAACATCAGGTAGTTCAGTTGAGTTGGAGGAACAGCGGCTCTCTGTGGGACATGGAGGAGTTGTGGATAACAAAAGGTACACAATCTCTGCTCCTTTCCAAACAAAATAGATGAGCGGCTTCTCCTCAATAGGACAAACAAAGACTTTGAATTTTCAGGTCTCCTCTGTTTTACTAAAACCTGCCTCACCACGATTTTTATTTTCTTGAGTTGTAAGCCGTAATCATTAAAACAAAGAATATTTTATGAATCTAGAATACATCTAGAATCTTCTGTTTCACTAAAACCTGCCTCAGTGTGATCGTCAAACAAATGTCAACAAGAATGTAATTAATCTAGAATATATAAGAGTTTTACTTTTTGAATGAAATTACAGAAAAACAATGTTTTACAGAGGTAGTCTTTATGGTCAGGATCTTCCTCTTTAATGCAGATATCTTCAGGTGTGTTGTCCAGGTCGTCCTCGTGGTCGTAGATGTCCTCTTCTTTCTTCACACAGACTTCTGTCACTTCAGGCGTCCCACCATCTGACGTCTCCGTCTTCACGTCCTCACAGAGCTAAAAACCAAATAACACGAACATTGATTCAGAAATATAATTATAATTTCAAGTAAAATACAAACAGTTAACATATTACTGCCGCGCTGTTCAAATCCAGTCATGGAGGGCCAATGTCCAGGGCAGTCTGTGATTCACCCACACTCGAGAACACTCACTGAACCGTTTATCAATTAAAGGGGAGGGACTTATGATGGAACATTCAGCTTTTAGTCGTGTTAAACACAAGGATTGAATTTCAGTGTGGGTTTACAAACACAGATCTCTGTGCACATTAGTCTCAAACCCACTCAGTACACACACTTACACCAGGCTCAACACCGTCAGCGCTAACTAGTCAGCAACTGCACGTGTTACAAGCCACGAAACCCACGTACACACTGTCAAGTTGAGTTTTGAGACTTTGGAGGCGTTTGAGGCAGCAAGATGTCTGTTTCTTTATAATCCTACAGGTGGCGCTCTAAACTATTTACACATTTTCATCCCGTGTGGTAGGAGTGAATTATTTGGTAAGTTTGAATAAATGTAATGATTACGGCTGATGACGTAACAGAGATACGTGTTCCTCAGTAACAATGTAGCTTTGTGTTTAATTTAATTTGAAGTTAAATGTTAAACTCTTGTATTTGAAATAAGTTTGTAGTGTTTAAATGCTGCACTGGTTTTTAAGGGAGTAAACTAATGTTAAAAGGAACTTACTACGTCTAATTACTCAGGACATTTATAGAATATTGATACTTATAGAATCGCAATTTTAATGGAATCAGCACAGAGGTATCGCGATAATATCGTATCAGGAGGTGACCGCTGATTCATGTCACTAATTGTTATTACTATTTTATATTTTATTATATTGTAGTAACATAACTCATCATTAAGTGTTACCTGTGAGACAGAAGGATCGGGAACCTGAGACGTCCTGAAGAAGAGTTGAGTGTCTCCTTCTGTACTCATTATAACTGATCTAAACAAATAATAACAACAACAACAATAATGATAATAATAATAATAATAATCTGGTCTGACAAGTGACAAGGAAAGAAAGAAGAAAAATTTAAACTGTAAATAAATAAATGAATCTCTTAAGTTAATGAACTAATTTTATACACATTGTTTCTCTCATGATTAGTGTAAACTGGCTGTAAAGTGTGATTTAGATCAAGTTAAAATTACTGAAACACAAACACACAGCGATAAGGCCGAATTCCAAACGCCCACTACACGGAATAAATAGTGCACTACATAGGGCGCATATGGCATTACGTCATACAAACTGTAGTGCACTTTACCAGTGAAGTCAAGCTCCATTTGGGATTCGACCTCACCGCTTCGGATCAACTTACCTCTGTGTTTAAAGCACAGCGGGTTTTTAAGTCCTCACAAACATTTACAGTTGTTTTTTTAACTCCATCACATATAGCGGTAACTACACAACTTTATTAGAAATATGTTCATGAGATAAAAAGGATCAAACGAATGCCGGCGTTTGGAGAAGCAGCGACCTGGATCGTGTCTTTTTCGTGTGAGTTTATTAGCGGTTGGCATCCCAGTTTAAATGTGGCATTACCGCCACCTACTGGAGTGGATGGTGAAACAGCGGATTAGCAGGAAAGCAAAAACGCACTCAAATAAATGTCAGGATTAAATCATTTTCCTAATAATAAAAATTAATTTGGTGCCCGTATACTCTTATAATTATGATTTACGCATATTAGTATTTAAAGTTGCAAGGGATAGCAACACAAAAAATGCTGGGTTTTTTTTCCTACCCAAACACTGGGTTGCCTCTGTTGGGTAATTTTTCTGGGTTATTTACAGGGAATTGGGTACTTTTTGTTTAACCTAGCTTGCTGGGTTGGAGTTGGGATAGCTAGTAACGGCTTAAATCACAGACAAGACCGCCCCTCCCCCGAAGTTCACTGGTGTATTCAGAGGCTGTGTCAGCTTCGTGTCTTTTTTGGGGGCGGCTGCTGATAAGGGTGCTTCCTTCTCATGCGTTTAAGAGGAAATGTAAATGTTAAATACAAGGTCTGTATACACACTTTCACTCACCTATGACTGAATTTGTTCACTGTATGTAACATTATCAGCCTGAAAGGTTTTTCAGGCTGAAAGTTTTGTGAGGTAGAATAGCATGCTGATTTATCTGACAATGGCTGCTACCTAGCCAAACCAAAGAACCCCACCTGTGTATGAAAGAATCCTGCTGGAGATATTCCACAGTGTCCGTTCCAACCTTAGAAAGAAAGTAAAAGTTTATGGAAAAATCGAGAGGCTTGGCTAGTATACATATTTGTAAGAAGATTAGTGTTTTGTAACACTTCAGCTTTTTATATGTGGTTGCTAACGCTTGCAACCTAGCTAAATGCTAGCATCATGCTGGCACTACAGTTAACAGTTTAGCTTTCATTCATCACTTCACCATCTTCATACACCCTGCAAGCATTCTACAAAGAATGCTAAAAAGCTCAGACATTTTTGCAGTTTCTTTCAGACACAGGTGGGGTTCTTTAGTTTGGCTAGTTAGCAGCCATTGTCAGATAAACTAGCATGCTATAGCACAGACGAGGCTGAAAGTTTGAGTGTAACATCCTTCTAACTGGAGGGGTAACAGTAATAAATGTTACATACAGTGAACAAATTCAGTCATAGGTGAGTGAAAGTGTGTATACAGACCTTGTATTTAATGTTTACATTTCCTCTTAAATGCGTGAGGAGGAAGCCCTCTCATCAGCAGCCCAAAAAAAAAGACACGAAGTTGACACAGCCTCTGAATACACCGGTGAACTTCGGGGGAGGGGCGGTCTTGTCTGTGATATTAGTTGTCACTAGCTAACCCAAGGCCAACCCAGCAAGCTGGGTTAAACAAAAAGTACCCAATTCACTGTAAATAACCCAGAAAAATTACCCAACAGAGGCAACCCAGCGTTTGGGTAGTAAAAATAACCCAGCATTTTTTGTGTCGCTATTCCTTGCAATTATAAATACTAATATTAATTTACTTCTTTTGACCTCATTATCACAGCTCCAATACATGTTGAACTGAGATGTGAAGATGTGTTTTTCAAATGCTACTCATGTTACATCAAAATGGCAGTTAATAATAATAACAATTAGAAGGACAATAACATTAATATTCTGCGATATCACTTCTATCTTCTTACTTGTCTAAGCTTTAAAATGATCATGATAGGCTGTGATTTGTACAGGACAGAAATTATGCTGCTACATATGTCCCTGGACTACGATGTTATGGGTGTGATGATCAGGTGTCAAAATCCCTAACAGAAATCCTCTGTGACCTGAGCAGTGCCACCATCATCAAAGACTCACCACAGCCAGTTCACCATCCCTTTAAACCTCTGACAGGTGCTAAAGGTCAGCCAAGACATGTACACCTACCAAAGACAGTTTTTCCCCATTGGAATTTACACGTTCATGTCATCTTTTTTTGTTTGTTTGTTAGCACCAAGGAGGAGTTGCAAATTCAGTATCTTTGTATTTAAATACAAAGACATCCAGGGGTGAGAAAGAAAAACATATAGGTGGATTTGCTGACCATCAACTTCCCTCACTGGATCAAAGATAGGCTTAATGTTTCATCATGCTTGTCCCAGAAGGAAATCTGACCCGAGGGATGAGGGTCACCTGATTCTATATTTTTACTACACTATAGGAAAACTCAAGTTCAGGGGAACCTCGGATTGCGAGTAACGAGTGTTCCGCAAGACGAGCAAAGATTTTTAATACATTTTGAATTGGATACCGAGCGAAAGTCTTAGTTTACGAGTGCGAGTATCATGTATCACGTATGCGCTCTTATTTTGACACCGAGCGTCAAGTAATCACAACTGAGCCAATGATATTTCTCTCTCTTGCACTGCGGAATTATGGGTAATCGTCTCCCCTGCTGGGTCTTAGTGCTCGTCTCTTACTGGTATAATCAGCATCTTCCTCTCCCTCCTTTGTGTGCACGCGCGTAATTTGACACTGTGAAGACTGGCTTCGCTTTAAAGCCCTTTTTGAGGGTGAAAGAACCACTGTGTCCCCTCAGCATGTGTTGTACTACGGGACAGCAACCTGTTTCAAATGGCTGGCCAAATGATTGGTCCATCTTCATCAACTGGCACTGGTACATTTTTACATGGAGGTCCTTGTCTTTCTGGACTGGGTTTACATCCTTCTAACGAGAGGGAATGCTGACAGTGCGGCTTCAGCTCTGACACTGCAGGAATGCCCAGACATAGACCACAGGGAAACCATTAGTTTGGTGAGTACTTGCAATTTAATGAAGCACTTTAGTACAAGAGTTTTACTTTTTGTATGAAGAGGTCACTGGATCATTGTAATATTTTTCACATTTTCAATTGCAGCTCAAGAGAACAGAACTCACTGAAGAACAAATGACTCGACTGACAGACCTTTGCCTTGTCTGGCATCTTCCTGTTCCATTGTCTAGTAATCAAGACTGGCTGTTTCAACAACTATTGTCACATGCTGTAAGTTTTGCAGTTTTATTTGTTTAATAATGTTGTGGCCAGAGTCATTGAAAAAGATTCTCTCTATTTACCTAATCAAAATCTTCTAATATGCTGAAAAAAACATGCATGTGTTAGTATAGTACAGTGGAACCTTGGATTACGAGCATAATTCGTTCCGGAGGATCGTATTCCAAAAAAAAAACAAATCTAATTTTCGCATAAGAAATAATGAAAACTCATTGGCTCAGTTGTGATCACTTGCCGCTCGGTGTCAAAATAAGGGTCGCATGCATGATGCATGATACTTGGCACTCATAAACTAATACTTGCTCGGTTTCCAATTAAAAATGTATTAAAAATCTTTGCTCGGTTTGCAGAACACTCGTAAACCACGTTACTCGCAATCCGAGATTCCACTGTATAGTGTTGCTGGTCTTTCGGCTGCTCCCAGCCAGGGGTCGCCACAGCGGAAACTTGGTGCGCACATACAAGCTTGGTACAGGTTTTACGCCATATACCCTTTCTGACGCAACCCTCCCATTTTACCTGGGCTTGGGACCGGCACTGCATCCATTGGCTGGGGTTTGGGCGCCGGCTGGGAATCCGGGCCTTTCGCATGGCAGACGAAACACCTACCACTGAGCGAAGCGGGTATACGGTGTATACAGTATATATAAACAGCATGACCCATAATATGTGTCACTTTTTTTTTTTTATCATATTCTGCTTATTATTTCCAGAATGTGATTCCAATGCTTCTGAAGGAAAGCAACCACAGTAAGAACGTGTAAAGTTTTAAAGTTGCGTAGTATAAGAAGCGAGGTGCTCGGTCTGTCCGCTGTGCTACGATAAGCTTTTCTTGCACCAAGAGGGACTCGGTCAAACAAACATGTTATCTGTCAGAAAGGAGACCATTTTATGCCCTAAGCTCATGGGATTCTACTTTGTGGAAAATAAAAAGTGTGGTCTCAGACCCTGTATTCATTACCAGGGTTTGAAGGAGTTCACTGTAAAATATTATAGTTTTTGCTTTGTACCCAGCTGACTAAGAACAACTCAAGACTTTTCCAAAACTTTACCTCCACTGTTCATATGAGGACTGGAAAACACTATGTAGCACCACATCTGGTCACCGAGTACCTCATGAGATCATAAGGGTTATCTTACGGTCTTACAGACCAGTTCCATGGCCAGATGACCAACGTGACCACTTTCATTAAGAAAGTTCTCACACATCCTTGAACACAATTTTTTAAATGGTGAATGGTTCTTGGTGTTACACTACTGGGCCACAAGTGCTGGCCAACTACTACCACTTGTTGATTTCTTTGGCTACCATTTATATATGGGGCATCATCATGATCTAGGTACTGTGTGTGGGTGGTTGAGATGGGGTAGGGGGCGGATTAGTGATTAACCAGTCTTTGAAGTGGAGCAAAGACTCAATCACTAATCCATACCTGTCTAGGCACAGATCTCCAGCAGCAAGTAAAGGCAACTAAAAAGCACATGGGGTGATTGTGGAAAACATTTATGTGTGAAGAATCAGAAGGACTGCCCGAAATTTCGTTCCTGGGGGAAGAACATTAAAGCTTGCTCTGGTAATAAGGAACTCACCTTACCATGTTTCAGAGTAGGGTATCCTTTGGAACACCAATTCTACAAACCTACCTGCCATTGAAAGTTGGTTCCTAGGGGCAGACAAGTCTCGGAGCAAGGTCACAATTATCTAGTGTGGTCTCCCAAGGTGACCAAGAATCGTACAAGGTGATCTCAGGAAGAAACCCCAATGGACAAACAGGGCGATGCGATTTGGCTGTGTACCAGGGCCACTGTGATAATTCATGTCACAACTATTTAATATTAAAAGAAAACATTTCTAACAGCATTTTAAACAACTATGAAGTTACATATTTTGCCTTCCACAGCAAGTCTGCATAAAATAAATGAAAATTGCATTTTAAGATACAGCACAACAAACATAAAATATGGAAACATTAAATCATGCATGTTCAAGTCAGTGCACTTAACTGAACTAAATAAATTAATGTGTTTTCATGTTGTACGCGGGGTAACGGCATCTCCCTGGTGTGAACACTCTGGTGTTGTTGGAGTGCGCTCAGTTGAGTAAAACTCTTCCCACACTCTAAGCACTGATGCGGCCTCTCTCCCGTGTGAAGGCGCTGGTGATATTTAAGGTTACGTAGCTGAGAAAAATTCTTTCCACACTGTGAGCAATAATACTTCTCTCCTGTGTGAATGCGTTCGTGTTTTTTAAAAGTACTGTAGTCAGCAAACCTCTTTTCGCACTGTGAGCACTGATACGGCTTCTCGCCAGTGTGAATGCGCTCGTGTCGCTGGAGACATCTCTTGCTTGTAAAACATTTCCCACACTGTGAGCACTGATACGGCTTCTCTCCCGTGTGAAGGCGCTGGTGTCGGGCGAGATTACACTGCTGAGTAAAACTCTTTCCACACTGTGAGCAGTGAAATGGCTTCTCTCCTGTGTGAAGGAGCTGGTGTTTTTTGAGATTACATCTCTGAGTAAAACTCATTCCACACTGTGAGCACTGAAATGGTTTCTCTCCTGTGTGAAGAAGCTGGTGTTTTTTAAGATTAAATCTCTGAGTAAAACTCTTTCCACACTGTAAGCAGTGATACGGCTTCTTTATCGTGGTAATGCACTCATGTGATTTGAGGGCATTCTGATCAGCAAAACTCTGTCCACAGTCTGAGCAGTGATGAATTTCTTTCTTTACGTCATGGTGAGAACTGAGAGTATCAGATGATATGGGCTGACTGGAGCCTTTTGAGGAGATAGGAAGCTCATGTTTAATCTCTCCTGATTCCCGCAGTTTCAGATACTCTTCGCAGTGACATCTCTGGAAGTGTCGGTCAAGATCAATTTGAGATGCATAGGAAAGAGCACATATAGAGCAGGAAAAGCTTTGCAATGGAGTGTTGTTTAATTCTGGAAAAGTAAAAGGAGAAATAAAACAGACATTGAACACAAAATGTAATAAGATTAGATTCAGAGATTACAAAATGTAATGTCATGTACAGAAAATGTACAGTGACAACATTACCCTAACACAAAGGAGTGTTTAAGATCAAACAAAACATTTGTTTCATTCTACATGAACGAAAACTTACTAATTTGTGGCCAACAGAAGAGAATAACTGGGAACAGCTTCGAATGTGTAGGTTCAGGGTCACCAACATGGACTTGTACAAAAATACTGCAGAGTGCTATTGATGTCCGTGATGTTGTACTCATCTAACTACAAGTGGTATTGCACTTGACACAAACCATACTGGTCCTAAAACAATTTTCAAAAATCATAATCTGCTGTAATACTTTAATTATAATTGTGTAAAGATATGCGAGTCAATAACTCAAGATCTATTCAGCGGAATGTCATTCCTATAAACGTGTTCTTTATGTGGTCTAATTTATCCACTCACAATATTTCAACATTCTTACAGTTTTCTCCCATGTGTGCACATACACACACCAGTATAAGGGCCTGCAATAACCAACATTTGTTAGAACTACAGTAAGCTCAGGCTATCGTTGTGTGCTCAATAAATAATTCCTCTATCATCACAAGGTGGCTTTTAGTCCAATGAGTCATCTAAATTCTGCTAAAACTGCATTATTATGTTAATTTTCACATTATTTAATAGCACCTAGAATAATGAAGACTATTGTGTCAGTGGGACTGCAGCCAAATCCTTTATTCAACCACACGCTCTACGCCATCACTGTTGAAAAAGAAAGGAAAGTGTGCATTCAGCACCAAGGCCAGCTCCACTGCATGCACTGAAAGGGATGTGAGCTACCAGTTGACATGTCAGGCAGTGCATATCCCCTCACAATTCTACTGTAATCAGCCCTCTATATTGGGACCGCCAAGCGTCAGATTGGTAAGTAAGGTATGCTGGGGGCTTGCACATAACTCTTTTTTTTTTTTTTTTTCCCCCGATTTTCTCCCTAATTTAGTCGTGTCCAATTCCTCCCCGTCACTAGGGGGCTCCACATTAAGGCTACTACTACCACTCAGCCGGGAGGGCCGAAGACTATCACGTGTTTCCTCCGAACCACGTGACGCCAGCCGACCGCATCTTTTCGAACTGCTCGCTCGCGCACCGTTGGGGGCGGCGTAACACACTCGGAGGACAGCTATCCGCTCCCTCCGGTGCGCGAGCTCACAGACGCCCCTGACTGGCTGTAGAGCCGTGATTAATGTGGGAGCACTAAGTACCTCTCATCCCTCCCCTCTGAGAGAGCTCGGCCAATCAGCTCTCTCTAGACCTCCGGCTGCGAGAGGTAAAGTACCTCCTTGGCATCCCACCTTCATCCTCGGCCGACCACAACCTCAACATAGTCTTTAAACTCCCGAAGATTGCACTGCCTGCCCTTCAAGACTTCCACTCTCCATCCGGTCACCCTTCCGAATTTTTCTAAATAAAAGAGCACCTGTGAGCATATGTGAGGCACTTGTTACGCCCTGGTCTAGGTCGGGCCACATTAGAAGCAAGATTTTAGATCAGACTGTAACTTTAGATGGCCTTTCTGTTCTATCTAGTGCAACAGTAAAAGACCTCAGTGTAATTATAGATTCTAGTCTTTCATTTGAAGCTCATATAGACAATATCACCAGAATAGCTTTCTTTCACCTCAGAAATATTGGCAAGTTAAGGAATATATTACCACTAAACGCACCACTATGCAGAAAAACTAGTTCATGCTTTTATCACCTCTAGGTTGGACTATTGTAACGCCTTACTGTCTGGTTGTTCAATTAGGTGTATAAATAAGCTTCAGTTAGTTCTGAAGGAATCAAAGGATGCAGGCTGCTTGTCAGTACCACGTATTATTAAAACTACAGCAGGGGGCAGAGCTTTTTCTTACAAAGCCCCAAAGTTATGGAATAGTCTTCCAAATAGTGTTCGGGACTCAGACACAGTCTCAGTGTTTAAGTCTAGGCTAAAAACGTTTTTATTTAACCAAGCGTTTTGTAAATAGATTAGCCTTAGCCTAACTCATGGACGTAGAGTATTCTGGTGAACTGGTATGTTTAGATGCTGTCCTCCCCACTCTCATTGTTCACTCAGGTTTGTTGACGGTGAGGTGATTGGTTGCTTTACATCACAGGGAGTCCTCATGTCTGTGTTTCCTTCTGGCTCTCCCTTTTAGTTATGCTGTTATAGTTAGTCCTGCTGGAGTCCCTGCTTGCACTCTACACTAAATATACATTCACCTTATACATTATGTGACTGTGACCAGACCTAACTGTTATCTCTCCTCTTCTGCTCTCCCCCTCTCTCTCTTTCCCTCTCTCTGTCAAGCTACACATGTTGTTCCTGAGCTGCCATTGATCCAGACTCGCTCTGCCCTCTGGACCTGCCTGACTCATCCTGGTGCCCTGCTTCTGGTTGGAGATCTCGTCACATGGATGCCCCGTGTGTCTCTTTGGGATGCGCCCGATGTCTGGGGACGGTTTCACTCTACTATGAAGACGGTTCTGGCCTCGACTGATGTTGACAGCTGTTTCTCTGCAGACTTGGCTGCAGTCGCTCGATAGTTCAGGACTGGATTTTCCTACAAGTCTACCTGAGCCTCCAATAACTACCTGGACTCCATATTAACATCAATTAACATCTATTAACAACTGTTATACTGAACTGCCTGCCACCCAACACCCAGTATGAATGCAGATCAATTCCTGCTTTCTGTTTGGAGGATGAGAGGCAGATGAGGATGGGTTCCCTGTTGAGTCTGGTTCCTCTCAAGGTTTCTTCCTATTGCCATCTCAGGGAGTTTTTCCTTGCCACTGTCGCCATCACCCTTGGCTTGCTCATCAGGGACTCATTATCTCATTATCTAGACACATTTGTCTTCCACATACACACTTCAATAAATTTTCTTTTCATTTTGTGAAGCTGCTTTGAGACAATGACCATTACGAACATCGCGCTTCTGGATGCAAGCCGCCAGTAAACACAGATGAAGAAGAAGCGCTTACGTCACCCACAAAGCGGAAGGAGACGCAAACAGTCAGCTGTTTATTGATTTGAGGGAGCGTTCTGTTGCGGGCTGCAAAATGGAAGTGAGCGATAAAAATATATTAATTTATTTTAAAGTGTGCCTTAGTTTTTTTGATACTTAGTCTTTTTTTTTTTTTTAGTTTTTTCATCTGAGAAAAGGCTTTAAAATAAGAATGTATGGCACTGTAATGCACTTAATTCATCTGTCAACTTTAAGCTCTTCCTTGTATTGTGAATAATGACTATTTTTGATAAAATGCTGTATGCACTTAAAAAAATAAAAGTAGATTTTTCGATAAAATTTTTGCTAGAATACTTGATTACTAAAATATTCGATAGCTACAACCCTACTCAATATAGTAACACACTGGAATGCGGTCCATCCACACTGGTGCTGAGAGTCTGCACATGGGTCTTCGGGGAGCTCCACTTTGAGCCATCCTTGACACAGGAATTGCTGTCACACTAGCTCACCTGGCGATCATCCATCAGGATGCACGGCTGTATAATCCTCTCTCAACTGTATACACAGGGCTGGTGCCTGGTACAACAAGGAGAGGCGGTTACTCTGGCTCAGCAACAAGAATTAAAAAAGCAACTGGGGCACACCCACCTCGTGCGGCAAAACTATAAAACCCCACCAGGAGCAATTTTCTGCCAATGACCCCATTGAGCCCCTGAGGTACACCGGTGTGCCATCAAAGCTAAAGTGTGCAATGGTACCACAGTAGATTATACTAGGTCCTGGCCGCGTCCTATCATCATATTTTTTGTTGTTGTTGTGAAACACAATTCGACACATTCTCACTACCATCAGTGTATGACCTCATGAGCACCAATTCATTTAACTCTGCACCTCACAAAAGGGTACTAGCAAATAGTCCTTACACCAGAAGTTAAAGAAAAAGAGCCGTTCAGCACAGAAAATGGCCATGGGCAATATAGGGTCCTCCCTGTGGTCTGTGGTCAACCAGGAAAAGTGCAGTGGGCTACAGAAACAGAGCCTGCATTCCAGAAACTAAAAACCCACCTCACCAGATCCCGAATTCTCCTAAACCCTGACTCTGACCACCCACTTCTGATGCATATGAACGATTCAGGCTTAACACAGTCCTCTCTCTGGACTTTGATGAAGAAGATCAAGTCCTGAGAGAAGAACATCCCATCTTGCCTGTGAACAGAAAACTCACGCCAGCAGAAAAACGCCACATGGCAGTAGAGCGAGAGGCCCTTGCCATCGAATACACCACAGCGGTGCTACAGAACTGGCAAGATTGCACTTCATGCTGATCACAGACCACATTTCCCTGTAGTGGACAGTAAGGGCTAAACACCCTGACCCTGGCATAACCCGGTGGTTTCTCTCACTGCAGGATTACTCCATCATCCTGCACCGGTCAGGCATAGTACTTTCCAGATGCCACACATTCCTCTGAGCTGTGGGAGGGAAATGGTGCTGTGGCGGCCAATATCTTTATTCAGCCACACGTTCCCTACACAGTGTTGAAACGTATAGTAAAGTACACATTCAGCACCAGGGCCAGCTCCTCTACATACGAGCGAGGGTCAAGGTGCCATAAATCATGTTTGGCACTGCATGTCACCACATAGTTCTGCTGTCATGACCCCTTTACAAAAGGACCATCAAATATCAGACTAGTGAGTAAGGACCGCCTGGTCCTACTCGCTCATGACTCTTTGTCCCAGTGTCTTACCTCAGATTGGACCAGTCGAGCAGATCCCCGACACCAGGAGCCATGAGACAAAGATTTTTCATACAAAAGGTCCCCAAATATGGACAAGTTTCCCAGCAATGCTGTCAAACCGTCATAATCATTAATTATTGACTTCTACTGATTTATTTAGGCATTTATTTCCTAATAGCTTTTTTTCTAGGTTAAATGTGCAAGTCTTGTAGTTCATCACCTCTTAAGAACTACAGTCAAGCTGTATGTTAGTCATCCTGCCTAATGGAATGCCTGATTTGGATGAATCTCACCTTCCTTACCTCTTGTCTTCTCCACTTTAAAATATAATTGAATACAACTGAAGTGATTTGCAGGAAGAATGATCAGACTTTACCATTTGTGGAGGACTTTTTGTTCCACAGGTAGTTGAAGGCAGGACTGAGTTCTTTGGCGTACTCCTCTTCATACCACACTAAGAGCTCCTGTCCTGGGTTAATGGGTCGACAGCACCGATACAGAATTTCACCTCGATACTGAAATGCCACAAGATTCTGTTCTTCATCATTACGAGCGCAATTAATATACCTACAAGAATTTGGCAAAAAGGCAGAAAATGTCAAAACTCAAATCATAGTCACAGACCAAGAGAAAGCATGAGGCAGATGGACAAAAGGAAAACAAGTCTATTTTTTTTTATTAGAAGATTAATAAAGTCTTTTTAAAAAGGCCCAACAACTGGAGCATTCCTCACCTCATCCAATTTGCATGAACTTCTCGTGCACCATCTATGTATTCTTCACACCGCCTGCTTCTGTAGATCTGTAGAAAGAAACACACATTTACATTTTCTTCTATAAATCAATGAATGCCTTAAAATGAAATAAGGTGTGCAGGCGGTAGAATGATGATTCAGGAGAAATGGTTCTATTATCATCATAGAAATTAATGTATTTTAACTAGTCATCTTGTCAAGATTCAATTGAGAGTTATTTTATTTATCTACACATGATAACTCAATGACGTAATGCTTTGTAGTAATTTGTTCAATTAGTGTTTGATTTTAGTTTCCTCTAGTCATACATGCTTCTCCGCAATTATAGCTGCCACGATGTTGTTACGAGGCATGATGTAGTGAGTGAGCCTGTACTTAGTGATGACCCAAGAATAGCCAATTAGCCCAAAAGTCCAAAAACTAGTTTGGGTAGGAAATTCCACCCCGTCCCTTTATTCTGACAAAATAGAGCATCGTCCGTACAAGTCGTGTATCTTTAACACTATGTTCACTAAGTCATACATGACAGGCATCAGGTTCGTTATGGAGGAAAAAGTTCAGCATGGAGATTAATTAGAGCAGTACCTTCTCATCCTGTATTTCTTTTAAAGTCCAGTTTCCACAAACAAAAAAAGAGGTGTACGCTTGTAGTGCTATTCGACCTTACCGCATTCCTTTTATATTTCCTCCATTGATTTCTCAGGTACGAAAGGGAAATAAGTAGCAAAAAACAAACAAAAAAAGGTATCGACCAAGAATTTCACATCCTTGCTTGTCATGGAAGTAACTTTCTTTGCGTTTTATAATAAATGACTTTACCTTTGTGCTTTCTAATAATGTTGAGTATATGTATTGTAAGGAAGTATCACGTTTGAGTTGCTAGGTCAGAAATATGGTCTTTGTTCTCTTTATTTCGGCATTGTGCATGTTAATCAATAGTTGGACATATACTGTATATATACTAATAAAGGGCTACTGGAGGCCCTTACTGGACCGACCCACACTTTCCTTTACAACATGTATGTAGAAAGGAGCATGGCCTGAATATGACTGTAACACTGTAAATGATTATTAGGCACTTCATCTGTGCGTCACTACAAAGCTTATGGTTGGTCTTCTCAGGCTCTTAGTTGTGTTTTACCTTTTATATCGCTGAATACTGATGATGTCATTGTGAAGCAAAACTCTTAAATATACACAATACATCGTTCGCTACTGAAAAAAACATTTTTCCACTTGTTTTGTTTATGTCAGCATACAGGTTAGGGTAAATTAGGTAAGGTTACTGTTCATAATTATGGAGACTTACTGTATATTCAACTATTGCGACTCGCAAAGAAATAGCAATTTTAGAAATTAAATACACAACATTTTCCACCCTGCATGTTAACAACGTTCTTTAGTTGCAAACATCCATTCAGTTCCTAATTTTTTTTTTTATTAGAATTAATGCAAAATAAAGTTTTACTTCAAGGTTTTATGTCTCAGATAAGGAAAACCTGTGCTGTCCAATCAGATCTCTGTATATATTAAATATATATTCCTTGTGTTTTGGTCTCTAAACAGAAATCTCTAAAGACTTTCAACGTCTGTCTGTCTTTTCTGTCATTAATCGGGTTTTGGACAAAATATTAATCATGCATTTGCCAGAAGTGTTTTCAAGCTGAAGTTGGGTTGTATTACTCTCGATCTCGTTACATCACTGACGTAGATTCAAAGATTTCTCTCAAAGTGAGAACTTCATTTGTAAAAATGCTTGTATCCTACAGGAACTCAGACATGTAGCTCTGGCAGGAAGTAACTGATGCTGACTTGAGTTTACTTCACCCACGGTGCTGCTTAAAAACTGCATGCATTAAAAATCTTAATAAATCATTTATAACAAACTCACCACCCAGGAGTATCCGCTGTTCTTGGCTTCCTCTCGGTCCACCAGTTCTCCCTGGTAGGGTCCGAAATGTGCACCTACTGGAACAGTCTCCCCCTTATTAAACACTCCCAGACCTGCGTCAGGAATACCGGACTTCTGAATCTCTAGTCCAGGAGGAAGAGTTAGTCTGGCTCGGTCAGAGACGCCCAGGGGAACAGGAGTATCAGGGATGAAGAGAGGCGGGCCATGAACCTCACACTTGTTGAAGAAGACGGATTTGCAAATATCACAATCTGGGAGTAGAGAAAACACAATGGGAAATAATGATGTCATATGTTTCTGTATATTTAATATTCATTAGAATTCTAAAAAAAATTAGCCTAAGAAAATTTCGATGATGACAGCTTACAGCTCATGAAAAAAAATAATAAATTCTGTAAAAATCCAGTATCTAAAAGTATTAGGAATTTTCCCCAAAATGATACAAAGTACAAATTCTGTATTTATTTCTAATTCATGCACTGAATACTTGGCCGAGCTTCTTCAGTATGAATGACTCCATCAGTGCAGCATGGCATGGAGGCGATCAGTCTGTGTAAAACTGCTGAGGTTTTATAGATGACCAGGTTGCTTTGATAGCAGCCTTCAGCTCGTCTGTATTGTTAGAACCGGGTGTTTCTCATCTTCCCCTTAACAATAAACCACAGATATTTCTATAGGATTCAGATCAGGTGAGTTGGCTGGTCTATCACATACAGAAATATCACGGTCAGTAAACCTGTTAGTGGTAGTTTATGGAAAGAGAAATCAGCATCTCAGTAAAGCTTGTCAGCAGACCGAGGGTCTAAAACGTCCTGGTAGACGACTGTCTTGATTTGTAACTTGATAAAACACAGTGGACCAACATCAGCAAGTGACACGGCACCTGAAACTTCACACTGGATTGGATTCTGTGTCTCTCCGCGTTTCCTCCAGAGTCTGAGACCTTGATTTCTAAATAAAATGGAACATATGCTTTTATCTGAAAAGAGGAATCTCAGAGGACCTCTGAGCAGCGGTCCAGTGCTTTTCCTCCTGAGGAACAACAGGATGGCATGACCTAGTCTAGTAATTTCTTAGTTTCGCATTCGGAAGAACTTCTTAACATCAGCTAGTTCAGTCGAGTTGGAGGAACAGAGGCTGTCTGTGGGACATGGAGGAGTTGTGGACGAGAGAATGTGCACAATCTCTGCTCCTTTCCAAACAAAATAGACCAGCTGCTTCTCCTCAATGGGACAAATAAAGACTTTGAACCTTCCGGTTCCTTCTTTTTCACTAAAACCTGCCTCAATGTGATCGTCAAATAAATGTCAACAAGAATGTAATGAATCTAGAATATATAAGAGTTTTACTTTTTGAATGAAATTACAGAAAAACGATGTTTTACAGAGGTAGTCTTTATGGTCAGGATCTTCCTCTTTAATGCAGATATCTTCAGGTGTGTTGTCCAGGTCATCCTCGTGGTCGTAGATGTCCTCTTCTTTCTTCACACAGACTTCTGTCACTTCAGGCGTCCCACCATCTGATGTCTCCATCTTCACGTCCTCACACAGCTAAAAACCAAATAACACGAACATTGATTCAGAAATATAATTACTATTTCCAGTAAAATACAAACAGTGAGCAAACCTTAACATATTACTGCCGCGCTGTTCAAATCCAGTAGTGGAGGGCCACTCACTGAACCGTTTAACAATAATTAAAGGGGAGGGATTTATGATGGAACGTTCAGCTTTTAATCGTTTTAAACACAAGGATTGGATTTAAGTGTGGGTTTACAAACACAGTTCTCTGTACACATTAATCTCAAACCCACACATTACACACACTTGCACCAGACTCAACACTGTCAGCGCTAATTAGTCAACAATCACACATATTAGAAGCCACTAAACCCGCGCACTCACTGTTAACATGAGTTTTGAAACTTTGGAGGCGTTTGAAGCAGCAAGAGGTCTGTGTTCCTTTATAAACCTACAGGTGGCGCTCTAAACTATTTACACATTTTCAGCCAGTGTGGTAGGAGTGAATTATTTGGCAAAAAATAATAATTATGGCGGATGACGTAACAGAGATACGCGCTGCTCAGTAACAATGTAGCTTTGTGTTTAATTTAAAGTTAAGTGTTAAACTCTTGCATTTGAAATAAAATTGTAGTGTTTAAATGCTGCGCTGGATTTTAAGTGAGAAAACGAATGTTAAAAAGAACGCGCTACGTCTAATTACTCTTCAAACTTTATTAAAAGTTTAAGATTGTAACTGAATCGGTGGAAAATGGAATATCGAAATCAGGACATTTATAGAATATTGATACTTATAGAATCGCAATTTTAATGGAATCAGCACAGAGGTATCGCGATAATATCGTATCGGGAGGTGACCACTGATTCATGTCACTAATAATAATTATTATTTTATTATATTGTAGTTACGTAACTCATCATTAAGTGTTACCTGTGAGACAGGAGGATCGGGAACCTGAGGCGTCCTGAAGAAGAGCTGTGTTTCTCCTTCTGTACTCATTATAACTGATCTAAACAAATAATAACAACAACAACAATAATGATAATAATAATAATAATAATAATCTGGTCTGACAAGAGAGAAGGAAAGAAAGGAAAGCAACAAGGAAAATATTTTTAAAACTGTAAATAAATAAATACATCTCTTAAGTTAATGAACTAATTTTATACACATTGTTTCTCTCAGGATTAGTGTCATCTGGCTGTAAAGTGTGATTTAGATCAAGTTAAAATTACTGAAACACAAACACAGAAACACACGGCCGAATACCAAACGCGAAAAAAAGTGAATAAATAGTGCACTACATAGGGCGCATATATCATTCCGTTATGCTAACCGAAGTGCACTTTACCAGTGAAGTCATGCTCCATTTGTGAACCAACTTACCTCTGTGTTTAAAGCGCAGCGAGCTTTTAAATCCTCACAAACACACACAATTGTTTGTTTTTATTTTGAACTCACTCACATCTAGCAGTAACTGCAAAACTCTTTCAGAAATATGCTCATATGAAAAAAGTATCAAACGAGTAGCAGCTTTTTCCGGCCGTTTAGAGAAGTAGCGTGTCTTTTTCGTGCGCGTTTATTAGCTGTTGGCATCACAGTTTAAATGTGACATTACCGCCACCTACTGGACAGGATGATGAAGCAGGGGATTCGCAGAAAAGCAAAAAAACGCACTCAATAGTCAGGATCTGAAATCTGTTTCTCACTCAGTCACTCTGGTATTGTCTATACCGCTTTACCCTGTAGAAATCTGTTTCTTAATAGAAAAAAAAAGTCATTTGTTGCCCGTATACTCTTATGATTATGATTTATGCATATTTCTTTACACCTTTTAAACGCATAATTTCCATAAACCTTAAATTGAATTAGGGTGACCATATATATATATATGCATCTGGCTTGGATTGTAAGTTTTTTTTTTTTTTTTTCCCCTAAGACTTTCGCTTTCTACAGTCGTCCTTAATTGTATGCGTTTTTGCATTGCTTTTATGTTTCTTTTTAGGCCACGCTTTGTTGCACACCGGTCACTGGTCAGTCATGAAAGATGCCCAAATGCAAATGAAAATTCACAGATGATTTACAAAGAAAATTCCTGTGTTTTCGTGTCGGTCAAGATCCTTTTGTAGCAGAATGCACGATCTACAACGCTGGTATGTACGTATGTGTCAGTGTCAAATAAAGGTGCTAGCGACATAGAAGCCAACATATTTATACGGGACAGAGATTATGCCGCTTTATATGTTCCTGGACTACGATGTTTTCGGTGTAAGATCAGTTGTCAAAATCACCATAGCAATCACCGTGCCACCAACGTAGCAATCAGTAAGATGGCAAAAAAAATAATACTGCACTTTCTAATGGTGCCCCATAGACAAAACACCAAAAAGGATACTACAGGTGGTCTTTTATTGAGCGGCCATAGAAGCCCTGCTAACCTGCTGCATGATGGTACAGTATGCAGGCTGCTCTTCTGCAGATAAGAAGGTGTTATAGAGAGTAGTGAAGACATCAGAGAAAAACTATAGGCTGTTCACTGCCCTCTCTGGAGGATATCACTGCATCATGCGACCTGAGCAGAGCCACCATCATCAAAGACTCACCCCAGCCAGGTTACCATCCCTCTAAACCTCTGGCAGGTGCTAAAGGTCGGCCAAGACATGTACACCTACCAAAGACACTTTCCCCCATTGCAATTTACACTTTAAATAGGAAAAAGGACTAGTAGAGTGGGATGCAATAGCAATATGTACAATTGTGTTCATGTGTTTTGTTTGTTTGTTAGCACCAAGGAGTTGCAAATTCTTTATTTTTGTATTCAAATACAATGACAATAAGGGCAAGCTACTGTATGTATCTAATAGGGGTGAAAAAGCACAACATATAGGTTGATTTTCTGTCCATCAACTGCCCTCACTGGATCAAAGGTAGGCTTGACATTTCATCATGCTTGGCACAAGGGAAATCAGACCCGAGGGATGAGGGTCACATGATTCTATATTTTTACTACACTATAGTAAAACTATAGTAATTATAAACTCATGAACCAATACTGAATCAGGCTCTGATGGATAGCGGTGTGTTTACACCCTGAGGTCACCAATATCAGATGTGTACCCCCTTGTGTACTCATTGTCCCATACTTGTGGTGCCTCAAGAATCTTGATCAATGTTTACTTCCTTGTAGGCATGCTGTCTCCGGAAATCCCTATCTTTCCTGCCCTGGCAGTAATCCTGCCCTGGGCTTTACCTCAGTTCCAAGGGCACAGAATTGTCCATTTGAGAGAGAGATAGAAAAAGAAAATAATAAAGAAAGGAAAGAGGAAGGAAAAGTCAGTTCAGGATAGTGGTTTTAGGAAGCAGAAGGGGACAGAATTGAGAAGGATGGGGAAAAGAGGAGGTAAGAGTGAGGAAGTAGGGGGCTTTTGCCAGCTTCCACCAGTCAAATAGCATCCGTCACCAATGCCAGCATTGGACCAATTCAGAAGGTTTATTCAAAAGCCGAGCAACAAACTGCTCCAGAACCAACAGCTCAACCACTGATGCCGCGCATTATGGAGCTGTTAAGCCAAACTTGAAGGGCTCACGGGATTTCATTGCTTGGACTGTGCCTGCTGTTGCGCCATTTAATTTTAAAAACTGCCTTTTTGCAGGTTGGAGTACTCCAGCATGGTTTCTATCGGCAGCTATTAGGTCTCCAGCTGGGCCTTGCATGGTAACGAGCAGCTGGGTTTCCTTTTGGGACTCACAGCAGCCTCACAGTTTATGCTGCAAGGTCAGACGGCTGCAGGAAGACCTCAAGGTTAGGTCCGTCTTTAACTGATGTTAATCGCTTCCCCAACTGGAATATATACAGAGGTTTTCCCAAAGTCTGAATGGTGAGGACACCATGGAAGCCATATCTCCCTTATCTATTCCAGGTTACGGCAGTTACTCTACAGGGGGACACATACTGTAAATGTCCTCAATAAATGTACCCTAGGTCAGTGGTTCTCAATCTTATCCATGTAGGACCAGTGGCCTGCAAAATGTTTCCCCTTTTATCCTACACTAACATGAATCAGCATAAGCTTGCTAATTAGTTCATTGGTTAAATCAGTTGTACTGGGAGCTGAGACAGCATTAAGTGTCCAGGGGCACTGGTCCTCCAGGACTGTAGTTGAGAACCATCGCCCTAAAAGGAAATTATACACCTTACCTACTTGTTTAACCTGCTTCTCCTCCAATCCCAGTCAACACTCAACCAGACCGCCAGCTCTTTGATTAATTTATCAAGATTATCACAGTCTGGAACCCTCTGGAAACTCAACTTATTTATGCCTGCTGGTATCCTCACAAAATATAGTGTAAAGGTAAATGAATCCTGCTGCGCACAAGATCGAAACCCCACATTAAAATAAAGAACGGTAAATGCCCAAGCACACTTTTTTTTTTTTTTAATCGTAATTGGTTTTTATTATTGAGTGGTTAATGCAAAATTGATATTTCTTATAAATACAATACTGGGATTTATCAGAACATTAACGGTAAGTTATAAGTAAGGCAATACTTACGGAAAGAACACAGAAAATCACCACTAGATTGGTAATAGAGTTAACTTTTGGGTAATGCACATACTGATGATATGGAAATGAACCGGACAGTGATTGATAACTTGTTTGTAAATAAACTTATATTTGACAGATTTCTCCTTTTTCACTGAGACCAAACCAGAGATCTTGGAGAACCTTAATAACCAGGTCCTTCCGTAAAGGGCTAAAATCATTTTAGACTGTGCGCGTGTTTGAGAGATTCAAGTCCACTTAGAAACAGTTCCAGATCAGCGTGATGTTCGCCACAGACGCTCACCTCACTGCCCGTGGCCTCGCTCTCAAGAAATCACTGCAGTTATAACCTTTATTGAAGTGTTTGTCAGATGATTCTGCTGTATGCATCATTAGACTCCAACAGCCTTTGTAGGCAATATTTGAAATATTTATGAATAAAGGAATTAAACAATATCTTACGATGATCTGAAATGAAGGTACAGTTCGCACAATATTTACATTTGATGAGTTTATTGACAAAAACTCGTTCTTATTCTAATGCTGCAGAACTACAGTTAAAAGTGTCGTAATAATATCGTAATAGTGTGGTGATAATTTAGCACAACTGCTTATGATCAAAAGAAAACATTAACTGTGTGTTTTTTTTTTTTTTAAACATTACTATAAGAAGGTTACATATTTTTCCTTCCACAGAAGGCTGAGATAAAACAAATGAAAAATATAGTAGATACAAATACTTTTTTTAATATTTTTTTTTAGGTGAAACAGTAATAATACACTTTAAAACATGCATATTAAAGTCTGTGCACTTGTGTGTTTCAATTTAACGTCTTTTCATGCTGAGAGCGGCTTTGCGGCATCTCTCCGGCGTGAACGCTCTGGTGTTGCTGGAGAGTACTCGGGCGATTGAAGCTCTTCCCACACTGTAAGCACTGATACGGTTTCTCTCCCGTGTGAAGGCGCTGGTGATCTTTGAGATTACGTCGCTGGGGAAAACTCTTCCCGCACTCGGTGCACTGATACGGTTTCTCTCCTGTGTGAAGGCGCTCGTGATCTTTCAGGCTGCTCCGCTGAGTAAAACTCTTCCCGCAGTGCGAGCAATGGTACGGCTTCTCTCCGGTGTGAATGCGCTCGTGTTTTTTATAAGACCTGTGGTGGACGAACCTCTTTCCGCACTGCGAGCACTGATACGGCCGCTCGCCGGTATGGATGCGCTGGTGTTTTCGAAGCGTACTCTGCAGGGGGAAACTCTTTCCGCACTCTGTGCAGTGATACGGCCTCTCTCCGGTGTGAGTTCGCTTGTGTTCTTGGAAAGCACCCTGCTGCGTAAAACACTTCCCACACTGCGGGCACTGATACGGCTTCTCTCCTGTGTGAAGGCGCTGGTGTCGGTAGAGATTACACCGCTGAGTAAATCTCTTCCCGCACTGCGAGCACTGGTACGGCTTCTCTCCCGTGTGAATGCGCTGGTGATCTTTGAGATTACGGTGATGAGTAAAACTCTTCCCGCACTCTGAGCACTGATACGGCTTCTCATCCGCGTGAACGCACTGATGTGATTTGAGGGCATTCTCATGACTGAAACTCTTTCCACAGTCTGCGCAATGATAGATTTTCTTCTGTACGTCATCGTGAGAAGTGTCAGAACTGAGAGAGGGATGACTACCAGAGCTTTTAGAGGGGATTTGAAGGTTGTATTTAATCCTTGCTGACTCCTGTAGGCTCATATACTCTTCGTAATGACATCTCCAGTTGTGTTTGTCTAGGTAAACCTGAGACGCGTAGGAAAGATCACATGCCGAGCAGGAAAAGACTTGCACCAGGGCGTTGTTTACTTCTGGTGAAATGAAAGAAGAAAACCTATCAAAACCTTTACATGAAACACAAGAACAAGTAATGATTATAAAATTTAAAAGACCTTAAGAGTATGATGGAGATTTACTCGTGTGTAAATAAAAAGACATCAACAGAGGATAAGTGTATCTGCCAATGCCAATTGACTGTGCCAATGGATTGTGTGCAAATCCAAATCACTCAGGGTCTTTCCACTGGAGGGTGTGTGAAAGTGCCATCTGTGTGTTTACAGGTAGTCCCTGACTTACGAACGAGTTCCGTCATGGGATCATGTTCATAAGTCTGATTTGTTCTTAAGTCCTACAAAGTGAGTATTGTACTCCTTTGACACGAATATACTGTAACCAAACTGTTTAGATACAATTAGATTGTCTTAATTTAATCTGTAAAGTGCTTGTATCTTGCATAGTGTCTGGAAATAGTCTGTTTGGTGTATGTATATACGTGTGCATGTGTTTATTTCTTAAGAGTCGCCTGCATCCAGACCCAAACTCCTTGATGTGTGTGTGTGTGTGTGTGTGTGTTATTGTACTCGGATAATAAATCAGATTTTTATGCATTACATATGAACGGTCTTTACCATTCGTGGAGCACTTTTTGTTCCACAGGTAGTCAAAGGCAGGACTGAGTTCTTTGGCGTACTCCTCTTCATACCACACTAAGAGCTCCTGTCCTGGGTTAATGGGTCGACAGCACCGATACAGAATTCCACCTCGATACTGAAATGCCACAAGATTCTGTTCTTCATCGTTACGAGCGCAATTCACATACCTACAAGAATGTGACAAAAAAGACTTAAAGACTGAAAGAAAGCATGTGGGAGACATCAGTGACATCAAGAAGGTAAAATTTGTAGCTGTAAAATCAATGTTTAAACAAGGACCGTAAAAAAAAATGGAGCGTTCCTCACCTCATCCAATTCGCATGTATTTCACTTGTAGCGTCTATGTATTCTTCACACTGCCCCATTCCGCATATCTGTGGAAAAATTTCATATTTACTTTTCTTTAGTAAATGAATAAGACCAGAACAAGACACATTCCTGTGGTGTTATCTTCTTGAGAAGGCAGAATTAAAGATACTTGACTACATGTTTATTTTGATAGAACAGCAGAAAGGTTCCGGGGTAAACTTAGCAAGAGAATGAAATTAGATCCAAGTTTATTGTCATTGTACAAATACAGATTAGTCCCAACATTAACGCCACCGCCACGTGAACTGAAAAACACTGAATTATCATCCACATTCCAGTAAACTGGTGCAAATGTAACGCTGTCTGGTCCGATCCTACAGATGATGGCTGTGAAAGGTACCCGAACACTCACAGTGCATCACCACTTGCTGTGTACGGGCCTTAGCAAGTAACGGGTTCAGGGTTCCCGAATTCCAATCCAATCTGGACTCCATGTGCTGGAGAAACAAGTCTGATTCAAGGAGGCGCCACCTTGCAATGTAGAGCCTTGCGTCAACGGGTCAGGGCTATTTCGTTGGCGAAATATGGAGCTTAATGTTTTGCCTTTGATTTTAATGTTATGACTGATGAGTGAGTATAAAGCCAATGAAAACAAACAGCACTAGAATGCAAAAGAACAAGAAGTATTCTGCAACTACTCCTTTCAAGCAGTTTAAGTCTACCAAGGTTATGTGAATCAAAAACCAATTGTGAAGCAGAAACCAAGCCGTCAATCGAACAGGTTGAATCAATCATTAACAGAATGCACAGCTCTAATGAACATCATACACATATACACAGACCAGCCATAACCATAAACCCACCTCCCTTAGCTGTCCAGAAAGTGTGTTCAAGGAGTCTCCGCATATAAGTGGAAACTGACACTGGTTCGAGAGACATTTTGCTGCAGGTTTTAAAAACTTCATAACAAACTCACCACCCAGGAGTATCCGCTGTTCATGGCTTCCTCCGTGTCCACCAGTTCTCCCTGGTAGGGTCCGAAATGTGCACCTACTGGAACAGTCTCCCCCTTATTAAACACTCCCAGACCCGCGTCAGGAATACCGGACTTCTGAATCTCTAGTCCAGGAGGAAGAGTTAGTCTGGCTCGGTCAGAGACGCCCAGGGGAACAGGAGTATCAGGGATGAAGAGAGGCGGGCCATGAACCTCACACTTGTTGAAGAAGACGGATTTGCAAACCTCACAGTCTGGGGGTAGAGAAAATGAGACACGATGAGAAGGAATGTGTATACTTATCAGAGGACACATACATTACAATTGTGTAAATTGTTTTTACACAAATAAAATATAGAATTGAAAGACCCCCCCCCCATCAGCAGGATTTTCCAACCTGACAAGTGATGAGATTCAGCACATCATCTCATCCTCCAATGCCACCACCTGTTCATTAGATGCAATCCCTTCCATGATGCTCCAGGCCATCTCACAACACCTGCTTCCCTTCATCATAACCATCATCAACCATCTGATCAGGTTCCTGCTGCTTTTAGGAAAGCAACGGTTATTCCCATCCTCAAGAAACCCTGCCTGGATCCACTGGAAATCAGTATCTTCTCTGTTTTCTTTCTAAAATTTTTGAACACACTGTTTACAATCAAATGTCTCTCTCTCTCTCTCTCTCTCATACACAGAGCAACCTCAATGATCCCAACCAATCCGGACTCAATGCGAAACATTCCACAGAGACTGCCCTTCTGGCTGTCACTGAGAAGCTCTGTGCTATTAGATCAGCTATACTGTTATCTGTCCCGATCCTCCTCGACCTTTCATCTGCGTTCTACAGTGGACCACAAGATTCTCTTATCTATTCTTACAAGCCTTCGAATCTGTGGCACGGCAAGCCAATGAGCTGCTTTTTACCTAGAAGATAGGTCGTATGAGGTGACATGGAGGGAATTCACATCTGCTCCATGCTCTATTTGTATTCCACAGGGCTCAGTACTTGTTCCTCTTCTGTTCTCCCTCTATACTCTTGGTAGGGTCATATCATCGCATGGAGTTTCATACTATTGCTATGCAGATGACACACAATTTACTCTCTCTTTTCCTAACTCAGGTTTCCACCCGGATCTCAGCATGTCTGGGAGACATCTCATCCTGGATGGCAGCTCATCAACTGAAGCTCAATCTCAGTAAAACTGAACTGTTGTTCATCCCTGGTGACTCACCCCCTGGTCAAGACCTTGTCTTCTGTCTGGACAACACTCAGATCACTCCTTCAGTCATTGCTCACAATCTTGAGGTAAATCTGGACAATCATCTGTCATTTTCTTTACACTCTGCTTATTTGTACTCGGGTCCCTCAGTCCCTTGTTATTTCAAGACTGGACTACTGCAAGTCACTCCTGGCAGGTTTGCCACTGTCCACCAGATGATGTTCTCCAGAATGCAACTGCACATCTTGTGTTTTCAACCTTTCCAAGTTCTCCCATACATCCCCACTTCTCCGCTCCCTGCACTGGCTAAAGCTAAAAACAGTCCAGCACCCTCAGCTCTAATCACACCACGCACCGCACCACGTTCCCTCCGATCCTACCATCTTTCAGAGGTCAAGGAAGAAATGTATCTATACCGTTTTCTGTTCTCGCATAACTCTACTCTCACTGTCACTCATTACACATGCTTCCACCAGTCTCAAAACACAGTGAACACAAATTAGTCTCGAAAATTGTGTGTGAACATGCATAAGTCTTTGTTAGGAGCTACGTGTACCCACCCATGTGGTCACAATCACACAACCTGCATGCTCAATGTCAAGCTGACTTTTGAGAGTTTGGAGGATCTGAGGCAGTAAAATGTCACCATTTCTTTATAATCCTAAAAGTGGCACACTCTGAACTATTCCCACACTGGCATCCCCGTGTGGTAGGAGTGAATTATTTTCTCAGTTTGTTTAGAAATAATTATTATGTCGGATGGCAGAGATACATTTAATTGTTAGAGATGGGTGGGGGGTTAACTCAGTTATGAATAGTGATTCTTTTGTCTGTTGATTCACATATCACCACACTGACTCCAAAATCTTTTTTTTTTTTTTAGAACTATTTTTACATTTATAATATAGATGACATGGTCGATCAGCCACTGACTAGAATCATCTGGTTTTCAGTGTGATTGGCCGTGATCTCACTTTCTTTTTTTTTCCTTATATCTTCCTTAATGTATGTTTGTACTATACATACATTTTATATTTTATTTTATTTTTATTCATTCTTAGTCAAATTTTACTTACTTGCATATATTTTTCTCAAATTTACTTTTGTTCAAATATTTATTTCCTTTATAGATATTCTTTCTTATTCCTTCTTAGATAAGTAACTTTTTTGTTTTTTTGTTTTCTTTCTTGTTCTAAGGTCAGGGCAGTTGCCTAAGCATTTCACTGCATATCGTACTGTGTATGTGACAAATAAAATTTGAATTTGAAATCTGTGATCGACTGATCAGCCGCAGATATAAACGATTTTGTACGATTTTGAGGAAGCTTCTGAATGATGCAACAGAAACGCATTTTTATGGCGTTACATTTTAAAAAACAATGCATGTTAAAAGCTGTAGATCTGCCTTTTTTCCAAACTCTGAGCGAGTGAATCTCAAACCTACTCATTACACATGCTTTCCTCAGTCTCAAAACACAGCGAGGGCTAATTAGTCAGAAATCATGTGCGTTAGTGATGGGAAGTTCGAATCATTTTAGTGACTCGGTTCTTTGAATCTCGTACATCAAAATAAACAAATCTTTTTTTGAGTCACTTAGTTCATTTCGTTCTTTTGATCAGAAATAAAATATTAAATTTTCAATAAACAAAACCCAGCAAGTCTACATATAAAAATCTTGGCCATAGTTCCAATAATTAAAATATTACAATGCAGCTATGGACATATTATTATAAACAGAATGAGCAGCTCACCATCATATCTTCTAGTCCGAGTCATTCGTTTTGAATCTATTGCACTGCATGGCGTCTACGGGAGCCACGTGACAAAAGGACGAACGACTTAGACTAGAAGAGTCATTGAGACCCGTTCAGTTCTGTTTCCTGTACATAACCTACGGAGGTTTTGCAATGATTTGTACAAACGCCCCAGTAGAAACGAATGAACGAATCACTCTCTGAGACTACTCGTTCTTCTGAGTCATATTAAAGACTGAAAAAAAAAAAAGAACAAATCGTTCATGAACGACCCATCACTACCCCACATGTCCACGTTAGAAGCCGCACACACACGCACGCTCATCATCAAGCTGAGTTTTGAGACTTTGGAGACGTCCAAGGTGGTAAACCTCGCAGTTTCTTAATAATCCTACAGATGGCAAACTATTCCCACACCGTAATCCCATGTGGTAGGAGTGACTTATTTGCTACGTTTGTTTAGAAATAGTGAAAATCTGGCAAATGCTGATTTGACTGCTGATTCCCCTGGAATACTGAGTGAGAGTGTTACTCTGAGGTCTTACAGAGGTAGTCGTTGTGCTCAGGATCTTCCACTTTAATGGAAATGACTTCAGGTGTGTTGTCGAGGTCGTCCTCATGGTCAGAGATGTCCAGCTCCAGCCTCTCCTTCTTCACACGGACTTCGAACACCTCGGCCGTCCCTCCATCTGATGTCTCTGGTCTCGTGTCCTCACACAGCTAATAATGTATTATTATTATTATTATCATTAATAATAATAATATAATTATTAATGTAACATAACTCATCATTAAGTGTACCTGTGAAAGAGGAGGATCAGGAGCCTGAGAGTGCCTGGAGAAGTGCAATACGTCTCCCTCTGTACTCATTATTACAGATCTAAACAAAGACTCAAGTTAATGACAACAACAACAAACAACAACAAACAACATCTGACATTTCTATAAAACAGAAAATAACAGAAATATTTCAAAAACCTGTATACACCGATAGTAATAAGTTGTATCTGTTTCTCTCATGATTGATTTGAGCTGGCAGTAAAATCGGACTTAAACGCACAAATAAACAGATTAAAAACAGAAAAACACAGCGCTATGGCCGAATCCCAAACGCCCCCTACCGGGATAAATAGTGCACTGCCTAGGGCGCACACGGCATTACGTCATACCCACTGTAGTGCACTTTACCAGTCAAGTCAAGCTCCATTTGGGATTTGGCCTCACCGCTTCAGATCAACTTACCTCTGTGGTTAAAGCACAGCGAGCTTTTAAATCCTCACAAAACACACACAGTATAGTGTTTTTATTTTTAACGCCATCACATCTAGCGGTAACTGCAAAAACTCTGTCAGAAATGTGTGCATGTGATAAAGAGGATCAAACGAGTAGCGGCTTTTCCTCAGTAATGGTTTCTGGGATTGGGGGGGCGGGAGGGGGGGGGGCGGTGTCTCAAAATGATTTATGTTGCTACCCGATTTGTGTCACGCATGCGCGGGTGGCGGAGCCATTTTGGACACGTGGTGTCTACGGCGTCTCCAGGCGGACAAAATACAAAATCACTGCTACAGTACTGATTTTTAATTTCCCAAAGTTAAATGTGGAATTTTGGAACCAACATATTATTGAAACTTGACAGTGATAAATGCTACAAAATGCATATGCATATGACAGAGAATTAATTTCTTCTGAAGTTGTTCGTAATAGCTTAATCTTGGATAGGTTTATATTAGTTATCACTTTGATGAAGTATGATAGGAGACTGTACCATTAGAGGAGTACATCCAGACCTGAGAGAGTTAGCATTAGAGAAGCGTTATTTATGTAAGGGAAAATCTGGATGCCTTAGCAGAGAGATAGCAATCCCCCAACTAAAGCATTAGAGCCCTCAGAAAAGCACGAGTGATTTGATTCAATGGAATAATTGTGCAGGAAAGGCTCACCCACAGGACCACCCCTCCTCTGCGCTTCACATGTCCAACAGGTTTGTCTAAACATATGTTTTCTAAAATAGTTTACACCGCTGGAGTTAACGATAGATGCGTTTGTCAGTCAGAGGTTAGCAAGAGGTATTTTTCTAGACGTGCTTAAGTTAGTGAAGGCAATGCCAGGTTAAATAATGTACTTTGGGTTCATTTCGGTGCAAAGTGGCTTATACAGGTGAAACTCGAAAAATTAGAATATGCTGCAAAAGTTCATTTATTTGAGTAATGCAACTTAAAAGGTGAAACTAATATATGAGATAGACTCATTACATGCAAAGCAAGATAGTTCAAGCTGTGATTTGTCATAATTGAGATGATTATGGTTTACAGCTCATGAAAACCCCAAATCCACAATCTCAGAAAATTAGAATATTACATACAATCAATAAAGCAAGGATTGTACATAGAACACTATCTGACCTCTATGCATATGTACTCAGTACTTGCTTTGGGCCCCTTTTGCAGCAATTACTGCCTCATTGCGGCGTGGCATGGAAGCTATCAGACTGTGGCACTGCTGAGGTGTTATGGAAGACCAAGATGCTTCAATAGCGGCCTTCAGCTCTTCTGCATTATTTGGTCTCATGTCTCATCTTTCTCTTAATCCCACGGTCACTGAACCAGGTTTTGTGCTTTTGGCAGTGTGAGCAGTTGCCAAGGTCAGCCGGAAAATGAAGTCAGCATCTCCATAAAGCTCGTCTGTGGAAGGAAGCATGAAGTGCTCCAAAATCTCCTGGTAGACGGCTGCATTGACCCTGGACTTAATAAAGCACGATGGACCATCACCAGCAGATGACATGGCTCCTCAAATCAACACAGGGTGTGGAAACTTCACACTGGACTGGAAGCATCTTGCAGTGTGTGCCTCTCCATTCTTCCTCCAGACTCTGGATCCTTGGTTTCCAAAGGAGATGCAAAAGTTGTTCTAATCAGAAAAGAGGACTTTGAACCACTGAGCAACAGACCAGTTCTTTTTTTCTTTAGCCCAGGTAAGACGCTTCTAACGTTGTTTGTTGTTCAGTAGTGGCTTGACAAGAGGAATACGACATTTGAAGCCCATGCCCAGGATCCGTCTGTGTGTGGTGGCTCTTGATGCACTGACTCCAGCCTCAGTCCACACTCCTTGTGAAAGTCCCCAACAATTTTGAATGGCCTTTTCCTGACAATCCTCTCCAAGCTGCGGTCATCCCTGCTGCTTGTGTACCCTTTTCTTCCACACATTACCTTTTGAGGCTTTCCCTCCTTATGGAGGATGTTAATGATGGTTTTCTGCACCGTCAGATCAGCAGTCTTTCCCATGATTGTGCTTCCTACTGAACCAGACTGAGAGACCATTTAAAGGCTCAGGAACCCTTTGCGGGTGTTATGGCTTAATTAGCTAATTAGAGTGAGACACTTTGAGCCTACAATATTGAACCTTTTCACAATATTCTAATTTTCTGAGATTGTGGATTTGGGGTTTTCATGAGCTATAAGCCATAATCATGTCAAGTCAAGTCAGTTTTATTTATATAGCGCTTTTAACAATTGACATTGTCGCAAAGCAGCTTTACACAATAAAAAGAAGTAAGTTTGTATGCAATGTGTATGAATCAAAATGATAAGATTGTCCCTGATGAGCAAGCCGAGGGCGACGGTGGCAAGGAAAAACTCCCTGAGATGGTAATAGGAAGAAACCTTGAGAGGAACCAGACTCAACAGTGAACCCATCCTCATCTGGGTGATAACGGATAGCAGGGATTGATCAGCATAATAATGTGTACTGGAAGTTCAGTGTAACAGGATATGTGTTAAAATTAAAAGGAGTCCAGTTTGTTCCTGGAGGCTCAGGTAGACTGTAGGAGATTCCAGTCCTGAGCTATCGAACAATTGAAGTCACAGGTCCCCAGAGCATCAATCGATGATAGGACAGTCTTAATGGAAACCATCCCCAGCTACCATACGAATCCAGGCAGACCACACGAGCATCCATGCGACGAGATCTCCAACCAGAAGCAGGACTCCAGGACGGGTTAGACGGCTCCAGAGGGCAGAGGGGTCTGGATCACTGGCAACTCAGGAGCGAACATGTATAGCTCGACAGAGAGACAGAGAGAGGGAAAGGAGAGAGGGAGAGGAGAGAGCAGAAAAGGAGAGAACAGAAAATGAGAGATGGCAGTTAGGTATGGTCACAGTCAACATGTATAAGGTGAATGTATATTAGTGCAAGCAGAGACTCCGGCAGGACTAACTATAACAGCATAACTAAAAGGGACAGCCAGATGGAAACACAAACATGAGGGCTCCCTGAGATGTAAAGCAACCAATCACCTCACCGTCAACAAACCTGAGTGAACAATGAGAGTGGGAAGGACAGCATCTAAACATACCAGTTCACCAGAATACTCTACGTCCATGAGTCCCCCAGATCTGCTCCTTTACCTAAGGTTAATCTATTTACAAACATGCTGCGCTAAATAAATAAGTTTTTAGCCGAGACTTAAACACTGAGACTGTGTCTTGAGTCCCGAACATTAACAGGAAGACTATTCCATAACTTTGGGGCGTAAGAAAAAGCTCCGCCCCCTGCTGTAGTTTTAATAATACGTGGTACTGACAGGCAGCCTGCATCCTTTGATCGAAGTAGGCGTGGCGGATCGTAAGACACTAACAGTTCACTCAAATACTGTGGCGTGAAACCATTTAGTGCTTTAAATGTCAAAAGTAGTATCTTAAAATCGATGCGAAATTTCACAGGGAGCCAATGTAGCAGTGTAGATAAGATAGGGGTGATGTGCTCGTATCTTCTGGTTCTAGTGAGGACTCTCGCTGCTGCATTCTGCACCAACTGAAGCTTGTTTATACACCTGGTTGAACAGCCAGACAGTAAGGCGTTACAATAGTCCAACCTAGAGGTGATAAAAGCATGAACTAGTTTTTCAGCATCATTTAGTGACAATATGTTTCTTATCTTGGCAATATTTCTAAGGTGAAAGAAAGCTATCCTGGTGATATTATCTACATGAGCTTCAAACAAAAGGCTGGAATCTATAATCACACCAAGATCTTTTACTGTTGCACTTGATGGAACAGAAAGGCCATCTAAAGTTACAGTGTGATCAGGAAGCTTATTTCTAGCTACTTGTAGTCCTATGACCAGAACTTCTGTCTTATCAGGATTAAGCAGAAGAAAATTAATTAACATCCAATCTCTTATGTCCTGCACACACTGCTCAATTTTAGCAAACTGGTTTTTCTCATCTGGTTTTGCTGAGACATATAATTGTGTCATCAGCATAACAATGAAAACTAATACCATGTTTACGAATTATGTTGCCCAGAGGAACCATGTAAAGGGAAAAAAGCAGTGGGCCTAAAACTGAACCCTGTGGAACACCAAACTCCACTTGAGAACATGAGGAATGGTCACCATCTAAATCTACAAACTGATAACGATCAGTCAAATAGGATCTGAGCCACAAGAGGGCAGTTCCCTTAATTCCTACTACCTTTTCTAATCTGTGAAGGAAAATACTATGATCAATGGTGTCAAAAGCTGCACTGAGGTCCAGTAACACAAGTATAGTGACGCAACCCTGATCAGAGGCCCATAGGAGGTCGTTTACTACTTTAACAAGTGCTGCCTCTGTGCTGTGATGAGGCCTAAATCCTGACTGATACAGTTAATTTATGCTATTTCTGTGTAGATGTGAACATAGCTGCTGTGATACTACCTTTTCCAAAATCTTGGAGATAAAGGGAAGGTTTGATATCGGCCTGTAATTAGAAAGCAGACAGGGGTCAAGGTCAGGTTTCTTGATTAATGGTTTAATAACGGCTAATTTAAAGGATTTGGGGATATACCTACTACTGAGTGAACAGTTAATTACTTTCAACAGGGGTTCTGTTATTGCTGGTACTATCTGTTTGAGAAAATGTGTCGGTATAGGATCTAATATACAGGTTGACGATTTTGAAGAAGAGATGAGTGAAATTAGTTCCCTCGCTTCAAGGGGAGTAAAGTGTTCGAAGTTCTGATGTGATGTGGTTAGATCATCTGAATTATTTAAATTGTCTGGTTTCAAAGCCTGAATTTTTTGCCTAATGTTTATGATTTTGTTATTGAAAAAGTTCATGAAATCCTCACTACTGCATGATGATGTTGTGGAGATTTCTGCAGTGGTCTTTTTTTTTTTTTGTTAATTTAGCTACGGCATTAAATAAAAATCTCAGGTTGTTTTTGTTATTTTCTATAAGAATGGAGCGATACGTTGATCTAGCATCACTGAGAGCTTTTTTATAGTTCAGGATGCTCTCCTTCCAAGCTATTTTGAATGATAATTTAGTTTGGCACCATTTACATTCGAATAATAATCATCTCAATTATGACAAATCACGGCTTGAACTATCTTGCTTTGCATGTAATGACTCTATCTCATATATTATTTTCACCTTTTAAGTTGCACTACTGAAATAAATTAACTTTTGCATGATATTCAAATTTTTCGAGTTTCATCTGTAGCAGAATATGGTCGCTAAACCGCTGAATGTCAAGGTGGTGCCCTAAAACCAGTGTGGACTATAGATAATTGACAAACTATTTAAGGCAGGACAGCTTCAATCCAACTTGGGACAGTGCTGCTCTAATTTCTTGCTGCTACTCATAGTTTCAGAACAGGCCTTGTTAATCACTGACTATTCCCAAGGACAGGCCAGGGAGCAGACAAACAGGCTAAAACCATTGAGTCTGCTAGCTGCATGTAGTCAGTCAGGTTCCGCCATATTGAGACTGTGTCTGTTCCCCAAGCAAAACAAAAATTTTAAGGGACTCAGTAAATCCATTTTAGCAATCTAATCAACATAAAATTGGATTATACTGAATGCACAGCCAACACCACTCATCTGAAGCTCAGCCTGTTCAATAATAGATCTCTTGCATCTAGAGCACTTATTGCTAATTAAAAGATCACTGATCAGGAGTTTAATTTACCGTCTTTAGCAGAAACGTGAATTGAAAAACAAGTATGTAGCATTGAATGAAGCAGATTTTTCCCAGGTATAGTTATGTCAGTCAGTCAAGTCTAACGGGAAGTGGAGTAGGTGTTGCAGTTATTTTTAATCATAATCCAACCATCAAAAGACACACACTTAAGGCATAAATAACAAAACGGACTTTAAAAAATTTGAATTTTTAATTAGGAAAGGGGGTAGGGGTGAATTCATCAAAATGTGACCTAAAAACTAATGTTTTCTTAGTTAAAATAAAGTATTGGTTGCAACAGTGTCCCACAGCTTGTCTATTGCAAATGGTCTCTTTGGTACAGATCTGATCCAAATGTCCGCAGATCCAGTAATGATCCAATGTGCACCTTTCTGTAAGCCCTTGCATCACATAGAGACAATCCTAATTTTTGTTTAAATATAACTAATTTTGTCGCAAGTTTGTCTGTCCGGTGACTGCCATATCTTCTTAATTTGGTATAAGCCTCCGTAAAATGTTCTTTTGAGGTTTAGAGTGGGTACAATTGCTAGTAAGTTGGCTAGAGGGAAGGAGCTCCGCAGAAATTCCCCCAGCAACTTCCTCCAAAAAAGGTCATCCCAAGTCAATGCCTAATTAATAACATTCCTTATACACCCTTTAATAAAAAGTCATACTTGCTTAGTCCCTAGCTTTAATGACATTGTGCTTATAGTCATGCTGGCAATACTGTCCTTGAAGATGTCATGATGGAGATTTCTTACATCTTGTTACAATTGCTTATCACAGCCTTTTAATGCTAAGTATAAGCAATTTTTATCCTGGATAAAGAAGGACCTGAAGGCCCACAAAAGTGACCCCAATACCCTGTATTCCTGAAGCACTCTCCACAGAATCTCTCCCGAAACCCAGTCATAGGCCTTATCCAAGTCCATAAAACACATGTAGACTGGATTGGCCAACCCCCAGGTGAATTTAATCATTTGCAAAAGTAAAAAGTTATTTCACTGAGCCCAAGTCTGGACAGAACCTAGATTGTCCTGTTTGGATCTGAGGCTTGACTATCCTCCTTTCCAGTACTGCTTCCAAATGCTATACCAGGTAAGCTGAGGAGCGTGATATCCTGGCTGTTAGCACACACCCAAGATTTGGACCAGCACCTCAATTTGCTAGTCCAAATGCACTGTACACAAGGTCCATATGACAGTCATGCCAACCACAATATTTAAAGAAATATCTTTTCTACCCCCAAAGCCTTGTCACTACAGAGTTGTTTAACTACTCAGTTAGTCTTCACTTAAGTTACTTAATTTTAGCTCAAGAGATGGTGTCAGACTCACCTGCTGCTTCAGGTTCTACCTCTTGCAATGGGGCACCTTACTCAGGGCTAAAGGTTGCTCAAAGTGCTCTTCCAATGCTCAACAAATCAAGTTCAGACTTGACAGGCAGCTTGGATAGTGGCTTGCTTTCCCCATCCTGAGCTGCCAGTTTCCCAGAACCTCTTTGAGGCTAACTGAAAGTCACTTTCCATGGCCTCTCCAAACATTTGCCATGCCATAGATACCTGTAACCCTCTGATGGCTTCTTTTTTTTTTTCTTTTTTACATTTGACCTTCACCACACCACTTCATCATAAAAATCACTTAAAACTTTGTGAGCAAAGAGTTTCAGCTTTAATTGAAGTGTAGCATTAGCCATTTTAGATTTAAACCCATTTTCATACATACATTCATTTTGGGGGCACAGAATATATCCTAGTGGAATTCTAATTGTAGGCATTTTCAAAGACACTCAGCAGGTAGTAGCGAAGTGACTCAGAACAATGGGGTAGAAATCCCACCAATGCGGTTTGGCGGAGTACTTGCAGAGCGACAGAGACACAAATGCAGAAGTATAAAAGCTGTAGGCTACGGCATAGGCTCGCGTCCACATTGTTGTCTGACATCTGACTTGCCCAAAAACAAAAAAAAATCTACACATAGGAGCAGCTCCACATCTGAGAGACATTTACCACAGATGCTCACATGAACCTCAACATGAACTGAAATGAAAGTACTGTTTCTACCCTATTTACAGTTGAGGAGTTTATTGATAACCTCATAGTCCAGTACATCTATCCTGAATGGCAACTACGATAATCGTCTCCATCTGTTCTGTATTCTGCTACCCATCCCAAGGCATCTGGAGATTCAGTAGACAAAGGCCAACCCCTGCGAGGTTCCTGAGGCATCAAGAGAAGGACCAGCTCCAGCTGGATTCTGCTTTATGATGGTTGGAGCTACACATGCTGCTCCTGAGCTCCCAGTGATCGAGACCCCCAAATGTCCTCTGCACCTACTGACTCATCCCTGTGCGGAACTGGACTCTATGTTAATTTAAATAACTTATGTTACATTGAACTTTCAGCTGCACAACACACATGATGTTATATAATTATATAATAATCTGTTATCACCCAAATGAGGATGGGTTCCCTGTTGAGTCTGGTTCCTCTCAAGGTTTCTTCCTATTGCCATCTCAGGGAGTTTTTCCTTGCCACTGTCGCCAAAAGTCACCCTTGGCTTGCTCATCAGAGACATTTCATTCATCATTCACCTCATTATTATCTAGACACATTTTTCCCATACATACATACACACTTCCATAAATTTTCTTTACATTTTTTTTTTGTTGTTAAGCTGCTTTGACACAATGAACATTGTTAAAAGCGCTAAATAAATAAAACTGAATTGAATTTATGAAAACAACCTTCTTGTATCTCTCTGGCTCTCTGTTTAAGTCTAATGCTGCAGAACTACACTGGTAATAGTGTTGTAATGAGTTCATAATTTTGTGATGATAAATTATGTTACAATTACTTACGTATGAAAGAAAATATTTTTTAAACATTACTATGAGGTTAAGTGTTTTTCCTTCTATGGAAATGCGGTTTAAAGTACAGACAATTTTAAGCCCAAACAGTACTGTAAATCATGCAAGTCAATGCACTTCTGGATCTTTTATGTCATGAGTAGGGTTACAGCATCTCTCCGATGAACGCGCTGGTGTTGTTGGAGAGTACTCGGTCGATTAAAACTCTTCCCACACTGTAAGCATTGATACGGCCTCTCTCCCGTGTGAATACGCTGGTGATCTTTGAGGTTACGTTGCTGAGAAAAACAATTTCCACACTCGGAACACTGATACGGCTTCTCTCCTGTGTGAAGGCGCTCGTGATCTTTGAGATTACTTTGCTGAGTAAAACTCTTTCCACACTGTGAGCAATGATACGGCTTCTCCCCGGTGTGAATGCGTTGGTGTTTTTTTAACGTACTGTGATGAGTAAAACTCTTTCCACAGTGTGAGCATTGATACGGCTTCTCTCCTGTGTGAACGCGTTGGTGCTTTTTTAAAGTACTGTATTGAGTAAACCTCTTTTCGCACTGTGAGCACTGATACGGCTTCTCGCCAGTGTGAATGCGCTCGTGTCGCTGGAGATGACTCTTGCAAGTAAAACATTTCGCACACTGTGAGCACTGATGCGGCTTCTCCCCTGTGTGAAAGGACCAGTGTAACTGGAGATGACTCTTACAATTAAAACATTTTCCACACTCTGAACAATGATACGGCTTCTCCCCGGTGTGAAGGTGCTGATGGTCGTGAAGCGTACTCTGCCGAGTAAAGCTTTTCCCACACTGTGAGCACTGATACGGCTTTTCTCCGGAGTGAGTGAGCTGATGGACTTGAAGGGTTCTCTGGTAAGTAAATCTTTTCCCACATTGTGAGCACTGATGCCGCTTCTCTCCAGTGTGAATGCGCTGGTGTTGTCGGAATGCACTGTTCTGAGTAAACGTTTTTCCGCACTGCGAGCACTGATATGGCCTCTCTCCAGTATGGATGCGCTGGTGTTTTCGAAGAGTACCCTGCAGAGGGAAACTCTTTCCACACTGTGAGCACTGATACGGCCTCTCTCCTGTGTGAATGCGCTGGTGTTCTTGGAAAGCACCTGGCTGAGCAAAACTCTTTCCACACAGCGGGCACTGATACGGCTTCTCTCCTGTGTGAAGGCGCTGGTGTCGGGAGAGATTACACCGCTGAGTAAATCTCTTTCCGCACTGCGAGCACTGGTACGGCCTCTCTCCTGTGTGAAGGCGCTGGTGATCTTTAAGGTTTCTTCGCTGGGTAAAAGTCTTTCCACACTGTGCGCAGTGATACGGCTTCTCTACTGTATGAATGCACTCGTGTGTTTTGAGGGCATTCTGATAACCGAAACTCTTTCCACAGTCTGAACAGTGGTGAAGAGTGGTGTTTGATTCTGGGGAAGTGAAAGCAAAAAAATATCAGCAACTGAACACTTAAGACATGAGAGATTCTACATAAATGAAGACTTACTAATCTGTGGTGCAAGAGACCACATGGGTACGTGGGTGGAAAGGTTCAGGTCACCAGCATGGACTACCCAAAAGACAGGCATAACCAACCTTTGTTAGGACTAATGAATGCTCAGGCCATTTTTGTAATACATAAATAATGAATAAACAATAATACATTAATTCATAAACAATAAATATAATAAACAATGCCACTTTTATTATAATGTGGCTTTTAGTCCTTCAATTCATCTTTCTGGCGAAACAACATTATTTGGATTTACTACATTATTTATTAGCACCTACAATAATGATGTCCCCCCCATAGCAGGGGATAGATCGTTTTCCTGAATATGGAACATTCTCAATTAAAAGTCTTGATTTAAATCTGTTTATTCAAGCATTTTCTTTTTCAATAGCTTTCCTCTAGGGTAAAGCTGGACATCTTGAACTTCATGAAAGCTATAGTCAAGCTGTACGTGTCAGTCCTCCTGCCCAATGGGATGCCAGTGCAGATCCGAATAAACCTCAAATTTTCAGGCTTATCTACTTTAAAATACAATTAAATAGAACTGAAGTGATCTGCAGTATGGACTTTACCATTCGTGGAGCACTTTCTGTTCCACAGGTAGTCGAAGGCAGGACTGAGGTCTTTGGCGTACTCCTCTTCATACCACACTAAGAGCTCCTGTCCTGGGTTAATGGGTCGACAGCACCGATACAGAATTCCACCTCGATACTGAAATGCCACAAGATTCTGTTCCTCATCATTACGAGTGCAATTCACATACCTACAAGAATGTGACAAAAAGGCAGAAAAGTCATATCAGAATTACAGATCACGAGAAAGTATGAGAAATACAACAGTGAGAGGAATAGGAGAATTCATTACAAAATTCAAGAGCTGTAAACTGTGACTAAACAGTTTTAAAGCTTTAAGCCTTTATTTGTCACATATACATTACTGCACAGTGAAATTCTTTCTTTCAATTATACAGAGTATCCCTGGAGCAGATGGGGTTAAGGGCCTTGCTCAAGGGCCCAACAGTGGCAACTTGGTGGAGCTGAGGATAGGGGTCAGGGGTGGTTAAGGCATTGAACTATACATCCCAGGTTCAAATTCCACAACCACCAAGTTGCCCCTGTTGCGCCCTTGAGCAAGGCCCTAAATGTAAGTCGATCTAGATAAGGGCATCTACCAAATGTAAACATAAACCACAGACCTTCCGATCGGTAACTCGGTGCCTTAGTCCTCTGACCTACCACTGCACCAACAACTGGAGAATTCCTCACCTCATCCAATTTGCATGCACTTCTCTTGTGGCATCTATATATTCTTCACACTGCCTGCTCCTGTAGATCTGTAGAAAAACACCATATATTTCCATTTTTTTATTAATCAATTAAACTTAAATGAGGTACAGAGCCACAGGAACCAGAATAAGAACTATTTTTCCATTATCATGAAGGCAGAAATAAATGTTCTTGATTACATCTTTTGTTTTGCAGAAAAAGTTCTAAAGTAACTTTAAAAAAAAAAAACTGGATTAGATAAAATCCAACTTTATTGTAAAGTGATTAAAGCACACGTGCAAATCCAATGGCACACAGTTTGTTATCTAACGAGACATATACTCATTAACACTAAAACCACTGAGATATGAAGTAAAGATCACTGATTATCCTGCTACAGTAGCACTTGTCAAGGGTTAGAAAATGTTAGGCAGTGAAGTGTCAGTTCTCAAAGCCGATGTGTTGGAAGCGGGAAAAATGGACATGCATAAGGATCTGAGGGTCTTTGACAAGGACCAAATTGTTATGGCTAGACAACTGGGTGAGAACATCGCATGCCTTCCCAGAATGCTGTGGTAGGTACCTACCAAAAGTGGTCTGAGAAAAAGTGGTCCTTGGGTTCTGAAATTTATGTGGATGGGTTTTTCTTTCTTTTTTTTTATTATTATAATTTTTTTACACCACCCACCTACCTAAACATTGTTGCACACCATGTACACCTTTCATGGAACATATTCCCTACTGACGGCGGTCTCTTTCAGCTGGATAAGGTTCCCTGCCCACTGGAAAAAATGTTCATGGATGGTTTAAGGCACATGACAGAGTTCAAATTGACATGACCTCCAAAGTCATCAAAGCCCAAGTCATCTGATCAAGCATCTGTATGCAGCCCTGCCACTGGGGGCATCAAAGGGTAAAGATGAACCTAGCCAAGGCTCAGCGGGACCTTGGAAAGACCTATGGTTGACCCTTAAGTAGTATCAACTACAAATGTTTACCAATACAATTGATTTAATCTACATGATAAATATATTCGTTGGTTGTTGGAGACTGATGAAGACATCAGGACAGTCACTGCTGTTCTCATCTCATAGCATGTGAAGAACCAACCTAGTACCTCTGCCAGTGAGGCATCACCTTCAGCAGTCATGAAGTTGCTGGTCTTGCCGTGAGTGGTTTCCCACCATGTGGCCATACCCAACTGTTATCTCTCCTCTCCTCTGCTCCCTCTCTCCTTAACTCTCTCTGTCTCTCTGTCGAGCTACACATGTCGCTCCTGAGCTGCCAGTGATCCAGACCGCGTCTGGACCGTCTGACTTGTCCTGGTGCCCCACTTCTGGTTGGAGATCTCGTCGCATGGATGCCCCGTGTGGTCTGTCCTGGATGCGTGTGGTGACTGAGGACGGCTCCATTTTAACATAAAGGCGGTCCTGGCCTCGGCTGATGCAGTTTTGGACTGGAGTTTCCTACAGTTTACCTGAGCCTCCAATAACGAACTGGACTCCGTAGGAACTTAAACACATCTCCTGTTATACTGAACTTTCAGCCTCCTAAAACACAGTATGACTGCAGATCAATCCCTGCTATCCTTTATCACCCAAATATGGATGGGTTCCCTGTTGCGTCTGGTTCCCCTCAAAGTTTATTCCTACTGCCATCTCAGGGAGTTTTTCCTTGCCACTGTTGACATCGCCCTTGGCTTGCTCAAGGACAAGCTGATCATTTTGATTCATACACATTCACATTTCATACAAACTTCCATAATTCTTTTGATTGTGTAAACTGCTTTGCGACAATGTCAATTGTTAAAGGCGCTATACAAATAAAATTGAATTGAATTTCTTTGTCTACAGTGACACCGTCACATTCTTATGCAGCAACGTACTGCTGATGTAAACCTTCATAACACAGTATGACCACATTTCAATTCCTGCTATCTGGAGAGCAGAGTCAGCCTTTCGAGAGAATTCGAGCAAGAGCTAACCTCTTGAGGTCCGAATGCATGTAGAGGACATGACATTTATTCGCTGACCTGCCAATTTACTACGTTGTCTATATTTTGTGAAACAAAAATTGATTCAGAACACAGGAGATTCCGAGTGAAACACATTCTTAAGGCGTTACACAGCTGTGAGAGGATTGGTCTCAGACGCCCATTAACACTTACACCAGTCTCAAAACAACCTCAACTCGGTTAAAAATCTATACCTCTCAACCTGCACAGAGGCATTTGATTAAGCAATACTTTGGCGTTTCTTTATAATCCTATAGGTGGCGCGCTGAAATATTCTCACCTTTCCATTCCGTGTGGTGTGAGTGAATTGTGTTTAATTTAATTACAAGTTAAATGTTAAACTCTTGTATTTGGAGTTAGTTTATATCGTTTTAATTCTACACTTCTTTTTTTTAAGTGAGAAAACTACTGTTAAAAATTTTAACAAAATCAGCACAAATGTAATATTGAATCGTGATATTTGTAGAATCGCAGATTTAAAAAATTGGCACAGAGGTCTTGTGATAATATCGTATCAGGGGGTGACTGCTGATTGCCATTCCTACTACACAAGAGTGCAGGATATTAAAAGGTAATGTTTTCCATCAGGATTTAGCCAAATTAAGGTTTTACTAAGGACTTATGTCTTGGATAATCTGTGATGTTCAATCAGACCTCACTGATAAATACTGTTTTTTTTTTGTTGTTGTTTTGTTAAATTCTGTTTTAGGGCATGTAAACAGACAGCTACAAAGGCACCCAACTTTCATGTCAGTTCTGACATTAAACAAGTTTAGTACCAGTCCTAATTATGTGTTTGGCAGGAGTGTTTGCAAGCTTATTTTGGTTGTATTGCTCTGGTTCTGAATAAATGACCGATCCAGGTTTGGCTGAAAGTCAGAAATGTATTTAGCTTGTAAAAGTTTTTTGTATCCCACGAGAACTCCCGTGCAAATTTAACCTTGACGCTTTAAAACATACTCTAATGAGTTATTGGAGTTTCGATAACTTAAGAGTTTTTTAAAGCTTAAACAACATATGCATGTAATTTAATTCAAAAGCACATTTGGTGAAACGCCATTGTTTTATATGAATAGATCTCTGAAAAGAATTATTTTAGTTATTAGCAGGCTGTGTTTAAAGGTGTCTGATAAACTGGTATTGATAGAAGTAACCTTCATCTAGTGGTAATGTTTTGCTGTTTAAAATGCACATATATGAAAGCTTCATTAAAGATTCATTTTATTAAACCTTTCTAATTGATTCACAACAAACTCACCACCCAGGAGTATCCGCTGTTCATGGCTTCCTCTCGGTCCACCAGTTCTCCCTGGTAGGGTCCGAAATGTGCACCTACTGGAACAGTCTCCCCCTTATTAAACACTCCCAGACCCGCGTCAGAATTATTGGACTTCTGAATCTCTAGTCCAGGAGGAAGAGTTAGTCTGGCTCGGTCAGAGACGCCCAGGGGAACAGGAGTATCAGGGATGAAGAGAGGCGGGCCATGAACCTCACACTTGTTGAAGAAGACGGATTTGCAAACCTCACAATCTGGGAGTAGAGAACACACGATGGGAAAGAATGATGTCATATGTTTCTGTAATGTGTCTGTATAACTGAGGAAATGTACAGTGGCTCAAATGTTTAAGGCTCTGGGTTGCTGAATGGAAGGTTGGGGGTTTGAGCCCCAGCACCGCAGAAAGCCTCCAGTATTGAGACCTTGAGCAAGGCCCTCACAGAGCGCTGTGTTCTGTCTGACCCTGAGCTCTGACTCAAGCTTCCTAACTGAGATACGTGAATATCACTGTGCTGTAAGGTACCATGTGACTAATAATCAAATCTATTTATTATTTTCTGATAAGTTGTTTAATTCTTTGGTTAACTTGCCAATCAATAACAATAAGAATTTCCTTGTAAATATTTTACAATTAATAAGACGTTACGTGCTGCTAATTAATGAGAGACTCCCGCAGTCATGTGAGGCTTGAATAATTGGCAGAATTTATACTGTATATATAAACCTGAAAATCTTTTTTTTTTTATAAAGGAAAAAAATACCTTGCACATAGCTTTGCCTCTTAATGAAGAACCGGAAAGAAACTAAAGACAATCAGTGCCTTACGTTATCATGAAATCTATACATTATAGTATGAACTTTATTTCTCTCAGAGATGCTTATGCACTTATATCATTTATTCTAAATCTATGAATGAATAAACCATTTCAAACGTTACCTCTGACCTAATGAAACAGTGTATTGTGCTTTTAAATGCACTAGATATGGTGTAGGTTGCAGCATCAGTGATGTCTTACACAGGTAGTCTTTGTCAGAGTCGTCCTCTTTAACGCAGATGTCTTCAGGTGTGTTGTCGAGGTCGTCCTCATATTTGTGGATGTCCAGCTCCAGCGTCTCCTCTTTCTTCACACAGACTTCAGTCGCTTCGGGCATCCCTCCATCTGAAGACTCCGTTTTCACGTCCTCACACAGCTAAAGGCCAAAACAATAACACTAACTCAGGAAAGTTCTGATTTCCTTCTACGCCACTCGTTATGTATAAAGAGACTTTGTGTGATCAACAGGACAGTATACAAGTAAAATACAAGAAACGGTTCAACTTTAACCTGTTATTGTAATTATTGCTTATTTGTAAGATAACTCATCATTAAGTGTACCTGTGAGAGAGGAGGATCAGAGGCCGGAGACCGGCTGGAGGAGTGCTGTGTGTCTCCTTCTGTACTCATTATAATAGATCTAAACAAAGATTGATATTAAGAGTTATTAATAACAATAGTAATAATAATAATGGCTTTGGCATGTCGGTAAAAATGAAATAAAAATTTTACAATTTCTCAGAGCTCCCTAAAAAGTGTCCCACCTTCTCTTCCAAACACACACGTCATATCTCACCGGCAGACCTGGGCGGAGCTGAGCAACAAGCCGGAGGAGGTGGATCTTCTTATATGAGGTCACATTAGAGGGAACACAGTATTCTTGAAGGGATGACCATAAATTATACTCAATGATCAGTTTGAAAAAGATTCTACAGTGTAGGATTTCTGAAACTCAAACTAGCGTTACAAAATGCTATGCACGGTCAGTTCAGATCGTATCACCTGTGTTTTGAGTTGTGGATGTGTTTTCTTGTTGGATCAAAAAAAAAAAAAAAAAAAAATGGTGGGAGTAGAATTGTGCCTTGCAGTAATTACTTATAGAATTTCAAATGCTTGTCTTAAAATTAAATGTTCAACACAATCATCAAATTAATGTGCAATATGAGGAGGTTTGAAGGAAGAAAATTATATTTGTTTAATTTATGAATTCTTTTTTAAATATTTATTTTTTAAATAATTAGAATTCTGTATTAACCAAATATGATAATGAAACCCTTATCCAGAGTGTCTTACACAAGCGTGTTGAAGTTTCCGTCAATAAATAGATCCTTACACTGGTTCACCAATACACTGACTAGAAGTACCATTAGTCAAACACTGTTGGGAAGGATTTATTGATTGATCCATCGATTGACTGACTGGGAGGAGTTAACCCAAACTCCCCCCTTCGATCATTATGTCATGAGGTAGACTAAATCCAGAGGTACAATGCAGAAGTACACAAACTCAATAATCAAGCAAATGTACAAATATGCCACTACAAGCAGAAGTAGCACTTCAAGTTTCTACTCAAGTAGGACGTGCTCCAAAATATACATTAAGTACAAAAGTACCAGTAGTCCACAAAGAAACTGATTTTCTGGACAGATATCCAATCTGAGTTACTGATAAACAATATTTCTAAGCACAATTGAAGTTTGATTGCTGATGACATGAATGTGTACAGTGTGTCACACACAGAGTACACTCCGACGCGGGCCACCCAAGCATATCTGTTCGCCTTCCTTTAAAAAAAATCTGACCAACTGCGATCGATTCACAGCAGTCAGTTCCCCATCTCGGTCCCGGGGCCAAAAGCTTTGAGAATGACACAAATATTAATTTTCACCAGTTGTTTCAACAGTCTTTGTTAGACCTTTGTGTCAGATGTTACTCTGGTATACTGAAGTGTAAAGACGAGCATTTCTTACGCGTCAAAGGCTTTTATTGATAATTACATTAAGTTTACGCAAAGACTCAGTATTTGCGGTGTTGATCCTTCTTTTTTCCCCCATTTCACCCTGGCATGCCGTCGGTCACCCATTCTCACATAATCAATGCTTGGAGTTTGTGTGTTTGTCCTTCCGTCTCTTGAGGATCGACCACAAGTTCTCACTGGGATGAAGGTATCTCCATGTTTTGTTCCTGAGTCACTTAGTTATAACTTGCCTCATATGCCTCATGGTGAGGAGCTCCATCATGCTGGAAAAGCCACTGTTCATCACCAGACTGTTCTTGGAGGTTTTTGTACCGTTCTTTATTCATGGCCGTGCTCTTAGACAAAATTGTGAGTGAGTGAGCTGACTTGGCTGAGGAGCAACAACACACATTAATGGCCTCAGGATTTTTTTTGACGGTCTGCATGACACTGATGGTAGCGTTCACCTTCATACATTCCAAGAAGAGCAGGCGTTCTTCTCAGGAAGAACATCAGGCTAAAGTCATTCTCTCATATGAATCCCCTTTCTGAAGAAGAAGAAAAAGAAGGAAAGACAGTGCTACAGTCCCAAAGACTAAACCAGCAGACTTTGTGAACATTAATATTTGTTTCATTCGGAAAACTTTTGCCCCCCTGCTAGATATTTGACTTTCTTTTTTCCTTTTTCCAACGAGCATCTTTTTTCCTCACGCACCAGTCCAGTAGGTGGCGGTATTGCACCTTTCAGGTGATTTAATACAGACGAGAGAGACCGAGTTCACTGCCCTGGAGATCAGGGACTGCAGTGACGAAAGGTCAATTCGCTCTCTGTGGCTGCGGTGCCCTTCGAGATAAAAACAGATTTATACATTTAAAAAACATTGATATACATTTCCTCCGCAAGCGCTAATTGTACACAAATGGACGTGAATCTGAATCGAGTCCATCTGTGATCCAGACTGAAACTCGGGATAAACAGTGAGATAAACACCCGGAGCGTAGTGATCTTAAACACTGAGGTGGAAATCTTTCAGAGACCCATTAGATCCACAGATTTTTGGTTTCACTTACCTCTGGGTTTAAAGCAGAATTTTGCCGTCCTCAGAATTATACACAATAACATGCTTCGATATTTCATTTCATCATTTCTGCCAAATGCAAAACACTGTGAGAGATATGGTGGTTTAATGGGAATTATTCCGGCTAAAGAGCTTTAAATTGTCATGATTTATTATTATTATTATTTTTTTTTTTGAATTTTGGTTTTCTGTCGGTTTCAGTGCATTTCTAATTTCGACTGGCGAAAAGCCACCGTACATGAGCGTTACCGCATCACCCTAGGGGGCGTGGTTGCGGCGGAAGTGTGGCTGCCCCCTTGCGGCTGACATTTACAACTACATCGAATCTATAACGGATCCGGTAAAATATTTTCTACACGTATATTAGTGCGTTAACTCTTCCAATAAACAGAGACTGTTTTGCACGTTAAAAACATAATAACGCAGTTATTATGCAGTGTATTTTTTTTTAAACTCTTTCCCAAGGTTTAGTTTTTGCGTTTGTAATGATCATCGCGGCGTGCTTTTCTGTGCGAAAATACCACCGTTGACCACAAGAGGGATCCAAACTCAGCACTGCAGTGACTTCTGTGTCTGCTCAGGCTGAAATGTTCATTCATTGTCTCTTTTTGTTTCATTCAAGGACAATCGTATCTATTCATAACATGTAGACTTCTGTTAATCAGCCTTTTTCGAGCATTGAAATATAATTTGGACTTGCTTAATTTGTATTTTTGTATAAATTATTTACTATTACGTCAAGTTTCACAGTTTAAAATGGTAATAAAATAAAGTAAAATAATTGTAAGAAATAAATTCTACCAATTTCTATTATATTTGTTTTTGTAATTCATTCATTTTAGAACACTCCAGATCACGTGAAAAGGCACACTGGGAGAAAAAAAAAATGTGTATAAATTTATTAATAAATCACTCTCACTCATTGTCGTCTATACCGCTTTATCCTGTATTCAGGGTCACGGGGGGCCTGGAGCCTATTCTATGAGGTGGGGTACACCCTGGACATGGTGCCAATCCATTGCAGGGCACACACGCTCATTCACATACTACGGGCAATTTGGAAACACCGATTAGTCCAATGTGCAGGTCTTTCTTTGGACTGTGGGAGGAAACCAACCAAGCACCGGGAGATCATGCAAAGTCCATGCATACAGCGACGGGAAATGAACCCAGACACTGGAGGTGCAAGGCGACAGCGCTAACCACTACACCACCCTGCCACATATTAATAAATCAATTATTTAAATTTATTACACAACTGCAGAACGCAAAAGACCTTTGCAGCCACACTAGGAAACCAATTATGTTTTTATATCTTCTACAAGCCTACTGTAACAACAGCCGACACCCTTGCTGAGCTTTTCTTAATTGTGTACGTGTATGTACAGTACAGACCAAAAGTTTGGACACACCTTCTCATTCAAAGAATTTGAATTTGTATTATGGCAAGAAAAAAAGCAGCTAAGTAAAGAAAAACGAGCGGCCATCATTACTTTAAGAAATGAAGGTCAGGCAGTCCGGAAAATTGGGAAAACTTCGAAAATGTCCCCAAGTGCAGTCACAAAAACCATCAAGCGCTACAAAGAAACTGGCTGACATGCGGACCGGCCCGGGAAAGGAAGACGGAGAGTCGCCTCTGCTGCGGAGGAGAAGTTCATCCGAGTCACCAGCCTCAGAAATCGCAGGTTAACAGCAGCTCAGATCAGAGAGCAGGTCGATGCCACACAGAGTTCTAGCAGCAGACACGTCTCTAGAACAACTGTTAAGAGGAGACTGTGTGAATCAGGCCTTCATGCTAGAAGATCTGCTAGGAAACCACTGCTAAGGACAGGCAACAAGCAGAAGAGACGCGTTTGGGCTAAAGAACACAAGAAAGAAAACTCTGAATGAGAAGGTGTGTCCAAACTTTTGGTCTGTACTGTGTGCATGCACTTTAAACTAGACGCGAGTATGCATATTTCATAATTTTGAATTTTAACACTAATTTAGTTCATTTGAAATGTAAAACAATTCTCTTATAACAGTACAATAAAAACCATGTGATCTCATTTTGATCAGATTTGTCCTCATGTAAAATACAAAAAACCCTGCACAAGTCTGTGTGGTCGAATTCCCGGTTGTTGTGCACTTACTGTGTAGACATCCTCAGGTGAAATTGTGTTTGTTATAAAATTTTATCATGAAGTCAGACCCTTCACCTAGGGAAATCCTACAGGTACAAGCAACCATAATACCAATATTAAAACCGCGTAAAGACACTTCTGTCCCAATATGTCACAGACCATTTGCTTTACATCTCAGTTAAGGAAGACTACAGAACATATTTACAGACGCCAACACACTTTTTTAGAAACTAAATAATCTTTTATTCTCCTACTTTGTCACTGAGTAACTTACATAAGCCACAAGCTCAAGCACACTAGGCCCACAACACTGCTGGTGTACCAGCAAACGCATGCACCACCACCCTTCTTCCTGTCTCAGCTCTTTTATTAGTGCCGCCGCCGCCGCCGCCATATCCGCCTGAGCTCACCATTCAAAAGTGAGACGATGCCCTGCCACCTGCTCGAGCTTTGCGTCTGGCACCTGTGTGCCGCTGTGAGCAGCGACAACCCGTCTCATGGAGGCCACGGCAAAAAGTCCACCAGACGGAAAACACACAGCACCTGGTCAAGCTCGGGGTGCCAAGGTGGGCGGACTGCCCACTGTCAATCTACATGCTAGTGCTCACGGCACCAGGCGGCTGGACAAGACACTGCTGATCGTCCTGCACAAACCGTATCCAGCGTAGAAAAAGGATGATACCCCAACACAGGTACGATGCCCCCATTTAAATGCTGTAAGGAAGGATGACGTCATGCTAAGATCTGCATGAGCCGCCGCAGGGGAAAGCGCATTCTGACACTCCGTCACTGCCCATGTTCACCAGCCGAGTGCCCTTCTGCCAGCTGACTTCTTTCCTTCCCCTCTTTTCCTTCCTTAGTTTCCTTCTGGCATAGTTTTTTCATTTTAATTAGTGCTCCTAAGCATTTCTGCACGTTGTTAGCATATTGAGGTGCTTCGGTACAGCCGTGCTGAAATCCTTAGCGTTACTGGAGCGTATACCGCCCACGATGTTTATATCCCTCCCGAGATCACTAGATCACCAAAGGGAACTCCTGCAGCAGTGAACCAGAGGAGAGCCAACGTGGCAAGAGGGCAGAGGTGAAGGCTAGGCCAAAGGTTATCACCTTCAAACCACCGTTCCCATCCATCATTCTCTCTAATGCCCGGGCGATACGCTACAAGATGGATGAGATACGATTGGGGCTCATCGGGCGATACGCTACAAGATGGATGAGATACGATTGGGGCTGACGACGCGTAGGTTTTTGGCAAACTGTTAAACTGCATGATTTTCGCCGAGACCTTGGTGCACACAGACCATGCTAATAGCTAGACTTTGTGGTTGTGGAATTCATGTGGCTAAAGTGTAGACCGTTTTATCTTTCACACAAATTTACATCTTTTATTTTTATTTTTTTTAAAGAACAACAAAAAAGACACTCAGACATTCAGGTGGGTTCTTTTGTACTTTATTTAAGATTATTATTTTATAGAACGGAAAGTTATGCTTGTGTGTGATCTCTATTAAAAGCTAAACGTGTAAAAGCCACGACCCTAAAGGCCTGGTGAAGCTCCTTAACCCTGCTTTCAGGTTGGTTTAGTCTTTTCAGAATCTTATAAGAGTGTGGGAGTCGTGTAGTGTGCCCCCAGCCTTGGTACACTTGTGGCTTTAACATAAAGATCTTAAATCACACTGTGAACATGTGTACAGCTCTGGTCTGATGAGAAAAAGCTGGTGATATTGAAAAACAACCTGTCAAGTAAAACTCTTTCCACGCTATGAACAGTGATTTGGCTTCTCTCCGGTGTGAATGCGCTGGTGGACCTGCAAGCCACCCACTTGGTTAAAACTCTTCCCACACTGTGAGCACTGATACGGCTTCTCTCCGCTGTGAATGCGCTGGTGTTGTCGAAGAAGAGTCTTGGAAACGAAACATTTCCCACATTGCGAGCAGTCATACGGCTTCTCTCCGGTGTGACTGCGCAGATGGATCTGCAAGCCACCCACTCGTGTAAAACTCTTCCCACATTGTGAGCAGTGATACGGTTTCTCTCCTGTGTGAACGCGCTGGTGTTCTCGGAGATGACTCGTGAAAGTGAAACTCTTCCCGCAATGTGAGCACTGATACGGCTTCTCTCCACTGTGAATGCGCTGGTGTTGTCGGAGAAGACTCTTGGAAGCGAAACATTTCCCGCACTGTGAGCACTGATGTGGCTTGTCTCCCGTGTGAAGGCGCTGGTGGTAGTTGAAATAACCCCTTTGAGTAAAACTCTTCCCGCACTGTGAGCACTGATACGGCTTCTCTCCTGTGTGAACGCGCTGGTGTTGTCGGAGATGACTCTTGAAAGAGAAACTCCTCCCACATTGTGAGCACAGATACGGCTTCGCTCTGGAATGAATGCACTGATGCGTTGTGAAGGCGTTCTGATCACTGAAACTCTTTCCACAGTCTGGACAGGGATGAATTTCCTCCTGCAGATGATTGTGAGAAGTGTCAGGACTGAGAGCATCAGATGATGCTGGCCGACTCCTGAAGCTTTCCCGCAGTCCCACACACTTTTTGTAGTGGCAACTCCCGATGTGTTTGTCTAAGTAAATTTGATACACATAGGAAAGATTACATGTGGAGCAGGAGAAGACTTGCAACAGAGTATAGTTTAATTCTAGAGAAATGAAAAGACAAAAATATTAGAAATTAAAGGAGTGCACGAGATTAAGGAAAAAACTTTGAGATTCCATGTCCATAAAGACTAAACTGTAATTCAAGAAACCAACACAAGAGAAAAAGTGGATTTGACTGTGTACAAATTCATGAAACTCAGAGTCTCCATCTTGGCCTTGACCTCCTGGTCATGACTGTGACGGTGTCGTGCTCATGTCTAATTAACAGTGGCAACAAATGCACCAATTTTACTCAAACGTTTTGACTTTTTATATATATGATATGATACTTTTTAGCCTGCCTGTGATTTAAAACCTCATGAGTTCCTCTACTCATGAGGTTCTGCCTTGCTGATCTTTTCTATCCTAGTCTTGTCCATTATCTAGATGCTAATTTTTTAACACACTCCCACACATCAATTAATAAAAGCCCGCTGTAACAAACTTTTGTTTGGACTACAAAATGCCAAGGCCAAACTGCAGTGAAAAAAAAATAAAACAAAGGATTTGCCCCTTCGTGATTTAAATGTTCTTGAATATGTGTCACTTTACTGATCAAGATCATAAAGCTAATTTTAATATTATAGCAATAACTGTGCAATAATAATATTACACAAAGATAACCGAGTAAATACAAAATGCAATTTTTAAATGATGGTTCCATTTATTAAGGGAAACAAAAACTGTCCAAACTAACCTCTGTGAAAAAGTAATTATCCCCTTGCTAAATCATGAATGAACTGTGATTTTTGGAAAGCTAAATAAATCAATCACAGTTAAATTACACAGTTAAAGTTAAGTAATTTAAAGTTAAATTACACTTGCCATACCCAGGCCTGATTACTGTCAGAGCTTGTTGAATCAAGAAATCACTTTATAGCAATAGATCTTTTCTATTCTATTTATGATCATTATATCCCATAAAATATCTCAAAAGCAACATGATATAAGGAAATTCAAGAACAGATGACACAAAGTCGTCACACACGTAACTGAAATGCATCAGTCAGAAAAGAGTTAACAAACAATTTCTGGACTTTGGGCCTCCAGTGAACCGCAGTGAGAACCATTATCCACAGAAGAAAACTTAAAACAGTGGTGAACCTTCCCAGGAGCAGTCGACCGACCAAAATTACTTGAAGATCACAATGACAACTTCCAAGAAGGTGGTCACCGCTGACCAAAAAAAGGCTAGTCTCAAATTTACCAAAAAATATCTTGATTATCCCAAATGTTTTGAGCAAACATTCTATGGACTGATTAAACAAAAAAATTTCGAACTTTTTGGAACATTTCATAAAAAGAACAGTCACACATGGTGGTGGTAGTGTGATGGTCTGGGGGTCATTTGCAGCTTCAGGATCTGGGCGACTAGCCATAATTGATGGAACCACGAATTCTTCGCTCTACCAGAAATTCCTGAAAGTGAATTTCCAGCCATCAGTCGTGACCTCAAGCTCAAGAGCACTTGGCTTATGGAGCAGGACAAAGATCCTAAACACACCAGCAAGTTCACCACTAAATGGCTAAAAAAAAAAAAAAAAAAAAAAAAATTAAGGGTTTGGAGTGGCCTCATCAAAGTCTGGAATTAAACCCGATAGAGATGCTGTGGCATGACTTCAAACAGGCCGTTCATGCTTGATAACCCTCCAATGTGGCTGAATTAAAACGATTCTGCAAAGAAGAGTGGGACAAAATTCCTCCACAGCGATGTAAAAGATTAATTGCCAGCTATCGCAAAAGCTTTTATTTATTAGGTATAGGGGCAATTACTTTTTTACATAAAGCCAGATTGGTTTGGACACTTTTTTTCCCCCTTAGTAAATGAAATTATTATTTAAAAACTGCATTTTATATTTTTCTGGTCATTTTGGTGTAATGTTAAAATGTACTTGATTATCTCTATCATTTACGTGTGACAAATACGCAACACTGTACTGTTTCTCTCTTTCATTATAAACTGTCTCTTACTCACCTGACCCCTGAGTCTTATAAAACAGCAGTATGTAAATGACCATGAAGAAAGATTTCACCACATTATTTATTAGCACCTAGAATGCTGAAGGTTATAGCAAGAGGAGGTAGAACTTTCCCCTACAAAACTAATGAACTAAAACTAGGGAACATGTTTTCAGTTAGTGTTCTCAAAACTGAGGTATAGTCTCAAGTTTTGGTTTAAAACCTCTTGATTTTGTTAAATAACTTTTATCTAGTGTAAAGGTGTAGGTCTTTGGGTTCACAACATCATGAGAGTTATGGTCAAGCTGTACATGTTAGTCCTAGTGCCTAATGGGATGCCAGACTCTTACACACGAGGACAAAATTGTTGGTACCCTTCGGTCAATGAAAGAAAAACTCACAATGGTCACAGAAATAACTTTAATCTGACAAAAGTAATCATTTAAAAAAATTCTATGAATGTTAACCAATGAAAGTCAGACATTGCTTTTCAACCATGCTTCAACAGAATTATTTAAAACATAAACTCATGGAACATGCTTGTACAAAAATGATGGTACCCCTAGAAAATACTGAAAATAATGTGACCAAAGGGACATGTTAATTCAAGGTGTGTCCACTAATTAGCATCACAGGTGTCTACAATCTTGTAATCAGTCAGTGGGCCTATATATAGGGCTCCAGGTCGTCACTGTGTTGTTTGGTGACATGGTATGTACCACACTCAACATGAACCAGAGGAAGCGAAGGAAAGAGTCATCAGTGTCAGATCGCACCATCCGTCGTTGTTTGAGCCAAAGTGGACTACACGGGAGACGACCAAGGAGGACACCACTGTTGAAAACAAATCATAAAAAAGCCAGACTGGAATATGCCAAACTACATGTTGACAAGCCACAAAGCTTCTGGGAGAATGTCCTATGGAAAGATGAGACAAAAATGGAACTTTTTGCCAAGGCACATCAACTCTATGTTCACAGATGGAAAAATGAAGCATATGAAGAAAAGAACACTGTCCCTACTGTGAAACATGGAAGAGGCTCTGTTATGTTCTGGGGCTGCTTTGCTGCATCTGGCACAGGGTGTCTTGAATCTGTGCAGGGTACAATGAAATCTCAAGACTATCAAGGGATCCTAGAGAGAAATGTGCTGGCCAGTGTCAGAAAGCTGGGTCTCAGTCGCAGGTCATGGGTCTTGCAACAGGACAATGACCCAAAACACACAGCTAAAAACACCCAAGAATGGCTAAGAGGAAAACATTGGACTATTCTAAAGTGGCCTTCTATGAGCCCTGACCTCAATCCTATTGAGCATCTTTGGAAGGAGCTGAAACATGCTGTCTGGAAAAGGCCCCCTTCAAACCGGAAACAACTGGAGCAGCTTGCTCATGAGGAGTGGGCCAAAATACCTGCAGAGAGGCGCAGAAGTCTCATTGACAGTTACAGGAATCGTTTGATTGCAGTGATTGCCTCAAAAGGTTGTGCAACAAACTATTAAGTTAGGGGTGCCATCATTTTTGTCCAGGCCTGTTCCATGAGTTCATTTTTTTTTTTATAATTCTGTTGAAGCATGGTTGAAAAGCAATGTCTGACTTTCATTGGTTAACATTTCATAGAATTCTTATTTATTATTACTTTTGCCAGATTAAAGTTATTTCTGTGACCATTGTGCGTTTTTCTTTCATTGACCGAAGGGTACCAACAATTTTGTCGACGTGTGTATAAAGACAAACGCTGATGGTCATGTCTTTCACACTTTAAAATATAATTAAATAGAACTGAAGTGATTTGCAGTAAGTATGAATGGTCTTTACCATTCGTGGAGCACTTTTTGTTCCACAGGTAGTCAAAGGCAGGACTGAGGTCTTTGGCGTACTCCTCTTCATACCACACTAAGAGCTCCTGTCCTGGGTTAATGGGTCGACAGCACCGATACAGAATTCCACCTCGATACTGAAATGCCACAAGATTCTGTTCCTCATCATTATGAGCGCAATTCACATACCTACAAGAATGTGACAAAAAGGCAGAAAAGGCCAAAAGTCAAATCAGAGGTACAGACCAAGAGAAAGCATGAGGCAGGTATCAGTGACATATGGAAGATGAAGTTATTGTAAAATCATCAACTTCTGCACTAGATCCTATACATACACATTTTCTCAAACAGATAGTGCCAGGAATATCTGAACCCCTGTTAAAAATAGTTAACTCTTCACTCAGCAGTGGGTATGTTCCAAAATCTTTAGCAGTTATTAGACCACTAATTAAGAAACTGACCTTGACCCCTGTCAGCTGTCCGACTACAGGCCAGAGGTTTTGAATAAATCCAGTTTAATAAAGTTGAGCAACGTGTGAAGGACATAAGAGACTGGATGCTAATTAACTTCTTTCTGCTTAACCCTAACAAGACATAAGCTCTAATCATAATTAAGAAGTCTGACCTCGACCCCGGTCAGCTGTCCAATTACAGGCCGATATCAAACCTCCCGTTTATCTCTAAGATTCTGGAAGGAAAAGATATTAGCGGAGAAGCTATGCTCATATCTACATAGAAATAACATACATGAACTGTAACAGTCAGGATTTAGGCCTCATCACAGCACAGAGACACGTTTAAGTAGTAAATGACGACCTATTGGCCTCTGATCAGGGTTGCGCAACTATGCTTGTCTTACTCGACCTCTGTGCAGCTTTTGACACAATTGATCACAGTATTCTCCTTCACAGATTAGAAAATGTAGTAGGAATTAAGGGCCCTCTCTTGGCTCTCTAGTTTATGCTTTTATCACCTCAAGGTTGGACTATTGCAACGCTTTACTGTCTGGTTGTTCAACTAGGTGCATAAACAAGCTTCAATTAGTTCAGAATGCAGCAGCGAGAGTCCTCACAAGAGCCAAAAGAGATCTTATCTATCTCCTCACTTCATTGGCTCCCTGTGAAATTTTGCATTGATTTTAAAATACTACTTTTGACATATAAAGCATTAAATGGTCTCGCGCTGCAGTATCTGAGTCAACTGCTAGTGTCTTACAATCCGCCACGTCTACTTCGATTAAAGGATGCAGGCTGCTTGTCAGTAGCGCATATTATAAAAACTACAGCAGGGGGCAGATAGTTATTCATACCAGGGTCCCTGCTTGCACTCTGCACTAAATATACATTTACAGTGGAACCTCGGATTGCGAGTAACCCAGTTTGCGAGCGTTCAGCAAGACGAGCAGAAATGCTCTTAATTATGACTTGAAAAACAAGCGTGTCTCGATTTACCAAGTATCACTGAGTATCATGTGGCACGTATGCGCTTCTTGTTTGGACGCCGGTTGTCACGTGATCACAACTGAGCCAATGGTTCTTCTCAGCGCTGCAGAATTGTAGATAATCGTCTATGCTGCTCGCTTTTAGTCAGCGTTTCTCACTGGTATAATCAACATAATCAACTGTAATTATAACTATAACACTGACCATGTGTGGGTGTAAAGCATCCTTTACTTTGTTTTTGTATACATGTGTCATCCTCTCACACGGGTGTGTTTATTATAACACACATGTGAGCATGCGTGTAAAGCAAAAGCAAGTCTCATTAGAGAGGTTGTCAGAGATGGAGTGTCAGAGGTTTCTTGTTTATTTTCCTGATAAAATAGTATTTCCGTTATTATGTGTTTGTGTGAAAGTTTTCCCGCATAGTAGGGCTACTCTGTAAGACAAGAGGGGGGTGGGAGTTATTCCTCCTCTCGTCTTAGCTTCACACACACGCACACATACACAGCACATGGCGAACAAACACACAGCGTATGCACGCACAAACACTAACAGAGACACTTAACTGTGTGGTTTTATTTTTACCTTTTTCAAAGGTCAAGTTAAGATTGCATGTTAATTTTTTTATTTTTACTTTACATAATTAATACAAGTTAATTAATACAATTAACTTGTATTAATAATTTTATGTATTTATTTTTTTGGGTTGTGGAACAAATAATTTGAGTTTTCATTATTTCCTATTGGGGGGGGGGGATTTGCTTTGCTTTACGAGTGTTTTGATATACAAGCACACTTCCGGAACAAATTATACTTGTAACTCAAGGTTCCAATGTACTTGTACATTATGTGACTGTGACCATACCTAACGGTTATGTCTTCTTATCTTCTCTTCTCTTGTCTCTCCCTGTCTCTCTCTCTCTGTCATGCTACACATGCCACTCTTGACCTGCCAGTGATCCTCTGCCCTCTGGACCTGTCTGACTCGCCATGGTGCCCTGCTTCTGGTTGGAGATCTCGTCACATGGAGTTGTCTGTTGTCTGCTTGGGATGCATGTGGTGACTGGGGATGGTTCCACTTTACCATAAAAACGGTCCAGCCCTCTTCTGATGCAGAGAGCTGTCCTCTTGTGACTGCGGTCTCTCAAATGTTCAGGACTGGAATTTCCTACAGTTTTGTACCTAAGCCTTTAATAATGAACTGGACTCCATATTAACTTAAAGACATCAACTGTTATATTAAACTTTCAGCCTAATAACACTCAAACAGTATGACTGCAGATCAATTCCTGCTACCCGCTATCACCCAAATGAAGATGAGTTCCCTATCGAGTCTGGTTCCTCTCAAAGTTTCTTCCTATTGCAATCTCAGGGAGTTTCAGGGATAGCACAGTGGTTAAGGTGTTGGACTGCTGGTGCTTTACCCCAAAGTGCTCAGATACAATCATGCCTCAGGCTGGCAACCTCACTCCATAAGTAACTGCCACAGAAACTACAAATATACCTCCAGGGTGGGGAGAATCCATCAACCAATGTGTTGGGTCAATGAAAAAACAAAGACACAAGATCTGGCACATTCCTTACCTCATCCAATTTGATTCTGTTTCTCTTGTGGCGTCTATGTATTCGTCACATTGCCTGCTTCTGTAGATCTGTATAAAAAATATGCAGTATAGTTTTATTTTCTTCTCTAAACCAATCAATGCACATGGTACATAGGAATGAGAATGATGAATCCAATAGTCACATTGTGGCAACACTTACATTATCACTAAGGCAAACTTAAAGGTCTTGGTCAAGGGGTGAACCAATATGATTTTCAGGGCCGGTGGCTATACTGATTATTGATAATGAAGGAGACTAAAAATGAAAATATTACTTTTAAATTTTAGAATAACACATACTCTTACACAAAACTTTGTTTAAATACCTTTACGCATGTGTTTAAAACTAGAATTACTAGAAATGTTTGGCTTTCCGGTGAGCTGCATATGCATCCAGTGTTATTATTTGGTTTGGCCAGGCAAGTCAGGAAAGGATGTAAAGCTTGCAACCGAAAGGTAGGTAAAAACCTAAAGACTTTGCTAGGATTTGGCTGAGAGGGAGACATGACAAAAATTGTGCTGTTTGGCAAATTGTTTCCCGTCCCCCTTTTTTTCCAAACTATTCATGACTTTAACAAGCTAGGCAGATAAGGCTTTAGAAAGGCGCAAACCTGGGGTCTCAGGAAGGCGCAAACCTGAGGTCTCAGATGTTAGCACCTTGCTTAGTATTTCTCTAGTTCTGGATACAATACAATATATTTTGGTGCAATAACACTAAATGATCTACCCACCCCATTTAAGAGAAGCAGTACAGAGGGACAGCAAAAAAGCCAGAATCAGAAGAACGAAGTGAGCGAGTCGGGATGTATGGGACAAGCAAGATGAAAAGATAAGAGGGGGCTAAGCCATTTAAAGATTTAAAAAGGAGAAGAATTTTGAATTTAATACGGTAGGCAACTGGGAGCCAATGGAGATTATACAAGATTGGGGTTATATGAGCAGAGCATTTAGTATGAGTGAGTATTCTAGCCACAGAGTTTTAAATATATTGCAATTTGGAGATGGAACAGGCAGGTAGACCAATGGAGAGGGCATTACAGAAATTAATGCGTGATGAGACGAATGCATGGATGACAGTTTCAGCATCTTTGGTACTGATGAAGTGACGCAGTTGGGCAATACGACATAAGTGATAGAATGCACATTCAGTGACAGATTTAATGTGAGACTGAAAGGAGAGGGTGGAGTCGAAAATAACTCCTAAATTTTTGACAGAAGTGGATGTGGGAACCAGCAATCTCACAAGTGAAATTGGTGGAAATATTGCTGGTGAGTAATGGGGTTCCAATGAGAATTTTCTCTGTTTTTCTCTGAAAATTTAAGTTAAGCCAATCTCTAATGTCCTTCACGCAGCCAGAAATTTTGTCAATTTGGGCAGATGGAGTAGGTGTACACATGGAATAAAGTTGAATGTCGTCGGCATAAAAGTGATAGTTAAGACCATGACGTTGAAGGATCAGACCAAGTGGAATTATGTAAATTGCGAATAATAGTGGGCCAAGAACAGATCCCTGGGGAACACCTCGCTACAGGGGGACAGTAGGTGATCGAAAATCCTTAACAGAAATATAGAATTGTCTATCTGAGAGATAGGAAGAAACCCAAGAGAGAGCAGTACCAGAGATACCCAGACCAGAAAGACAAGAAATAAGTCATGGGAAACAGTATCAAAGGCAAAGCTGAGATCAAGTAGCAGTAGTATAGACAAGGAGCTAGAATCACCAGTAAGTGCAGTTTCAGTACTATGGAGGGGGCAAAAACCTGACTGAAAAGGGTCAAAGAGATTATCGACTAGAAAGGACTGGTGTTGGGTAGCAACAGTACTTTCCAGTAATTTAGATATGAAAGGTAAATTAGAAATTGGATGATAGTTAGAAAGAACTGAGGGGTCAAGGTTGGGTTTCTTGAGCACAGGTGTAACTGCAGCAGTTTTTAGTGGCAAAGGAAATGAGGCAGAGGTAAGAGATGCAATGATGAAATGAGAAATAGGTGCAGAAATGGCAGAGTGGCAAAGTTTCAGGAGAGAAGTAGGAGCAGGATCAAGGTGACAAGATGAAGAGTGGGATTTCAGAATTAGCTTAGAGATGGAATCTGGGGTCGTCAGAGAAAAACAAGATAGAGACCTACAAGATAGATTTGTTGGATGACTGAGCTCTGTATCAGTAGGGAAACATTGGTGGACAGCATTAGTCTTGTCAAGCAAATAATCCAAAAGAACAGCAAAACCCATTAGATGCTACAGCATCCTGAAGTGGGCAGTTAGTAAGTTTATTTATCTAATTAAATAATGCTTTAAGCCTGTTATTCGATTTATTAATTGTGGCAGAGACAAACTTTATTATAACATTTGAGATGATCAAGAAAAGCCAAATAATGAACAGTAAGACCAGTTTTCCTGTAAAGACATTCAAGCCGTCTGCCAGTGGCCTTAAGAATACAGAGCTCAGCGGTATACCAGGGAGAAAAGTGAGTGGCGAGGACATTTCTGGTCCTCATAGGAGCATGCTGCTGTAGAATATCAGAAATTATAGAGTGGTAATTAGATAGTATCATAGATGGAGAAGAAATATCAATGACATCAGAGAGATTCAAAAAGACAACAGAAGTACAAAATGATACAGTACCAATAGCTTTCAAATTACGGTATGTAATAACAGTCTTAGGGCATTTAGAATTAATAGGCAAATTGCGGCTAAAGACAAGAAGTTTATGGTCAGAAATTCGGGTGACAGAAAAAGAAATAAAAGTGATATCCCCCCTTGAAATACATATTAGATCAAGGGTATGACCACGAGTATGGAACGTGAACATGCTGTGTCAAATTAAAACATTCAAATACAGACAGTAATTGGGTAGAGTTAGGGCAAACTGTATCAACCAAGTCACCAAGCAGAAGAATAGGAAATGACAATGAGCAGGCAAGGGTTAACAGTTCACTGAGTTCAGAAAAAAAAAAGTTAAGACAGGGCTTTAGGAGGGCGATAGAGCAGGATAATTGTGAGACAGTCAGCTTTCAATACCATCTATTCAAATGAATTAGTGTGTCAAATGAACAAGTTGTCTCATATGAGATTTTTTGATAAGTTTGTTGAGTGTCTTAGAATCACCGCTGCTGATGCTGCTGTCCCAGCAGATAAAAGCAAGAATACTGCACTTGCCACAACAAACATATCAAAAAGATCTGCAACATTTTGCTGCAGACATTTAAGGAGCAGAATTTCCTCGAAAAAGTAAAGTCTGCTCTGTCCTTTCCTGTAGACAGCGTCTGTGTTGCATTTCCAGGTCGAGCAGTTGTAAATATGGTAAGGTATCTGTAGCTCTCCACCACCTCAAACTCCTCACCTAGAATGCTTGGTGTAGACTTGATCCCCCGGAGTTCCACCACCATCTCCTTGGTCACATTCTGGCCAAGGTGGTTTCTCTCGAACCAATCCATAAAACTGTCCACTAGGCCTCTGTACTCTGCTTATTAACCACCATTAACACACCCCACAACTGCACTTATCCGAGAACGTCTGCAGATGACAGGTTTCAGGAAGCGTGAAGTGTATAATGTGAAAAGGAGACTGCGGTGCTCCAGTGATGGTGAACACTGCTATGGTGTTCTGCTAGTTCCTGTATAGACTATTACAATTTTACAATTCATTCATAACAAACTCACCACCCAGGAGTATCCGCTGTTCTTGGCTTCCTCTCGGTCCACCAGTTCTCCCTGGTAGGGTCCGAAATGTGCACCTACTGGAACGGTCTCCCCCTTATTAAACACTCCCAGACCCGCGTCAGGAATACCGGACTTCTGAATCTCTAGTCCAGGAGGAAGAGTTAGTCTGGCTCGGTCAGAGACGCCCAGGGGAACAGGAGTATCAGGGATGAAGAGAGGCGGGCCATGAACCTCACACTTGTTGAAGAAGACGGATTTGCAAATCTCACAATCTGGAAGTATATAGAATAAAATCACTATCAAAAATAATTGCACGTAAAAAAATAATAATAAAAAATTGGAGTTGGATTCCAAAATCCACGACAGTTTACAGATACGAGAATTTGTGTACTGTACTTTGAAATATACGACTCTGACCGTTTGCAGACACAAAACTCGTTTTTACAACTCCTCTATTACACGGACGAATTGTGGAATTATGCCCATGAATGTAGTGCGTTACACCAGTGTCAAAAATACGTCATCAAGGCCACATGCACAGGGATTAATACCCGAGGGAAGAGGAATCGATTCGGCACATGCGCCCTGCCACCTTTTTAAACCGCCGGCGCCAAAATTGCAGTTCAGCAGCTGAGCGCTCCCTCATCTCAGGTAAGTTTTTTTTATTTTTTTTCCGCAGATTCTGAAATTGCAGAAGTGAAATTACAGAGATGTTTTAATTATAGTAGGCAAGACTTTAGGAGTTTAAAACGGTGGTGGGGCGAATCAATTTCTCAAAGTTTTGTGTCTATAAACGGTCAGAATCGTATTTTTCAGAGTTGAGAGTGATGCTCTCAAGTGGGTTCGCGTCTTACACAGGCAGTCATTAGGGTCAGGATGTTCCTCTTTAATGGAGACATTTTCAGATGTGCCGTCATCCTCATAGCACGAAGTCCCTGTTTTTACATCTTCACGCTGCTAAAGATCAAACAACAACAGCAGGTTCAGGAAAGACTTTTATTTTTACCCCTAGTTATGTGTTGTATGTTGCTGGGCAATGAATATGAGCGTGGGGTTGGTGGGGTGCAGGCAGTGTGTATAAGAACACAACCACACACACGCACACTTTACCTGTGCGGGAGGAGGATCTGGAGCCCGGGTCTTCCTGGAGAAGCACCGGATGTGTCCCTCTGTACTCATTCTAACAGCTCTAAACAAAAGTTAATCATAATAATGTTTCTAAAAAACAATACAATTAAATAAAAGCAACATTTAAAGTTTTAAACCTCACAAATAATATGTTTTTTTGTTAAACAGATAAAGCTACAATATGCAAATTTTGAAAACCAGCCTAGCACTAGCATGAAACTCGAAGATCTCCACTCCACCTTCTTTTGGTTGTTTGTTTAACACCGGCTTTGTGAAACATTGTGGAAAGTTATTTTAATTATCTTCCTTAAAATTAAGGAATTGGTTGCTTTGTTGCTCCTTGATATGAATTCTTTGAGGCATTCTGTTAGACTTCACTTATTGAGAACATTATTCTCCATACTCTAGTGGGCTTCGTTAGTGCAAAGTAACAAAGCGATTCATGTAAAACTGGAGATGCACCACTGTTTGTCAGACAAAGTATGAGGACAAATACTTTTATTTAGGGACCCGCGGAGAACCCATTATAGTTATTAGGGGGAAAAAATAGAAAATTTCACAGAATCGGTACACGCACTCACTCACCATCTATACCGCTTTATCCTGTAATCAGGGTCGCGGGGAGCCTGAAACCTATCCCCTATTTTTTTATTTTATTTTAATAAACAGATTAATAAAAAGCCAGGAAAATTTTATTAAGAAAATTACAATCAGTGCATCTCTAATAAGAAATGTTATGCATTTCTTTTATTTATAATATTCTGTTTTTAATTTATGTAGATATATATTCTTAATCAGTGGCGGCCGGTCAATACGGGGCGTTGCCCCCCTTAAAGTTAGGCAGAGAAGAATGCTACTTTAACATGTAATTATTTAACATAATAAGTATTTATTTTAATAATGAAATAAAGTCATTTAGTCACAAAATTCCGCTGTATTTCTTAATATAATTTATTTACAATAAAAAAAAATCTAAACTGTATTACGTTCATTTGTGTTCATGTACACAGGACGCCGTACAAACGAGTGTCTATGTAGCACGTAAATCTTTGAAAAGCATGTGACCTGAGGCTGAGCTCTGATTGGATTTTGTCAAATCATCGTTGGGACGCAGTGCTGTGCGTCCTGAACCCTCCCAATTTTGTTCTAATCGAATCAATATTGTTTTTAAATATTTGGGCTCATGCGATTGGACCGTTCTCAACGAGTCTTTTCCAGCACTTCTTATGGCGAGCGGAGCTGCTGACTGGATGTGATGTGAGTCAGGACTTTATTTTATACTAGTAGTAATGATGCTTAATCACCTAAATAATGGCTATTTACAGGCAAATATTGAAAATTTAATTTACATTTTGTTTGCTCCCCCCAAATTTTTTTTGGACCGGCCGCCACTGTATATATCTAATGTCTAACCATTTCTTTGTTTAAATAAAAAAAATAAAATAAAAAAAAACATATTATATATACAGTGGAACCTTGGATTACGAGCATAATTCGTTCTGGAAGTGGGCTCGTATTCCAAAACACTCATAAACCAAATCAAATTTTCCCATAAGAAATAATGAAAACTCAAATCATTCGTTCCACAGCCCAAAAGAATAAATTAAGAAAAATTATTAATACAATATATAAAGTAAAAATAAAACAAATTAACCTGCACTTTACTTTAAAAAAAAGTTCAAATAAATCAAGACAGATAAGTGTCGCAGGCGCCGTGTATTTGTGTGGGTATGTGAGTGTGGAATTCGCCCCTTCCCTTGCCTTACACAGTAAAACTCCTTGGTGTAAAGGCGAGAGTGTGTGCGCGTGTGTCGGTGTCACACTCGTAAATCGAGGTTCCACTGTGTGTGTGTGTGTGTGTGTGTGTGTGTGTGTATTTTATATATATATATATATATATAGATAGATATGTATATATATATATATATATATATATATATATATATATATATATATATAAAATACACACACACACACACACACACACATATATATACATATACACACACACACACACACTAGTACATTATTTCCAAACAAATGTAATTACATTGTTCTCTGCCAATCATTTTTTCCTTTTTAACATAATAGAAAACAATAATCATTTGTACAATTCGGGGGAGGTCAGATATAAACTTAATAATCATACTGTTAAGTGTTTATTGTTGGTCTATGATGGAGATTATGGGAGAAAATCCGCTGGTTCCCGATGTGGAAAAGGCATACCATAGAGATTATAACATCATTTTTCTTTCAGAAAGGCAAAATCAATTGTGTTATGTGTGCTACATCATTGTATCACTGAAACAAACGACACAGGCTTTAGCAGGCAACAAATGAGAGCGACTGTACTGGGGGAAAGTTACTGGACAAATACATTTTCAGCTGGGGGTCATTAAAATAAAAGTAACTCACTGGTCATTAACTGGTTCAGCTCTAACAGTCGGCGGGTGCGGCAGGCTGGGTGCAGGTCGAACTATGTCACTTGGTGTGGACGTAACGGGTTGCTTTTCATACCTGAACACAACAGCACAGAGACAACCTGAGGTTAGACTGTTAAACTGCTGATACACTCTCACTCAGAGTGCTCAAGAAAGTTCTGGCAGGATTTACAAGCACAGGCGATACCAATACGAATCATTTGTAAATAATATATTCACAACTTACCAGTCGAGCAGAAATAACGCTAAATCTGCGTCCGTTTGGAAATGACTCCTCTCCCTCAACTCTCTCCATCTGCTGAAAGCAGCGCCGATACAAATCCCCGACCCGGGGTCATTTTTGTCAGAAGCCTTTTGATTTCCTTGCTCTTCTTCAGACTTTTCTCCTTTCTTGCCCTTCTTCTTCACAGATGCTGTCTCAGCTGAAACAGGAACTGAGAGCTTGCTAGCCTGACAGTTGGCCATAGTGACGTCTGGAGCCTGGCTGCAAAGAGAGCAATAGAACAGAAGCGCTTCTAAATTAAACTACCGCCTTTAGAAAACCTCTTACACTTATTAACTCTTATAGAAAAAATAGGCAGTTAAAACTTTTCTTATTAGTCATTTCTTTATGATTCTACAGGTGGTGTAATCTGAACTATTTACACATTTTCACCCCGTGTGGTATGAGAAAATTATTTGCCAAGTTTGTTTATACAGTGGAACCTTGGATTACGAGCATAATTCGTTCCGAAAGTGGGCTCGTGTTCCAAAACGCTCATAAACCAAATCATCATTTCCCATAAGAAATAATGAAAACTCAAATTATTCGTTCCACAGCCCCAAAAAATAAATACATAAAATAATTAATACAAGCCATAAAATGAAAATAAAACAAATTAATCTGCACTTTACCTTTAAAAAAAAGTACAAATAAATCCCGACAGATAAGTGTTTCCGTTGGTGCGCGCAGGCGCCGTGTGTGTGTGTCTGTGTGGAATTAGCCCCTTCCTTTGCCTCGTTTTACACACTAACACTCCTCCGTAGAGATTGACGCTCGGTGTCAAAATAGTCGAATGCGTGATACATGATACTCGGCGCTCGTAAACTAATACTTGATCGGTTTCCGATTAAAAATGTATTTAAAATCTTTGCTCGGTTTGCGGGACACTTGTAACCACGTTACTCACAATCCGAGGTTCCACTGTAAACAATAATTATGGCGGATGATATAACAGAGAAACGCGCTGCTCAGTAACAGTGTAGCTTTGTGTTTAATTTAATCTGAAGTTAAATATTAAACTTTTGTCTTTGAAGTTAATTTGGAATATTTCAATGCTGAAAACTCCAAATGTTATATGGAACAGGCTTACATTCAATTAATCTGTAAACTTTGTTAAAGATTTAAAATTGTAACAAAATCAGGGAAAATGTAATATTGAATCAGGATATTTATAAAATCATTATACTTATAGAATCGCAATTTTAATTGAATCAGCACACGGCAAAAACACGGTATTAGTGCTGATTAAATGTTTTATGTTATACATATAATACAGAAAATGTGGGTGGCTAAAGGAGCTACTTCTTAAGTTTATGCCACATGAAAGTGACCAATCTTGCTTCACTAAAATTGTTAACTTCAGCCATTTTCAGCATTATACTGTCCTGCTTCAACAATAATCATTTAAAATACTAATTATTCACATTTCTTTGAGTACTGATACTAAAATTGGTGAAAATGACCTGTAAAAATTGTTGCTTAAATAGTTTTTTGGTAAAAGCTTAAAAAGCAAAAAAAAATCTGGTAGTATCCGTAACCATGCCAAATTCACGTTGCAATATCTTAACAATTTTGCTTTTTAGAATAATACACTTTTCAGGTTCATGCCTTTTCATGTGAAATCTTAAATTGGCCAAGTTTCATCTGAATGACAGTTAAGATCATCGAAAGATGTTCAACTGGAACAATATATTAAAACATAAAAGGGCATACAATTGTGTTTAGCAAATGTCTTTCTTTTTATCCGATAAAAATATAAGTGTGTGTTTATTTACAAAAACTTAAGCATAGATGGGGAGATAAGATGCGTTAATATAAAAATTGTGTTCTAAAAAAAAAAAAAAAACTTTTTCCCCCGAGGTGAGACACTGCTAAACTCACTCCACAGACTTTAATAGGGTTTTGTCATGTGGACCCAAATTTTTGGACCACTTGGAGAAAACTGCTGTTCTGCGCTTAATTACACAAAGGAAACATGACATCCCACAATGTTAAAGTCTCCTCTCTCAAACAGTCCAAGAAACAAAGCTCTCGCACCTACGGTTCCTATGTTATGAATAAAAGAACCACAGAAGAAGCCTAAAGATGAATCTTCATGGATCAGTGAAGCTACTCGAATGTGAACTGAATGAATCGGTCGACGGTGTGATGTTACCTGTTTTCAGCAGCCTGCAGTGCAGATAAACACTGGAGCAGAGACCATCAGGGGTTCAGTCTGACCTCCTCATGGTTTACAGCAGAGGGTCTAAATCCCCAGAAATAAACACATCACCAGCTAACAGCCAGTGGCAGAAATATATGAATGTCCTGATTAAATAAGATAAAGGTCTTCACAGCTTTCTGGCGTTTTGAGAAACAGAAGTCAGGTAGAATAACATCAGCTCGACATCGAGACATTTTTTGAAGCCATCTTAGTACACTCAAAACAAACCAGCCTGTCGTGGAACTCATTCTCATGCCGTGAGTAAACACATAAAACACCCAGCCCACAAGAATATCTTTAATTAACAAATTATGAACGTTATAGTCGCTGTACCTTTAACTCCACAGCTAAAACACGCGGCAATGTTTTGAGTGCACCAATATGGCCGCCTCCTATAAACTCGCGTCCCAACCGAGAAGAAACTCCGAAGAAGAAACGCATCTTGTCACAACTGCAGGATCTGACATGACGACGACGACGACTTCTTCTTCTTCTTCTTGTTATTGTTGTTTTACGTTACGTGAGTGTACATTACCGCCACGCAGGTCAACTTCTCTCAGCTTCGGGTTCCTCTGAGTTTATTCGCGGTTAGCAAAACAGCATAATGTTGCAATACCGCCACCTAATGGACTGGAGTTTGGACAGCAGGTTACCTCAGGGGAAAAGCTGAAAGAAATAAACATACAAACAAACATGTAATAAAGTACCTTAATTAAACATGTTTATAAAAAAAAGAAGAAAAAAAAAGAACTGTTATTATATGCCCATTTACTAGCCATGATATTTAACTTAGCGATTGAGGTAGCACTGTAGTCTTCGTGTGCGTTCTGGTCGACCTGAGAGAACCCTGTAAAGTACGCTGCCCTGCACAGGGTGTTCAGTCATGTTACGTGTGATTCCAAACCGCAGGGTGCAAAACTGCTCAGTTCAAAGGGAACTGCAAATGCTGCAGTGAACGAGTAAACAATGTGTCTTCACTTTGCCAGAACTTCCGAGTCCCTGAGTCTCTCCAAGGGAAAGAAGAGCTCGCTTGATGATGGAGCGGAGAAAGCTAAGTATTCAGAGTGTATAAGAGACCAAGTGTAAGTAGGAAGTAAGGCTCAGAACATTGAAGGTGGGTTCAAACTGGTGGAGATACTCAGAGAAATGGTGTAGGTCTAATACTGAGGAAAGAGTATGACAAGAGTGCAATGGATATGAGGAGTGTGTCTGATGGCATGATACGTGTAAAACTAGTAAAGGGGGTAATGAGAAATGTCATCAGTGCATACGCTCAACAGGTGGGATGTGAGAAGGAGAAAGAAGATTTCTGGAGTGAGTTAAACAAAGTGGTAGTGAGTGAGTGTCCCCACCGATGAAAGATTGCAGACCTTATGCATGTTGGAGAAGGGAACAGAGGTGACAAGTGAAGAGAACGTTTTGAGAAGGTGGAGGGAGTATTTTGCAGAGCTGATCAATGGAGAAAATCAGAGTGAGAAAGAGTACTACAGATGCCATGTTTGCTTTGAGAACGCTGATCGAGAAGTATAGAGAAGGTCAGAGTTTCATTGTGTGTTCGTAGATCTAGAAAAAGGTGCCCAGAGATGAACTGCGGTATTACAAGAGAAAGTGAGTGGCAGAGAAGTATGTGATGGTGGTAAGCGAGAGGAGGTAGCAGGTTGAGATGAGTCTAGTGGGGTGGAGGGATGCGCTGGAGAGAAGAGACGTGAAGGTCAGTAGGAACAAGAAGGACTAACAAGTGTGTAAACGTGAGAGAGTGTGAGGGAAAGGTGCAGTTGCCAGGAGTAGAGGTAGGGATCGTAGGAGTTTAAATATTTAGAGTAAACTGTCCAAAACAACGGGACGTGAGGTAGCGAAGTGAAGAAGGCAGGCAGGGTGGATGAGTTGGAAGAGTAAAAGGAGTGATCTGTAACAAAAAGGTATCGGCAGGAAAGAAAGGGAAAGTTTACAGGATGGTTGGGTTTGGGGACATCACCGCTAACAAAAGAACAGGAAGCAGAGCTGGGCGTGGCAGTGCTAAAGATGCTGCAGCATGCCCACATCTATTAAAAAAAAAAAAAAAGTAATAATATAATTATTGGCACCCCTGGTTAAAATAAATTCAGTTTTTATTGCAGAAGCATATTTTCTCACTGAAAATTGTAGAAGGATATAACGTGAATTTTAAGGGGAAATAAAAATCCCTGACTAACAAATAATAATTTTTCATAAAATAACCTGTTCCACAATTATTGGCACCCCTAACAATTCCTAGAAAATAAATGTAATTTAAGTATTTCTGTCATTTCTACATTAGTTTACAAAGTTGATCAGAGTATCTAGGAACATTTACACACGTGGACAAAATTGTTGGTACCCTTCGGTCAATGAAAGAAAAACTCACAATGGTCACATAAATAACTTTAATCTGACAAAAGTAATCATTTAAAAAAATTCTATGAATGTTAAACAATGAAAGTCAGACATTGCTTTTCAACCATGCTTCAACAGAATGATTTAAAAACATAAACTCATGGAACAGGCCTGGACAAAAATGATGGTACCCCTAGAAACTACTGAAAATAATGTGACCAAAGGGACATGTTAATTCAAGGTGTGTCCACTAATTAGCATCACAGGTGTCTACAATCTTGTAATCAGTCAGTGGGCCTATATATAGGGCTCCAGGTAGTCACTGTGTTGTTTGGTGACATGGTATGTACCACACTCAACATGGACCAGAGGAAGCGAAGGAAAGAGGTGTCTCAGGACATTCGAAAGAAAATTATAGACAAGCATGTTAAAGGTAAAGGCTATAAGACCATTTCCAAGCAGCTAGATGTTCCTGTGACTACAGTTGCACATATTTATTCAGAAATTTAAGATCCATGGGACTGTAGCCAACCTCCCTGGACGTGGCCGCACGAGGAAAATTCATGACAAATCAAAGAGACGGATAATCCGAATGGTAACAAAAGAGCCCAGAAAGACTTCTAAAGAGATCCAAGGTGAACTTCATGCTCAAGTAACATCAGTGTCAGATCGCACCATCCGTCGTTGTTTGAGCCAAAGTGGACTACATGGGAGACGACCAAGGAGGACACCATTGTTGAAAACAAATCATAAAAAAGCCAGACTGGAATATGCCAAACTACATGTTGACAAGCCACAAAGCTTCTGGGAGAATGTCCTATGGATAGATGAGACACAAATGGAACTTTTGCCAAGGCACATCAGCTCTATGTTCACAGACGGAAAAATGAAGCATATGAAGAAAAGAACACTGTCCCTACTGTGAAACATGGAGGGACTCTGTTATGTTCTGGGGCTGCTTTGCTGCGTCTGGCACAGGGTGTCTTGAATCTGTGCAGGGTACAATGAAATCTCAAGACTATCAAGGGATTCTAGAGAGAAATGTGCTGGCCAGTGTCAGAACGCTGGGTCTCAGTCGCAGGTCTTGCAACAGGTCTTGCAACAGGACAATGACCCAAAACACAGCTAAAAACACCCAAGAATGGCTAAGAGGAAAACATTGGACTATTCTAAAGTGGCCTTCTATGAGCCCTGACCTCAATCCTATTGAGCAACTTTGGAAGGAGCTGAAACATGCTGTCTGGAAAAGGCACCCTTCAAACCGGAAACAACTGGAGCAGCTTGCTCATGAGGAGTGGGCCAAAATACCTGCAGAGAGGTGCAGAAGTCTCATTGACAGTTACAAGAATCGTTTGATTGCAGTGATTGCCTCAAAAGGTTGTGCAACAAACTATTAAGTTAGGGGTACCATCATTTTTGTCCAGGCCTGTTCCAGGAGTTCATTTTTTAAAATAATTCCGTTGAAGCATGGTTGAAAAGCAATGTCTGACTTTCATTGGTTAACATTCATAGAATTCTTATTTATTATTACTTTTGTCAGATTAAAGTTATTTCTGTGACCATTGTGAGTTTTTCTTTCATTGACCGAAGGGTACCAACAATTTTGTGTAATTAGTAATTTATCACTTCCTGCTTCCCTGGGGTATAAATATGATGTGACATTCCCCTCAGCTTGCTCATCAGGAACAATCTTATCATTTTGATTCATACACACTCACATTGCATACAAACTTACTTCTTTTGATTGTGTAAAGCTGCTTTGCGACAATGTCAATTGTTAAAAGCGCTATATAAATAAAATTGACTTGACATGTGACACAGAGACCATTATTCTTATCCACTCTTCAACATGGGAAAGACAAAGGAACACACCATTCAAGTAAGGCAGATGTGTGTCAACTTCCAATAGTCAGGCAATGGGTGCAAGAAATTAGCCACCCGCCTGCACCTGGACATATCTACTGTAAGAGGAATCATTAAGAAGTTTTAAAAAACTGGAACAGTAGTAAACAAGCCTGGGTGAGGATGCAAGCTTATTTTGCCTCCACGCACAGTGAGGAGGATGGTAAGAGAAATAAAAAAAATCTCCAAAACTCACTGTTAAAGAACTGCAACAAATGATAGCATCTTGGGGTCACAAAGTCTCCAAAACAACCATCAGACTACATGCCAACAAGCTCTTTGGGAGGCATGCAAGGAAAAAACCTTTTCTCAGTCACAATCATAAACGCAACCGTTTGGAATTTGCTAAGCGGTACTGGGGCTTCAACTGGGACTGTGTTCTTTGGTCAGATGAGACCTCGATAGAGCTTTTTGGCAACAAACACTAAGTGGGTATGGCGGAACACAAAATATGAGTATGCAGAAGAGCACCTCATGCCCACTGTGAAGTCTGGGGGAGGATCGGTGATGCTGTGGGGCTGTTTCTTTTCCAGAGGCCCTGGGAACCTTGTTAGGGTACATGAAATACCAGGACATTTTAAAGCAAAATCTGCTGGCCTCTGCCCGAAAGCTGAAGATGGGTCATCACTGGGTGTTTCAGCAAGATAATGACCCAAAACATGTGGCCAAATCTACACAGAAATGGTTCACCACACACAGAATCAAGCTCCTCCCATGTCCATCTCAGTCCCCAGACCTCAACCCCATTGAAAACCTGTGGAGTGAGCTGAAGAGGAGAGTGCAGAGGAGAGGAGTCAGGTCACTGGATGATTTAGAGTCATTGTGTAAAGAGGAATGGTTGAAGATTAGGTGCTTTTTTGTTGGCAAAAGGGGGTTGTACAAAGTATTAAACATCAGTGGTGCTAATAATTGAGGCACCCATGATTTGATGTAAAAGAATTACTTCTTAATGTGAGATTTTTTTTACCACTGAATAAATGCTCTTGAATTAAAGGTTGAAATTTCCTCTTTTTTTTCCATTGTGGTCCTATGTTATTTAGATTGAAACTTTTTTTTAGAAGCTAAAGAATGCATTTTGACCAGGGGTGCCAATAATTATGGAGGGCACTGTAAATAAAACCTGTTTTTTCATCCACAGCCATGACAAATCACACACCCATTTTAACGACAACACATTAACCCTTCAAACTTTTTATACTCGACATATACGCCTTATACTTGATACATCAAATATACTTATATGAGACACAAATCATTTTATTTCTTAACCCGTCACAATGAGGTAAACATGTATATTAACAGTATTTTTCCTATTGTTTTACTGACAAAGGCATGGCATGTTTTGAAAGTCTTGGGTGGACAACCAATCTCAGTCACCAGGCTGGAGCTTAGGAGTTTCATCACAACCTTGTTAGCTCTGGTCACCTGCTTCAACTGCCCCTCACACCAGTCTAAAGCTTACTGTAACATCCACGTTCTTCATGAAACTGGACCAAACATGGGATTTGAAGTGTGTGACTATCATTCATTGTGATCTATGGGATCCCAAAATAACAGCACACCTGGGAGAAGAGGATTCCAGCTTTGACAAAGTATGTTCATTTATGCACTCGATTTTTGGTCAGGACTCCTTAATCATGAATCACTGCATCAGTGTGATATGGCATGGAGGCGATCAGGCTGTGGCACTGCTGCGGCGTTACTGAAGATCAGTTACTTTGATAGCAGCCTCCTGCTCATCTATATTGGTGGGTTGGGTGTTTCTCATGTCCCTCTTGACATTAAGCCATAGATTTTCTGTGAGGTTCAGGTCAGGCGAGTTGGTTGACCACTCAAGAACAGTAGTATCATGGGCAGCAACCCAGTTAGCGGTAGTTTTGGCACTGTGGGCAAGTCCTGCTGGAAAAGAAAATCTGCATCTCCATAAGGCTCGTCAGCAGGCAGAAAGCATGAAGTGCTCTAAAATCTCCTGCTAGATGTCTACATTGACTTTAGAGTTGATGAAACACAGTAGATGCCAGCAGATGACAAATCACCTCAAATTATCACAGACTGAAAACTTCATACTGGACTTTTGCAACATGAAGGCTTCAACAGCTGTGGCCCATCATTTCCTGAAGATCTGTGCGTGGTGGCTCTTGATACACTGACTCCAGCCTCACAGGAACTGCCCCATAATTAACCTATTTCATTTGACAACTTTAAAACATGCAAATTTTTAAGTTGATGGGCTCAGTAAAATAAACTTTTGTCCGCACTATGAGCATGGTTATAGCTTCTTTCTGGAGTGACGGCGCTCATGTTTTATGAGCTTTTTTTTCTGAGCGAAACCCTTCCCACACTTTGAGCAGTGATATGGCTTGCCGTCCGTGTGAAGGTGCTGGTGGTTGATCAAACTAGACAGGCTGATGAACCTCTTTTCACAATCCGAGCAAGGATACGGTTTGTCTCCTGTATGAAGTCGCTGGTGGTTTTGAAGAGCACGCTTCTCTGTAAAACCCTTTCCACACTGCGAGCACTGATGAGGCTTCTCGCCCGTGTGAACGTGCTGGTGTACTTTTAAAGCGCTTGATTGATGAAAACTCTTCTCACACTGTGAGCAGTGATGCGGCTTGCCTTCTGTGTGAAGGCGCTGGTGTGTGCGAAAACTAGACAGACTGGAAAACCTCTTTTCACATTCTGAGCAGTGATAGAACTTCTTTTGTGTGTGAAGGAGCTGGTGTTTTTGGAGAGCACGCTTCTCGGTAAAACCGCTTCCACATTGTGAGCAGCGATAGGGATTGGCGTCCGCGTGATTGCGCTGGTGGGTGCGCAAACCGGACAGGCTGGAAAACTTCTCTTCACACTCCGAGCAGGGATACGGCTTCTCTCCGGTGTGAAGTCGCTGCTGGTGTTTTTCCAGAGTCCGCTTCTCTGTGAAACTCTTTCCACACTGCGAGCAGCGATACGGCTTCTCTCCGGTGTGAATGCGCTGGTGGACCTTTAAAGCGCTCGAGTGATAAAAACTCTTTCCGCACTGTGCGCAGAGATACGGCCTCTCTCCGGTGTGAATGCGCTGGTGGATCTGCAGACCGCTCAGCACAGTAAAACTCTTGCCACACTGTGAGCACTGGTACGGCTTCTCTCCTGCATGAATGCGCTGGTGTACCTTCAGAGCACTCTGGTAAGTAAAACGTTTCCCGCACTGTGCGCACTGATGTGGCTTGTCTCCTGCGTGAAGGCGGAGGTGATAGTTGAGGTAGCCCCTCTGAGAAAACCTCTTCCCGCACTGCGAGCACAGATACGGCTTCTCTCCGGTGTGAACGCGCTGGTGTTGTTGGAGATCACTCAGGTAAGTAAAAGATTTCTCACAATCCGTGCACTGATACACATTCTCTCCTGCGTGACTGCGCTGGTGTTTTTGAAGATGACTCTTCAGAGCAAACGTCTCTCCGCACTGCGAGCACCGAAACGGCTTCTCTCCGGTGTGAATGCGCTGGTGCTTTTTAAGAATACGCTTTTGAGTGAAACTGCTTCCACACTGCGAGCACTGAAACGGCCTCTCCCCGGTGTGAATGCGTTGGTGTAGCTGGAGATGAAGCTGGGAAGTAAAGCATTTCCCACACTCTGAGCAGCGATATGGCTTCTCTCCTTTGTGGATCCATTGGTGTCGGTGGAGATATCGCTGATGAGTAAATCTCTCCCCGCACTCTGAGCACTGATGCGGCTTCTCAACGGTGCGGATGCACGGATGTGTTTTGAAGGCATCGTCATGACTAAAACTCTCTCCACACTCTGAACAGCGATGAATTTCCTTCTGCATGTTATTGTAAAAAGTGTCAGAACTGTGAGTATCAGACGATATTTGGCGACTACTGCAGCCTTTAGAGGAGATTTGGGGCTCAGTTGTAATGTCTCCTGATTCCTGCAGTCTCATGTACTCTTCATAGTGGCATCGCTGGATGTGTTTGTGAAGGTAAATTTGAGATGCGTAGGAAAGGAAACAGGTAGAGCAGGAAAAGCTTTGCAACAGAGCGTTGTTTGATTCTGGAGAAGTGAAATAAGAAAAATGTTAGAAATTAAAGAATTTTTTTAGGTTAAGTTAATCTGATTTCCATAAATACCTTTGTTCACTCAATGTTTTGATGTTTTTTTTTTAGAGCACACACACACACACACACACACACACACACACACACACACGTATATGAAAGGAAAAGTTTCCAAATAGCGTTCTCAAAACTACGGTACAGTCTTAATCTTTAGGTCTTGGTTTTAAAACTTCTAGATATTGTTAAATAGCTTTTCTCCAAGGTAAAGTTGCAGATCTTGAGACTCTAGGTCTTGGATCAAGAAGTCCTGCCTAATGGGATGCCAGTACCTGATCCAGACAAACACTGACCTTCATGGCTTCTAGACTATAAAATATAATTAAATAGAATTGAAGTGATTTGCAGTAAGTATAAACGGACTTTACCATTCGTGGAGCACTTTTTGTTCCACAGGTAGTCAAATTCAGGACGGAGGTCTTTGGCGTACTCCTCTTCATACCACACCAAGAGCTCCTGTCCTGGGTTAATGGGTCGATAGCACCGATACAGAATTCCACCTCGATATTGAAATGCCACAAGATTCTGTTCTTCATCGTTACAAGCGCAATTCACATACCTACAAGAATGTGGCACAAAGTGGCAGAATGAGTAGAAATTAACACCTAATCGAAGACTAAATAAATACACAGTATAAACTGGTGAGTTCTTCACCTCATCCAATTTGACTCAGTTTCTCTTGTGGCATCTATGTATTCTTCACACTGCCTGCTCCTGTATATCTGTGGGGGGGGGGAACACACACTTATATTAGATGAAATACACAGGAATGGGAGGGACAACTCATGCCAATAATCATATAACTTATATTAAGTACTTATATTACTAGCACTTTATATTTATGTTACTTACGAATTAGTTCCGTTCCAGGAGCAAGTTTGTAAGTCGGATTTGTTCTCAAGTCCGACAAAGTGAGTCTTTTACGCATTTGACACAAATATACAATATAAAGCATGCTTATATAGTCAGCAAACCGTATAGCCAGGGGTTTAGATTCAACAAACAAATCTGCATAAAAATATTATTCTTAAATTCAAGATTTTTATTTAAAGTTGAATCTAAAACAGTGTTTTTAGAAAGAATCAAAACCCGAACACGGCAGTGTATAGTTTCCTGTCTGTTCAACACGCCAAAGTCAGAAATATTCGGAGGGAACGGTGAACTAGATCCTAACAAACCAACAATGACATATTCATCTGACTTTTTAAACCTGGACTGACTCCACATCACTGTGATAAATTATAAATATTTAGCTGAAAGACCCAAGTGACAGGCTGCCTTTTCCTTTCATTTGAGTGAATATTCATTCATTTTCGAATTAATGGAAAAATTCACCATACACTGGGTAAAGCTAGACTATTCAGACAGCTGTGACAGTCCAAGACACACCACAAAACAGACACCCTTTATGAATTCAAACATGCATATTGTCACACCTTTAATATACAGAATGTAAAATATACAAGTAATGCACTTTAAGGTGTGAGCTGAGCAAAGATCCAAATCGGATAAAGCTGTACAGTCAAAGTGTATACGTGCAGTGCTACTGAACTTTAAATCAACTGTTTCACTGTCTGCTGTACCCGAAAGAGTGTTTAAATGTCTCATGTCACTGCCATAAAGAAATGAATACTGCTCGGAGTTTTAATTGCTTGGTGACATTTTAAAGTAATATACTGTACACCTATTGAAATTTCAAACTAATTTCAAACAAACTCACCACCCAGGAGTATCCACTGTTCATGGCTTCCTCTCGGTCGACCAGTTCTCCCTGGTAGGGTCCGAAATGTGCACCTACTGGAACAGTCTCCCCCTTATTAAACACTCCCAGACCTGCGTCAGGAATACCGGACTTCTGAATCTCTAGTCCAGGAGGAAGAGTTAGTCTGGCTCGGTCAGAGACGCCCAGGGGAACAGGAGTATCAGGGATGAAGAGAGGCGGGCCATGAACCTCACACTTGTTGAAGAAGACAGATTTGCAAACCTCACAGTCTGGGAGTAGAGAGAGAAGGGGAAGAAAATAGAACAGAAAGAAGGTCAAACATGTCTGTATATCTGATATCTATCTGTGAGCATGTACTGTACATTAGGACTGCTTTAAAAAATAAAAAAAGGTTTCCATCAGATCCATTTTTACTTTCACATAAATGAAAACAAGGGTCAGTTTTTAAGTTTTTACTCCTGTTCCACCAAGGCAGTCCTGGAGCTAGTTCAGTGCTAGGTTCAGCCACCAAAGTGTAGCAAACGTCCTAAGCACCAGCTTTGTTTTTCCACGGGCTAGAGAGTCACGTCATCGCGTCACTGTTGAACTTCAGCATGGCTTTGCAAGCAGTCCTCCAAGCATTTTATATGGCCACTGCATTTTTCTAAAGATGGTGGTCACAAACTTTTATTTGGTGTTGGTGCCACCATGGAACTTTGGCTGTCTGAAAACAAGATGGCGTTTGCGACTCGCTTTCAGATTGGGACACACAAGCGGTAACCCGTGTTCTTTCTCCCCATGGCGTGCTGAGCCGACTGTAGATATATCCAAAGGATTCCTGGGACACACGGAAATTTCTAACAAAGTCTTGTGGGCTGAAATCAGGAACAATCGTGTCCCACCAGTAGTGAGACTGACGGTTTGCCCAGACAACCGGTGGCCCCCGCTTTCCCCTCAAAGTCTCAATACAAACTGAAATGATTAAAATATGTTTGTCTCTTATCAGTTTTATAGCAGCGTGTTCAAGATCAACTTTATTTTGTTTTTCTGCCTAGTCAAGAACACTGATGGAGGTAGTATCATTATTGGCAAAGTGTAAATCGAGTGATGCATTCATGAAGCTAAATACAGAACATTTACCTCAAGATGCAAACCACTGGGAACACTCAAGAATAGAAAGTTCAACAAGAACAACAGCAACAAAAAAAGCTTGAACTTGCTTGAAGGATATGGAGAAGGAAAGAAAGGGCTCACGTTCCAAAACATACCTCATTCCAAAGTCAGGATGAATTCTGAAGTGTACAGATCACTACTTCAATACTTCAGATACACTTCAATGTGGCAAAGCTAATAAACCAGCACAGTACAGATGCATAATGGCCCAAACTGCACCGTGAAAACAGCTCAAAAAAACGGACTGAGATAAAGTCGGAAAGACTCACAAACAACCAGAACCTGAAGGCAGCTACAATAAAGACCTGGCAAAGCATTTCCAAAAAAAAAAAAAAAAAAGAAGAAGAAGGAGAAAATCTGCAGCTGTTGATATAAATGAGCATCAGAGTTTATGCAGACTGTAAAGTTCTTACATCCAAGTATTGAAAAAAAAACCTTAAAAATTGAAAATTAAATCTCTGTTAATGTTATTAACTTTTGCTCTTTGATGTAACAGTGACACAAAGCGTTTGGCTCAAAAGTCAAGTATTCTCAAAGACACAATCTTGCATGCTGTATGCTACGTGTGTGTGGACACGGAGTAATCCATCCATCAATTTTAAAACTTACACTCCTTTAAAAATAACTCATTCCATAGACTATAATCAAGTTTCTACAGTGGACGAACACTGATACAGCAAAAAATGCTGATGTATGCTTGATTTGAACTTCATGATACTCGCCATGAACTTCTGCCTTGTTAATAGATTTAACGGAGAACATTATTGAAGGTGATCAAGAGTGGATTTGGGACACGACAAAGCAAAAACACGTTCATCCTGTACTCTGGTGTCGGGTTACATTCTCAGTGTGTGAGGCAGACATGCAGGCACAGGTGTTGCAGGGACAACCGAGAAAACCATGACCCTTCTCTCTCTCACTCACACACGTGCACAAGCACACACGAGTAGAGCATATGGCCATTTTGACCATTTTGCGGCATCCTATGCATCTGTGCACTACTTATTTTCAATTTTTCCAGAAACTGTGACTAGCTGTATTTTTATTGCACAAGTGTGTAGGAAAGAATACTTAGTACTGCATGTAAGAGTGAGATGATATATTACAGAGGTAGTCTTTATGGTCAGGATCTTCCTCTTTAACGCAGATGTCTTCAGGTGTGTTGTCGAGGTCGTCCTCATATTTGTGGATGTCCAGCTCCAGCGTCTCCTCCTTCTTCACACAGACTTCAGTCACTTCTGGTGTCCCTCCATCTGAGCTCTCGGTTTTCACGTCCTCGCACACCTAAAGACCAAACAACAGTAACAGTTACTCAGACAACACTTAAGGTTTAATTTTTCATGCCTCGTTATGTGGTTTAGCAGTAACGGTGAAGCGAGGAAGTAAAAGACAAAAATGGTCAAAACATCTTAAGCTATATGGCACATAAACTGCAACTTTAGAAGGGTTAATTTCTTGTCAAGCAAATGAAGAACTGTCCAACATGTTATTAAAATGTGTGAGTGCTGAATGTTCAGTTTCACAGAAGAAATGTGCTCAGACATCACTTAAAAATCAACAGTAAAACAGAGAGCTATGTTTCGTAGTGAAAGTAAAAGCATTTCCATAAACACACAGTGTAATAAGGGACTAAACAGCTGTGTCAATGAAAAAAAAGAAGAAAAAAAAGAAACTCATTAGTAAGATTAATCTATAATAATAATTAAAAAATACAGTTAAACCTTGGATTGCAAGCATATCAAATATCGTATATCAAAAAAACTCATATTTCAAAGTGAAGTTTCCTCATAAGAAATAATGAACAAAAAGAATGATTCGTTTCCAAACATATTCATATAAAAATAATTAATACCAAATATAAAGTAAAACAACTTAAGCTACACTTTACCTTTAAAAAGAATCGTGGCTGTAGTGAGATGGGAGAAGGAGGAGGGGGCTTATGTGTAGGAGGACACACACTGACATCACTGCTCTGTTTTTGTTTCTTTTTTGTGTGACTTTAACAAGGATCCTCTCTAATGTCACTTGCTTTTGCCTCCTTTTGAGGATTTCGCTGAAATGTGGCGTTGCACTGTCGTTAAACAGATTAATCTCCCGCACTGATACAGACTTTTTCTCCTTTTATTTTCTTCATGAGAGCTGTTGTTTCAGTCCAGTTGCTAAATAATCCAATCCAAGGATTCCTCTCACATTCCAAGGTTCCATCGTATATATATATAAATGAATAATTTCTGTATCAAGATTTTTCTTTCTTTTTTTTTTCCTGCATCATTGCACTGACTCCAAACTTTAAGGGATGAAACGTTATAGTCCCTCTATGATCCTACAGGTGGCGTGCTCTAAACTATTCACACATTGACAGACAGCACAACCTCCCGTGTGGTAGGAATTTGTTTAGAATTTTAAACAATTTTGGAGAAAGAAAAATCAGGATATTTATAAAATCATAAGAGGTACAGATTCACAATATCTAGTATCATGATTATATTCCATCATATCAGGTGATCCCTCAGATTCCCATTCATATTTACAAGCTTTACCTGTGAGGGAGGATGAGGAGGAGGAGGAGGAAGAGGAGGAGTCTTCCTGGAGAGGTACTTTATGACTGCTTCTGATGTTGTTATAATGGCTCTAAACAAAGATAATAATAATAATAATAATAATAATAATAATAATAATAATAACCATGCATTTGACATTGATGTAAATATAAAACAAAAGAGAATAAATATTAAAACTGTTAATAAACCTCGCCAATGTTTTATTGTTACAATTTAAATACAAACATTATATAATAATACAACATATGTACTGATAACTACAACCATCAGACATGTAATAATATGTGGCATTTCCATTAAGCACACCTGCATGAAGTCAAATTACATTTTTTCATGAAATAAATATTTTACAGTATATTTTCATGTTTCAAAGTAACTCACTGGTCATTAAGTGGTTCAGCTCCAGCAGATGGCGAATGCAGCCGCCCGGGTCGATCACGAACGATCTCACTTGGTGTCGACGTAACGGGTTGATTTTCATACCTGAACGCAGCAGCACAGAGACATCCTGAGGTTAGACTGACCCACAGTTAGTGTAATTAACCACTGTCCAACACCTGGACGTCGAGTGAGACATATGGTCAAACATACCAGTGCTGTTACTGTCTATTATCCGATCAGATTACTCGGTTGTAATTTATAAAACTAACTGTTTTATAAATTACAATAAATTATAAATTCACATCTTACCAGTCGAGCAGAAATAACGCCAAATCAGCATCTGTTCGGAAATGACTCCTCTCCCTCAACTCTCTCCATCTGCTGGAAGCAGCGCCGATATAAACTCTTGATTCGGATTGATTTTTGTCTGTTTCATTTTGCTTTTCATCAGAATTCTTTCCATTCTTGCTCTTCATTCTGGTCGATACTGGATCAGCTGACACAGGAACTGTACCCCGAGTGTTGGCCATAGTGACGTCTGAAGCCCCGCTGCAAAGAGCACAGTAGAACTGAAGCGTATTCACGTATCGATAAACAGCCATATGCTCCACCCCGGACTCTGGACTTCTCTAATTGGTTTTACGGGCATATGTGGGATCGCTCAGTAAACCCTAGAAGCCTTCGGCATCACGTTTAATATTAGTTTTGAGGGATGAGAGGATTGGTGGCTCAGTGATAGGCTTTTCATATGCCATGCGGAAGGGCAGGGTTCAAATCCCACCAAACCCCAGCCACTGGTTGGTTCAAAGCCTGGATAAAAATAAGAAGGGCATCCAGCTTAAAACCAGTGCAAAGTTGTGTGTGTGGATCGGTGACCCCTTGGCGGCAGCAGCCGAAAGCCCAACATACAACGAGGGACATTTACACCACAAAACTGTTATTTGACGGCAAAACTAATCGGTTGGTTGGGTTCGTTTTCCATATGGAATCTAATTATACCTATAAAACTTACGTGTCTAAACTCTTAGTATTACATGTTGATCATAAACCATTGAATATAAACAAAAACATCTCACTGAAATGAACTGAGAAATGTCAATTTTATTATTCTTTACAGTTCAGGGAAACTGCAGCTCAATTACTTCCTGGTGCTCAAGACTGGGACAGCGCTGCCCTGACCAAGATGGCGGACGCGTCGGCGTATCGCAGCAACAACAAGTGGACTTCCGGGAGTTTAAAGCATGGCGGAAGTAATCTGAGGAAGCTGGAAGCGGTTGGGATTTTCTGCAAAAAAAAAAAAAAAGCTGCCGTATAATTTCAAGAAACTCGTCAATCTTGGACAAGACAACGTTTATAAGGGTATCTAAAAAGTTGCAGACAACATGCAGTGCACATAGTCAGTGCAGCAGAGACCCATTAGGGATTCAGTTTCTCTTACCTCATGGTTTAAAGCAGAAATGAGACTTTAAATCATCAGAAATAAACACAAAAACATATAACAGCCCCTGTCGGAAATTAATTCATGTCATAATTGAGCCAAAGATGCTCCGCTAAGCAGCGGCTGCGTTCCTTCCACAGCGTTTTCTGGTGTTTGGAGACGCAGGAGGCGACATCAGGGCAGTTTTACATAGACGCAGCAGAAGCCGGAGGGCGGAGCCTGGCGCCATCTTGGTATACTCAAAAATAAACGACAGCTATCAGATACAGATTGATTCACCCACACACACGTACGAGATAGTCATTCAATTTCACTATTTTCAAGACCCCAAAAGAACCGTCCTACGACCAAATATACCTGTCATTAACAAATTATTATATCCAGCGTTTTATTGTATATGATATATTGAGTACCTCAATATGGCCGCGATCCTTTTAAACGGCTTCAGAGATATGGGAGCATTTATTCGCAGTTGGCGAACCATCTTGAAAATATATTACCGCCCCCTAATGGACTGGAGTGCGGACGAGCAGATTAGCCAGTGTTGGCACATGTACAGTACAGTACGGAGCGGGAATCGAAATGTCGAACCTGGCGGTGCAAGGAGACACACACACACAAGGTGACAAAGTATACAGTATATACTCTGTCATCACAGAAAACAGATGCCTGATCTGCAGTAAACGATCTATGGAAGTATATCAGTGCCAAAACGAAGCTTTCAAACAAACTCCTTCACCACACCTGAGAGAACTGAACCTGAAAAGAAAGAAACCAGGAGAAAAGGATCCACAATGTGAACTGAAGTCACTACTCAGAGTCTAGTGTTTTGTGCACTTTGGCGCCATCTACTGGCTGTATTCTTTCAAGCAGCTAGTTTCTCTATAGCCACCATCTGGCCAAAAAAGTGACCTCCAGGATTTTACTAAGCTATCGATTAAGAGGCTTCCATTGGATAATTACAGCAGTGATTAATACGGTTCAGCTACAAGAAGTTATTTAAGCTTCTCATTTCTTAAACAACCGTGTCAGAAGAAATATCCTGGTCATGGCAAAGATGTTTCAGAAGGGTCAATTATTGTCCTGCATCAAGCAAAGAAAACAACTAAGGAGACTGCGTTGAAATGACTGGACTTAGTTTAAGAACTGTTCAACACATTATTGAAACTATCGAAAGGATAGAGCTGAACCCTCAACTTCATAGAAGAAATGTGAATCTGAATGAGTGTAATCAAAGATCACTTCCATTACTTGGTGAAGTTACCTGGTAAAAAATGTTCAGTAGAAACCAGGGTCTGTATTTACGTGCTGATGAAGTGATGAAGTCCTGCTTATAACAGAGAATCTCAAATAACCAGATTTGCACATTCAAATAATTTATCATAACTATATAAAATGTGCAGTTGTGGCCAAAAGTTTTGAGAATGACACAAATATTAGTTTTCACAAAGTTTGCTGCGAAACTGCTTTTAGATCTTTGTTTCAGTTGTTTCTGTGATGTAGTGAAATATAATTACAAGCACTTCATACGTTTCAAAGGCTTTTATCAACAATTACATGACATTTATGCAAAGAGTCAGTATTTGCAGTGTTGGCGCTTCTTTTTCAGGACCTCTGCAATTCGACTGGGCTGCTCTCAATCAACTTCTGGGCCAAATCCTGACTGATAGCAACCCATTCTTTCATAATCACTTCTTGGAGTTTGTCAAACTTAGTGGGTTTTTGTTTGTCCACCCGCCTCTTGAGGATTGACCACAAGTTCTCAATAGGATTAAGATCTGGAGAGTTTCCAGGCCATGGACCCAAAATTTCAACGTTTTGGTCCCCGAGCCACTTAGTTCTCACTTTTGCCTTATGGCTCGGTGCTCCATCGTGCTGGAAAATGCATTGTTCTCCACCAAACTGTTGTTGGATTGTTGGAAGAAGTTGCTGTTGGAAGGTGTTTTGGTCCCATTCTTTATTCATGGCTGTGTTTTTGGGCAAAATTGTGAGTGAGCCCACTCCCTTGGATGAGAAGCAACCGCACACATGAATGGTCTCAGGATGCTTTACTGTTGGCATGACACAGCACTGATGGTAGTGCTCACCTTTTCTTCTCCGGACAAGCCTTTTTCCAGATGCCCCAAACAATCGGAAAGAGGCTTCATCCGAGAATATGACTTTGCCCCAGTCCTCAGCAGTCCATTCGCCATACTTTCTGCAGAAGATCAATCTGTCCCTGATGTTTTTATTGGAGAGAAGTGGCTTCCTTGCTGCCCCTCTTGACACCAGGCCATCTTCCAAAAGTCTTCCAAAAGTCTCCAAAAGCCTGCTGCCATTCCTGAGTAAGCTCTGCACTGGTGGCACTCCGATCCCGCAGCTGAATCCTATTTAGGAGACGATCCTGCCGCTTGCTGGACTTTCTTGGACGCCCTGAAGCCTTCTTAACAAGAATTGAACCTCTTTCCTTGAAGTTCTTGATGATCCTATAAATTGTTGATTTAGGTACAATCTTAGTAGCCACAATATCCTTGCCTGTGAAGCCATTTTTATGCAACGCGATGATGGCTGCACGCGTTTCTTTGCAGGTCACCATGGTTAACAATGAAAGAACAATGATTTCAAGCATCACCCTCCTTTTAACATGTCAAGTCTGCCATTCTAACCCAATCAGCCTGACATAATGATCTCCAGCCTTGTGCTCGTCAACATTCTCACCTAAGTTAACAAGACGATTACTGAAATCATCTCAGCAGGTCCTTTAATGACAGCAATGAAATGCAGTGGAAAGTTTTTTTTTCGGGATTAAGTTAATTTTCATGGCAAAGAAGGACTATGCGATTCATCTGATCACTCTTCATAACATTCTGGAGTAGATGCAAATTGCTATTATAAAAACTTAAGCAGCAACTTTTCCAATTTCCAATATTTATGTAATTCTCAAAACTTTTGGCCACGATTGTATATATAAATGCATATATATATCAAATATATAAGCGTTTATAAGCTCTGTGTTACTGAGTGTTACTAAAATGTCTCTCCTCCACGTGCTGCAGGACAACCAGTTACTGTATGACACCTCTGGAGCATTTTGGTGGAGATGAGAGTGATTTCCTTTTTTAAGAATTTTAATAAATTGCTCTTACTCCTACTCCTGAAAGTAGGACCACTCCTAAAAGTAGGACCAAAATGGCATCATTCTGAGAAGTCTTGGCCACTTAGGAGTGATTTCCTACTCAGAGACGCTCAGCAAATACAGGCCCTGGATAAGTTTCAGCACAACCACAGGCAGCAGATGGCGCTGTAGTTTAATATTTTAATCTCCTGTATGTATGTAAGTGCTCATTGGCTTAATGTGCTGGGGACAGAAATATGCATGCACGTGCACACACACACACACACACACACACACACACACACACACACACACACTGGTGTTTGCCCAGAAGTGGTCTAGAACATTCTCATCACTTCAGACCCAAACTTCATCACCATGACAATGGAGTGTCCACTTTTTGTCCTGATTAAATCGCATCCACTTTGTGTGTATGTGTGTGTGTGTGTGTGTGTGTGTGTGTGTGTGTGTGTGTGTGTGTGTGTGTGATTACAGTGGTGTTTTATGGCGAGAGTAGCAGCGATTACACACTGTATGATGGAGATGAACGCGGCTCACATACACACACTCGCCCAGTACACATCAACAACACTTCCTATTTCTGATAATTGCATCCTGATTGTGTATGTACAGCACTGTGAAATCTGTGAAAAGTGTGAAATGTCTAAAATGTAAAAGTGCTTATGGGGTGGATTGGGTTTTTCTGCAAGGGATAGAGACAGACAGACACTGGGGTGTCTTTTAATTTGCCGAACTCAAGACCTCTCGACTTCCCTTCCTGTTAAGTGATGACGGACTCCAGCTGGTAGCTTCTCTGTGTAACATGAAAAGTATGTGTGTGTGTAACAGCCCTCATTGGACTGACCAACACACTCTTCGATGTGAAAGTTCAAGGATCTCAGTGCAGGTCTGAGAATATGAGGATGGAAGATTTACACACATCAAGAGCATCTCTAGGAGACAGTTCTAAACTACTGCAGATCCCAAAATTAGATCAAACTCTAAGGACAAGCTTACAGTGGAAAGGTGTGGAGGAAGACCCAAACTGTCCACCATTGCTGAGGGGAACCTCGTTCAGATAGTCAAAAACAACACAGGAACCAACAAAGCACAAGCCCGCCATCAACTGGAACAGCAGTGTCATGTGAAACATGGAGAAAATTTAGTGTTCTTACATAACAGTGACCTTCAAAACTGAATGTAGGATGGATGAAGCAGGTCAACTTTAAGCTCTTGGAGCCAGTGAAACTTGTGGCCGGCTTGGGGTATGATATTCTGCCTCATCACCCCTACTCCCCCAACCTCGCACCCAGTGACCTGTTCCTCTTCCATTGCTTGAAGAAACCATTTCATGGCAGGCGTTTGACGACAACAAGGTGATTACCGAGGTGGAACTTTTCTCCACCAGGTTACCCAACGTTTGGAGAGGTTTGTTGCCTCAGGTGGAGGATATGTAGAGCAGGACTAAACTCGACCAACGTTCATTGTCATTACATTATTTTTTCTTAGCAATAATAACAATTTTATGACCGCCACTCATATGAGTCTATCTGTGTGTCAGTCCATTTTACTGTCTATCTCGCTCTCTCTGTCTATCTATCTGTTTCTTACTGTTTTCTTTGCATTCTAGGCATCCTCCTGATTTTCTACTCCATTTCGAACGAGGTCCGAGCGCTTCCTCTTAACGTCCTCTCACACTGCTGCTATGACACGCTTATCATGTCATAAATTCGCCACGCATTTCTGTCTTTTTAACAGATGTCCCGGCGCTAACATCCGTGATTCTCCTCTGCTTTTCTCCATCACTCCATCATGTCTGAGAGTCTCAGTGCAGATGTGAAGCGTCTATCCTGATGCATCACGGAGTGTTTAATGACCAAACTCCATCTCATGACCTTGAAATACGGCTGCAGAATTCAAGTCATATTTCATCCTGAGCCTTAAGCGCAGTTTAGCAGCTCCATGTCCAGCTCAAGGCCGCTGATTGATGTCCTGGTCATGAACTAACCCTCCATGGAACAGTGACATGGGGGCCAATACTTTTATTTATACCCCATTCAATATAAATAATCTGGATTAAAATGAACCCAGACGGCTTGTTATGCTCGAGGACACTGCAAACACCCACCTGTCTGTCTGAGTGTCTCTCTAACAGTGTGTCTGTATTTTAGTCTAATAGTTGATATTCCACTTTTTCTGGATGCCTGTCTGTCTCTGTCTGTCTGTCTGTCTATCTGTCTATGTGTCTGTCTGTCTGTCTGTCTATGTGTCTATGTGACTGTCTGTCTGCCTGTCTGTCTATCTGTCTGTCTGTGCACCTGTCTATGTGTCTGTCTGTCTGTCTGTCTGTCTGTCTGTCTGTCTATGTGTCTGTCTATGTGTCTGTCTGTCTGTCTATCTGTCTATGTGTCTGTCTATCTGTCTATCTGTCTGTCTGTCTATCTGTCTATGTGTCTGTCTGTCCGTCTGTCTATCCGTCTATGTGTCTGTCTGTCTGTCTATCTGTGTATCTGTCTATGTGTCTATCTGTCTATGTTTCTGTCTGTCTGTCTATCTGTCTATGTTTCTGTCTGTCTGTGTATCTGTCTATGTGCCTGTCTGTCTGTCTATCTGTCTATGTGTCTGTCTGTCTGTCTGTGTATCTGTCTATGTGCCTGTCTGTCTGTCTATCTGTCTATGTGTCTGTCTGTCTGTCTGTCTGTGTATCTGTCTATGTGTCTGTCTGTCTGTCTATCTGTCTGTCTGTGTATCTGTCTATGTGTCTGTCTGTTTGTCTATCTGTCTATGTGTCTGTCTGTCTGTCTATCTGTCTGTCTGTGTATCTGTCTATGTGTCTGTCTGTCTGTCTATCTGTCTATGTGTCTGTATGTCTGTCTATCTGTCTGTCTGTGTATCTGTCTATGTGTCTGTCTGTCTGTCTGTCTGTCTATGTGTCTGTCTGTCTGTCTGTGTATCTGTCTATGTGTCTGTCTGTCTATCTATCTGTGTATCTGTCTATGTGTCTGTCTATCTGTCTATCTGTCTGTCTGTCTGTCTGTCTGTGTATCTGTCTATGTGTCTGTCTGTCTGTCTATCTGTCTATGTGTCTGTCTGTCTATCTGTCTATGTGTCTGTATGTCTGTTTATCTGTCTATCTGTCTATGTGTCTGTCTGTCTGTCTATCTGTCTGTCTGTGTATCTGTCTATGTGTCTGTCTGTCTGTCTGTCTATCTGTCTATGTGTCTGTCTGTCTGTCTATCTGTCTGTCTGTGTATCTGTCTATGTGTCTGTCTGTCTATCTATCTGTGTATCTGTCTATGTGTTTGTCTGTCTATCTGTCTGTCTGTCTATCTGTCTGTCTGTCAGTCTCTCTACGTACACCCATATCTCTAACTTTGTACCAGTGCATCAATCTGTTTATTTATCTGTACATGTGATTCTTTGTCTTTCTGTCCATCCAACTGCCTGTCTATCCTGACGGAGAGTCAAAAATTATCCGCACTCTGTCTGTAGAATTTATTTTAATAAACTTTTAGAATATTTTTCGACATAATCTCTTGCTTTTCAATAAACTTTGCTTTCATATTTACTCATTTAAAAAATTACTACCGATTTTGCTCCAATTTTGCTCACACCGCAGTTATAAATGAAGTGATGTAACACGTTCACACCTGCACAGTGACTGGGGAGACGGGCGCCTCGAATGGGAAGCGCTGATCAGACAGAAGTTTTAATATAACCGCAGTGCGGATGACTTTTGACTCATCGTGGTATTTATCTGTCTATCTGTCTGTCTGGTGTATTTGCATTTATATTTATGGTATTTGATAGACGCTGTGATCCTGAGTGACTTCCATTTATCTCCTTTACACATCTGAACTTATCCAGGTTCGGTTTATTTATTTGTGTCTGCGTATTTGTGTCTGTCTGTTCATACGTCCATCTCTCGTCTCACCCTATAGGTCTTTTTATCTGTCTCTTGTGTATCTTTGTCAGGCTGTCATTCATCTGTTTACGTGTGTATCTGTCTGTCACTCTATCACTGTCTGTCTGTCTGTCTGTCTGTGTAATCTGGAGCTCTTGTTACAGTCTGTGCTGACTTTCTGTCGTTTGTGTATCAGAACCTTTTAATTTCGGTAAAGTTCCTCTTTAAAGAAGTGTGTGATGAGTGAATGATTTGAAAGTTCTTTGTAGAAGTTTTTATAAATGAATCATTACGTTAATCAATAAAATGAAATACTCAAATGATGCGTACGACCTGAACAGAATGTAAAAAGTTTAAATCAGGCCTACTGAAAGAAAAAACTCTGCATAAGGAGAGCGAGATGATGGAGCGCAGCGAGTCGACGGTGCTGTAATCGAGATGATCTTGGACGAGCTCATTAATCTCCAGAGACATCAGTGAGAACCAGGGATTGTCCGGAGAGTGCAGGATGAATGAGGAGATTACTGTAGATAGGCATGATTTACGGTTTGTTAATGATATTTCACGGCTCCGTGTTCTCGTTCAACCGCACACTGGATCGCATTTCATCGAAATCAAAGGCATCGTCTTATTTTAATAATCGACATGATCGAAGTTCGGCTAATTCAGCTCCTGATGGATGACGTCGTTTAATTTTTTTCCCCCAGAAACTCTTTTTCTTTCACGTTCTTAGAAAAACTTTTTTTTCATTTCTTTGGAGAACGTTTTTGTGCATTTGAGCTGTGTGTGTGTGTGTGTGTGTGTGTGTGTGTGTATGATGGAGAGGTGCTGTCACTAATTAACCAGGGCTCCAGGCCAAACTCCTGAGGAGAACCGGGACGTCTGTGTGTGAGTTCGCTTAATTGAGAGCCAGCGTCAGCTGTTCATGAGCTACAGGGCCTCCTTAACTCTGCTCCATTAAAACTCAGCGCTCGCTCGCTCACTTACTCGCTCCCACGCCCGCTCCGCCTGCTTATTTTAGAGAACAAAAACCTACAGATGATCAAAACAGAGCAAAGTTTAAAGCGGGACCCGAAGAGAACTTCATCCGTCTGTTTAAAAATAAATAAGGACATTAAATTTTAACAGTTCATCTTCATACTGCAGTGCTTTTGAATTCTATAAGCTGATTGGTCAAAAGGTGTTGATTCATTTTCTATAAGCTGGAGCTCACACTGAAGTTCAGCTGCAAGCGACAGGCATATTTTCTTTGATATATATATATATAATCATATTGCTTATGCACTTACAGGAAAAAGGATCAACAAGAACCACATGGAAGGGACATTTATTTAACATTTATGGAAGGAGTCTCAAGTGTCAGTGCTTTGTAACATTCAAAGGTAAAGCTTAAACGTTTTTTCTTTGTCTCATTAACTTTAACAGAGAGAGAGAGAGCGAGAGAGAGAGATTGGTTAGGGGAGGAATCTTTTGTTTACAGCTGCTATGAAGTGATAACTAGACAGAAAATAAAAATGGATAAAAATGTTAAAATACTGCGTTATGCAGGGAATAAAACCCTTTGGTCATGGGGAGACAATCAGCTCCTGGTGGGTAGAACTGACCCCATTACTGGTTATTTTTTACTACAGTAGAACAACACAAAGTGTTTTAATCAATCCTTCTCATCAAACTAACATGTCACTAGTGTGAAAAAAGGAGGTGTGATCATGAAGGAATACATAGATGCATATTCATAGACGAAAACCTTCCGTGTAGGATTCGCCGTGTCAGATCAGAGAGAGGCTGACGTGGATGCAGATGCTGGTCCACACAGACTATCAACAGTAGACTTGGAATCAATCTTTAAATAGGTGTCTGTTGATACGGAACGGGTGTGACTGGTTACTGTAGTGAAGTAAGAGTACGGATATTTGCTGTTGGATGTAGTGGAGTAAAAATAAAATGTGTGGAAAAACTACTTGAGTTTTACGTCTAATAAAACCACTCGAGTAAAGTACAGGTATGTGAAATATGTACTTAAGCACAGTAACAAAGTACATTTACTTAGTTGCCTTTCACCTTTGGACATGATATGAAGAAACTCAAAGACTTTAAATATGATACAATCTAGATGCCTTCTGGAACATTATTTGTGGAAACCTGGGGCAAAACGTTCTCTTCATGAAGAAAGTGTTCTAGAGTGGAACTTCTCAGCAAACCTAAGAACATCCTTGGCAAGTCCACATGGATTTGTCACTGTTTTTCATTAGCTTTCTGGGAATGCTTTGAGTAGATCCTCTCCAGAAACCTCTCCAAAGCAATGATAAATATTGGACCCCAGAAAAGAAGGATTGCAAGGTAGGTTCCTCAATATTTAAGAAAACTCTTAAGGAACCACGCTTTCTAAAGATGGTAGATTCCATATTTTTGGTGTAGGTATGAAATAGGTCTGTGACTAAGCTTTGTATTTTAGTTCATTTGTATAAAAAAAAAAAAAAAAAAAGGTATTCGTTTTAGGAGCTGAGGTTCGGATTAAGGGCGGGGTTAGTCTTGTTGCGAGGCTAGGGCTAGGAGTAGGGTTAGTTGCGTAATCTTTCTCGCAACTTCTTACAATGTGAGTTTAGAGTTGGCTCAGTTTGTCATATGATGCGTTTGGGGTTATGGTGAGGGGTGAGGTTCAGGGCTGATACAGTATTTCCTTATAAGTTCATTTCTGTAGATAACGAACAAAAACAGCTTTATCATCCATGCTCCATCAAAGTGGTATGAATTTCTCATAAGACTCTTATTAGAAATCGTACAGATAAATCACGCACTCTGAAATTAGACACTAACGTCAGTATAAGTCTTTAATCAAACACATCTCGATCTCTATTCATTTCCACAATCAGCCCAATAAAAAGAGCTTCATATTTCCGAGCTCTTGTTCCTCCGTAGATCTGATCGGGATCGTGTTACGTTACATTACGATACGGCTTTTGTTGCATCGATCAGATTGTGTTCTAACAATATTAAAAACCGTCTTTATTCTCCCTCGTGAAGTTCAGTTGTGTGTAAGAAATGAGATTTCTAAGTGAACGTGCTATTTAAAGCGAAGGCTCTCAGGAGCGATGTCTCGGCCTTTAATAACGTCTAATGAAGCTCCCTCAGGTCGGCCTTTTCATTTAGCACACATCACATCCTGAGAGTCACACTGACACGTCCGCCCGCTCGCCCGCTCTCTCACGCGGCGTTATGAGACGTGCTCATGGCTCCTGAGAGAGAGAGAGAGAGAGAGAGAGAAGTGAGACAAACGGAAACCTGTTTCTTTCTAAAAGTGCTGCAGATCAGAGACACTTCATCAGTTACATGTTTAAAGCAGGAATAATTTAATATTAGGCTGTACAAGACTGTGACACAACTCTAATTAAATCTATAAGCACTGACTCCGCCCCCCCCCCCCATCTGCCCCACCCTGCCTCTCGTTCTTTTTTTTCCTGACTCCACCCCCTCTTTTGCCCCACTGACCCCGCCTCTCTGACCCAGCATTCACATGCCAATCAAATGACACTCACACAGCATTTACACAACATTCACAAAGCACACACAACTGAAACTGCACTTAACACTGACACAACACACACAACATTCACTCACAACTCACTGCATTTCACACTGACATGCAGTCATGCAACAATCACAACACTCACACACACACACACACACACACACACACACACACACAGAACAATCACACTCGTCTTACACTGCTCTAGAATAACATGTACACAACACTCACATTACACACACACACACACACACACACACACACACAGTCTAGAAAATAGCATAACTATCTGTCTCTTGTTTATCATATATAACGAGACTTTAATTATATTTATAGATAATTAACTGTTCTCCATATAATCTTACAACCAGCTCACAGTCAATAAAGTCCGTATTTGAGTCTCTCTCTCTCTCTCTCTCTCTCTCTCTCTCTCTCTCACACACACACACACACACACACACACACATATATATAGAAGAGGTCACCGCATTGGACTCGATATTTGTTGTGTCCACATTAATCTCTGTTTCCTGTACGCCGAGAATGAACAGTGGAATTAAAACGCAAGCAATATTTCAAGGCCTGGATGTCATTAGCATTAGCAGCTCTGATGATTTTCTTCCTGTAATGGTCACACGGATCCATTTATTCTCATCCTAATGGCCGTGCTGTGTTGTGTCTCCAGCACACACTGATGTAAACAGTCACGGCAAACCTGATTAAGGTCCATGAAATCTTAATGCTAATAAAATGTTGCTAGCTAAATGGCTAAGCTTTTTCTTTTTTTATTATAAATGGTGTGTTGGTTGTTGCTGCTCTCTCACTCTCTCTCTCTCTCTCTCGCTCGCTCGCTCTCTGTGGTATCGGTGTGTTGTGTCAGCTCCTCGAGTCAGGTGATGCATGAGCCAATATGCACACTCAACATGGCACATCAGTAGGAAAATCGCTCTCTACCAGAAATAGCAGGCTAAAAACCGGGCGCTAATCCTCGCCTCGTAAACCCAGCACAGGACGCCTGGGGGTTTTCAAGAGATTTGGAAATGTCATGGCATGTTTTTTATTTATTTTTTTAGTTTTTCCTCCAGACTTCACTCGTGCATCAGCGCCCTTGCTTTAATAGTGTGTGAAATAGCAACTCTAAAAAATTTTTTTAAAAAGGCACTCCTCCAACGCTAACTTTAAAAACACTCTCACTCTCAGTGCCATCATCACACAATACTGTTAATCACAAATCGTGTCATTTTGAATGTTGCCTATTTTCACATTTTTGCAAAATCAAAAAGGTGATGGATGGAAAAAATGTCTGTAAGCCCGGCTTCAGTGCTCTTGTGCCTGTAGCGCACTCCAGTTTCTCACTCCTGCATCCGGGCTGTCGTGCGTTCCCCGCATGTTAGCTTCAATGACGTCGTGCTTGCTCTGCAAACCTCATCTACGAGGCCAGTTGCCAAGCTCCCCTAAAGGCCCACAAGGCAGCGTCTCAAGTCCTGGCTCGCTACGCATGTGCAGTCCCATGTCAAGGTCTGGCCCTTGGATCTGCACTTCCACCCTTTTCCAGCCGTCATCCATGGCACCTACTGAATGTTTCAGGGTGCTGGAGTTAAGCAGTTTTGTCAGCTATTATCTATAAAAAAATATTTATATACAGTGGAACCTCGGGTTGCGAGTAACTCGGTTTACAAGTGTTCCGCAAGACGAGCAAAGATTTTTAATAAATTTTTACTTGAAAAATGAGCATGTCTTGGTTTACGAGTGCGAGTTTTTTGCCAGCGACACACACACACACACACACACACACACACACTCTCGCCTTTACACCCCCCCACCCCCCGGCTTCACACAGACACACACACTCTGCTCTACACAGAAACTCTGCTCTGTCGCGATTCTTTTCAAAGGTAAGGTGCTGGTTAATTTTTTCATTTTTTAACTTTACAGCAGTGATTCCGTTAGTGTGCGCTCTCATTAGAGAGATTTTTTCCCGTTAAAACAGTGTTTCTGTTGTGTGTGTGTGTGTGTGTTGTGAAAATTAAAAAGCGAGGTGGGGGGAGCGAGGAGGAGTTTTACTGTGTAAGACGTGTATATATATATATATATATATATATATATATATATATATATTTAAAGAAATATAAATATTGTACTTTATTAATGCAAAAAGAGGGCGAACGTGAAGGCAATTTTCTTTCATTAGTTTAAGGACAGTCAATGATCAGGGATTAAGCTGTTAAACTCCGGGGCCCTTGATGGTGGCCCTTAACTTCACTCAGTTGTTTAAATAGGAGGAGTGTAAGCTGCTCTAGATAAGGATGTCTGCCAAATCCGGTAAATATCATGTATACAGTATGGTTTTCTCAGGTAGAGACAAATGTGTTTGCCACTCAGTGAGAAAAACAAATGAGAACCACTACATCCATCCATCTAGGAATCAATTAATAAACATCCAAACCGTTACATTATAAAGTTAAACAGGAAATTCTCACACACACCTTTTTTATAGTTCCCAGTAGCTCTTTCTTCTCCTAATGCCTCTGTCTGGTAGTTCCCAATGTAATCCCATTGACTGCTACCAACGTACTACCATAGTACTACACAGTCCCTGACCCGGCGCTCTATACAGCACTGTGGTGTGCGTGGTTCTGTCTGAAGTACCATGTTAATACTATGGTGTAGTATGGTACTGTATGTACTGGAGTTTACCATGGTCCACTATAGATTATACTGCTTTAGTCTCTAGTTTAGTTCCCCTTATCTCCTGGTTCTCTCTCTTTAAAAAAAAAAAAAAAAAATTGTAGTTATTGTTGTTCCTCATCTAGTTCTTATATATTTATTTTTCCTTGGATTCCTGTTTTTTTTTCTGTTTTAGGTTTTGGGTCTCCAAAAGTCTTTTAGTTTTAGTAGTTATTAGTTTACCTAATCTTTCCTAATTCTAGTTATTCTAGTTACTGTAATAATCCTGTTTTAATTCTTAAATTCATTGTCAACCTTTTTCTTGCAATTGGATCACAGTTTAAGTTTTGCAATTTTAGAGTTTCAGTTATTTTATTTTTCTAATATTTTGTGCAGTGTCTAACTTCTCCTTCCTTCCTTCCTTCCTTCCTTCCTTCCTGATAGAATTGTCCCAAGTACTATTTATTTGAGTTCTTTAGATACTACTTGTTCCTTCTACATCCCAGTTAAAGTTCTCTCGATTTCTTTATTCTAGGTCTACTAGGTTTCTCCTGTTTCCTTAAAGTTAAGTTTTTTATATTTTTTTATCTATTGTTCTTATTTTCTTGTTCTCATAGTTTCAAGTTCCTTCTATGTTCAGTGGTTGAATGTGAGATGTATGAAGTCATCGGTTCTTGGAAACCGTGTGTGTGAAAATGCGTGTGTGTGTGTGTGTGTGTGTGTGTGTGTGTGTGTGTGTGTGTGTGTGTGAAGGAAGACTACCAAGGTTCATGCGCAATAATCGTGAGTGTAAACATGTTCTTCTCTTTACGCTTGGATACACGTGTTGAATCGGTTCTCCGAGGAAAACAGAGGGTGGAACAGTGAACTTCTTTCTTCTTTCTGCTCCACAGCCCCAGCAGCAGGACATTGAGTGCTGTTCTTAAGGTTAATTAGAAAAATTATCTCATCAGCCGAGAAGATCGACTCTCTCTCTCGGCATGCTGATCTCTGGCAAGTCTGTTCTTTACCCTCCTGCGATTTGTCTCTGTCTGAGTCCATGATGGTTTCAATTCTCTCTCTCTCTCTGTTTCTTCCCTCTCCATCTTTTAATCTCTCTCTCTCTCTCTCTCTCTCTCCCTGCCAGCTCTCCTTAGTTCTGTTCCTCGCTCTTTATTCTCCTCAGTGAGTGTGCTACTCACAGGATAGCGGATTAAATGAGGCAGAACATCCTTCACTCACTCTTTCTCTCTCTCTCTCTCTCTCTCTCTCTCTCTCTCCTCCAGCCATATTGAGCCTCACTTCTTTTATTCCAGCCCCCTGTCTCTCTCCAAATCTCTTCCTCGAGCGATCACGGACAAATTTGCTCTCTCTCTCTCTCTCTCTCTCTCTCTCTCTCTCTCTCCTGCGAATGGATGATATATAGAAGAGCACTTGATTTCTCTGGTGTCTGAAACTCCTGAGCTGCTCCGATGAAGCGGAGCGGACAGTTTACATTCCACTCTTTAGCAGCGCAGATACAGAAATCCCATTATTATAGAGGAAGATAACAAAGAAAATCGGACATGTCTGAATATTTTGTTTGGGGACGCACCTCTGGAAAAGAATAACAATTCCTCATATCTCACCTTGACACTGAACTGTCTATATAATAAATGCTTTCTTCTGGGCTGAGTAAATATCACTGCTTACATCCTCTCCTTTCTCCACAACGACCCTGAGACGTTTCCCAGAGACTTTCTAACATCCACCCATAAGGTCAACCAGCTTCCCCAAGCAGAGCGTCACGCCTCGGCCCGGAGCTTCGCTTAAGGCTTAATTCCTGATCAGTACTGACATTCTGGAGATTTGATTAGATAATGTGATTTTTAAATGGCCAAAATAATTAGTAAATTAGTGATCGGTCAGAGTAGGAAAGAAGCCAAGCCCAGAAGTGAAGAGTGCGTATCAAACAGGAAATGCACAGGAAAACAATGCGAGCTTGAATACGAGGGGCGTTCAAGTCAAACCGGGACTTGTAATGAAATTCCTGTTGAATGAAGGGACACATCTGAAGACTTCAGGCAAACACAAAACACATATGGATGGTGCAAACATTTTAAAGAAGCCTAAGAGCACACTGCAGTCACTCTAGTGACAATTCAACGAGTGGAACGATCAAAATCGAGGAATAATCTTCCACCAATTCATGGAAGAGATGCTGGTGATTTTTTAATTGAAAAGATGTTAACACAGTCTCTCTTGGAAATGGAAAAAAATGCACAATATTTTTAGCATAGTTACTTTTTATGTCATAAATTGAACAAAGATAAAAAATAAAAACATTACTGTTTCACTGTGCAAAAAGTTTGTGCACCCTACCTAATCAGTACTTAGTAACGCCTCTTCTGGCAGAAATCACAGCCTGTAAAAGCTTCTTATAGCCGCTAAAAGTCTTTCACATCTTGTACTTGGGACTGTGATGGCCGTCCCAAAACCTTCAGCTTGCGTCTCTTGAGGTTTTCCATAGTGGATTTCGAGGTGTTTTTGGGATCATTGTCCTGTTGTAGAAGCTCCTCTTTCCAGCTTCAGCTTTTTTACAGATGGTGTGATGTTCGTTTCCAGAATTTGCTGGTATTTAGTGGAATCCATTCTTCCCTCCACCCGTGCAATGTTTCCTGTTCCACTGGCTGCAACACAACCCAAAGCATGATAGATCCGCCTCCATGATTAATAGTTGTCAAGGTGTTAATTTCATGAAATGCTGCTCCTCATTTTCTCCAAACATGCCTTTGCTGATTGTGGCCAAAGAGTTCTATTTAAACCTCATCAGTCCACAGCACTTGGTTCCAGAATGCATCAGGCTTCTGTAGATGTTCTGTTGCACTTCTGACGTTGGATTTTATGATGGGGACGCAGGTAAGGTTTCCTTCTGCTGACTCTTCCATGAAGGTCTTGTGGAATGGTGCACCACCACTCCTGAGTCTGCTGAATCGTCCTGCAGGTTTTTTACAGTCAAATGGGGGTTTTGTTTTGTCCTTCTGACCAGCATACGAGCAGTTCTCTCCCAGAGTTTTCTTGGTCATCTTGACCTCCACAGTTCCCCTGAACTGCCATCTTTTAATTACATTTCTCACTGTGGAAACTGCAATCTGACAACGCTTTGCTATATTCTTGTAGCTTCTCCTGCATTGTGGGGCATCAATAACTTACAGAGATCCATCTGTCTTACACAGCTGCTTAGAGGAACCCATGGTTGTTGAGAGTAAAAGTATTTTGCTTTGAAATTGCCATTTACTAATGACAGCTGTTGCCATGCATCAGATCTAACGTTCTGATTAAGGTCTGAAACCTTGTAAAAATGTATCTGAGACTCTGGAACTCTTAGGGTGCCCAAACTTATGCACAGTGCCATAATAATGTTTTTATTTTAAATTTTTGTTGAATTTATTGCCTAATAAGTAACTATGCACCAGTGTTTACTAAAAATATTGTGCATTTTTCCAAGAGAGACTGTGTTAACATCTTTTCAATTAAAAAAATCACCAAAATCTGTTATTTATCAAAGGGTGCCCAAACTTTTGCATAAGACTGTACATTACTACACAGTGAAATTCTTTCTTCATATATCCCAGAGTAACTGGGGTCAGAGCACGAGGTCAGCCATGAAACAGCCCCCCTGGAACAGCTAGGGCCACTCAAGGGCCCAATAATGACAACCTGGTGGAGCTGGGACTCGACACACACACATCATTCACCAGCACCACTTGCACATTACAGGAACTCAGCTGGGAGTTATTGCCACATCTTCCGTACAGTTCTGACCCTTGCTTCAAGTAATTTCCACATGTTTGGCCCATTAAAGTTCCTGGTAGTTCAGAGTTCCTGGGAGGCCAGTGTTTCAGACAGACAGTCTAATCACGGCTCCGGTGCGCTGAGAAAACTTTCTAGCTTGATGGTGTCCAAGCACCAGTGAAACATTGGGAACATTTGTGTAGCATTTGTGTAGCAGGGGATTATATAGAGAAACGTTGATGGTCTTTCAGCTGCTCCCGGCAAGGGGTCGCCCCAGCGGGCCATCTGGTCTGTACATACTAGATTGGCACAGGTTTTACACCGGATGCCCTTCTTGATGCAACCCTCCCATTTTTTTCCGGGCTTGGGACTGGCACTACCAGTGACTGGGGTTTAGGCACTAGGCTGGAAATTGAAGCCGGGCTTTCTCTACATAGCAGACGAGCTTTTATTCTCAGAACTGTGTTCTGTTATGCTGTAAGTGGTTCTACATGTTATTGAATTACAGAGGAACCTTGGATTACGAGCATACAGAGGAACCTTGGATTACGAGCATAATTCGTTCCAGAATTTGTACACTCGTAAACCAAATCATAATTTCCCATAAGAAATAATGGAAACTCAAATTATTCGTTCCACAGCCCCCAAAAATAAATACATAAAAATATTTAATACAATCTATAAAATGAAAATAAAAAAATTTAATCTGCATTTTACCTTTAAAAAAAGTAAATAAATAAAAACAAAATAAACAAAATAAAAAACAAATAAATCCTGACAGATAAGTGTTTCCGTTGGTGCACACACGCGCCGTGTGTGTGTGTGTGTGTGTGTGTGTGTGTGGAATTAGCCCCTTCCCTCGCCTCGTTTTACACATTAACACTCCTCCTCCCTCTCCCCACCTCGCTTTTTAAGATTCACAACAAACACACACACACACACACACACACACACACACACACAACGGAAACGCCGTTTTAATAGGAAAAAAATAAATCTTTCTGAGACTGGCATGAGCGTATATTAACGGACTCACTTTTTAAGTTTCACAACAAATGCATAAACACAGTGGAAACACCGTTTTAACGGAAAAAAGCGAGACTGGCACGAGCGCATACTAACGGAATCACTTAAGTTTCACAACAAACGGACACACACACAAACACGGAAACACCGTTTTAACAGGGGAAAAAGAAATATCTCTGACGTGGCGTGAGCGCATACTAAGGGAATCACTGCTGTAAAGTAAAAAAAACAAAAAAAGAAACAAATGAACCAGCACCTTACCTTTGAAAAGAATCGCGACAGAGTAGAGTTTCTGTGTGTTTGTGAAGCCGTGGAGGCGGTGAAAAGGGGAGAGAGCGTCTGTGTGTCAAATTGCGCGCGCACGAACGGGGAGGGGGAAGGTGAGAGAGTGACGCTCGGTGTCAAAATAAGAGTCGCATGTGTGAAGCATGATACTCGGCGCTCGTAAACTAATACTAGCTCGGTTTCCGAATAAAAAATTATTAAAAATCTTTACTCGGTTTGCGGAACACTCGTAAACCATGTTACTCGCAATCCGAGGTTCCACTGTATAGGTAGAGGGGATTCTAAAGTGTGTAGGTAAAATTTTGCAGAGGGCCTCTCTAACCAGAATTCATCATCTTATCTTATCAATAGTAAATTAGTTTCTCAGAGGCCCCTGCCACACCCCCCCTCCCCCCACACCCCCCACACCCTTGTGTGGGTCCCCAAGCCGTTACCTGCCACAAGCAGTGCCTCTGATTATAGGGTGCACTTATTTTTGCTTCTCCTTTACCATGCTGATTTACATTTTGAAATCGTTTGTAATTCTTCTTCTCACCCGTCACCATACATCCACCGCACAGTGTTTATGTAGCCTCCAAAAGCATATTTGTTTTTTTCTTGTAACTGTTTATGCGATCCAAAAATAAAACTAAACTTCACTGAAAAAATTATTGAATTAAATTCAAATGACCCTTGTTTAGACAAATAGGTATAAAGGCACAGAACAAATAATGAAACATAAAAGCATCATGCAAAGTGCTTGTTTAAGCGATCGGACGTCCGGTGGGAGACGTGATTTGAGTGATTTGACTGTATTTTCACTGTGATTATGCAGTAACCAGATATGATCGTTTCCCTTGTGTTTTATTCCCTCAATTTATAAATTCAAATCCTGGAAATAAACACTTTCTCGTTTAAAATGCTGAACAGGTGCGTATAATCTTTTATTATTTGTTCCCTACATCGGGCTTGGTGCTGCGCTTTCCTCTGAGCTGGACCGCTGCTCTTTAATAATGCATGCTTAAACGAAAAAAGGGAATAAAACACTCTGTTACGGGGAAATAATTACAAACTGGAAATGTTCAGCGTTGAATCAGCACCGAGGTTCAATGATGCACTGTCTCACCGTTACCTCATCCAGCAGAGTCCTAACTCTCCTTATCACACTCATAAATGGCATTTATGAGCAGCAGCTGTCTGCCGAGTCGCACTCGATCATTTAAATAGCACGGTCTTCTTCACAGAAAGCACTGGAACAAAAAAGTAAAGGAAAAGAAAATGCATGATCATCAGTGAAAGGGTGCAGACAAACTCAGAAAGCTAAGTCGAAGAATGATGGATACATATTAAACCACGTCACTGATCAATTCCTGTATTATCATAAACAATATATAAGGCTCATAACAAGAAGTGTAAAAAACAAACAAACGTGTAATTATTGCTATATTTGGGTCTTTTGTATGGTGAGGTTTATTTATTATTTAAGGAAGGAGTCTCCAGTGCCAGTGTATTGTGACAGTAACTTGAATTGTATGACATTTTCAGGCCAGAGCTAGAACTGGTTCAGTACTGGTTCCATGTACGTCTCTACTTTGCCAGTTATGCGTTGTTCATCACGTGACAGCCTCATAAGCTTAAGCATAATACATTAATCTGTTCTTTTAACATGTAACATTTTAATTACGTTTAGCTAAAATAAACAAAATGACTTGAAAAAAGATCTGTTCATTTTTCTGAACTCAAAGATCCGAGTCTGTAAAATGATCCAAACTTCCCATCACTGGCAGCAAACAACAACAACAACAACAACAACAACAACAATGGCGAACTTTAACATGGCTTTGCGAACAGTTCTCCTGGCTTTATCGTCACTAGATAGTCTTTGAGTCCTATTAGAGTTCATTTTTTAAAGATGGCAATCAGAAACGTTTAGTTGGTTCTGATAATCTCCCCCCCAGTGATGTAAGTGGTTCTTTGTTCTGGCCTAGCAAACTATTTTGGTGTCACCATGGCACCATGTTTTTTTTTTCGGTTTTGGTGGAAATGGGGTGTGGGGGGGAGGAAATTAACTAGACAAAAAACGAACTTGTTTCATGGACATTGCATTACATTAATTGTAACTAAAACGTTATAAAAGGAAAGAAAACCATTGTATAATAATGTAAAACTCTTGTGGTTTTAGAGGATGCACAGTTAGGGGAAATAAACTACTTCAAAATGGTAACAGCAACTTCATCACACTCGTTATTTCCCTTTAACAGCACAATATGGAGACATGGAGTGAAATAATGGAAGCTTTTATTAAATATCCTCGGAATCATAATGGACCGCGTCCGAGTCATGATCGCACGTTCTGCTGCAGCTCCGTGAGGAGAAATCGCGCAGAATAAAACCCTGATTGACGTAAATGCCATTCTCCTTTCAGAGAGACCAACGCTCACTCCGCGTCTCGCGCTCGACCGTTTATCAGCTGGCGTGACCCTCAGAATCATGACCTCATCATTAATATGAGATGACAGCATGATAGATCTGAGCATTGTTCCAGCAGTGCGTCTCCACGCTGACTCCGGCCTTGGCTCGTATATCAACCACTACAGAGCCGACACTTTTAAGAGCTTCGCGCTGAAAAAGAACTGAACCAAAAAGCAGTATTTTAGCCGCGATGGTAAAAGTGTGGGATTCGTGCTGGTCTGGCAGAGTTCGGATCGTTTCTTTAATAATGCCGGCACCTCGGTCAGCTAGAAAACGTCCTTTATTATTTCTGGGATTATCTTTTAGGTTTTTATGAGGATTTTCAAACCTCAGTAGATACGTAGTACGTTTGGCACTAATTCCTGCTAAGTGTACTTTTAATAAGAGTTGTCATATAAATAGTACAGCATCTCACATATCTGCTCCAGTGTTCCCAGAGTTCAACTTTTCCCCAGTGCTTTATGTACTCTCTCTCGCTCGCTCTCTCTGGTCTTGTCTGTAGTGATTCATCATGTTTCCAGGATCATTAACTTCCTGTTGGAGCAACTGACACAGAGAAAGTTAAAAGCAGGCGATCCGTCCATATCAATTCCTTATACACTTCTTCTGCTGCTGCTGCTTCTTTTCTTTCGTGAATGTTTTTATTGGGCTTCAAAAAGACCAGAGGGACGAATGCTGAACATTTAATATGCTTGAAGTATTTTCATTGACTTGCATAATGAGTGGCGAAGTGGTTAGCACGGTGGCCTCGCACCTCCAGGGTCGAGGGTTCAAGTCCCGCCTCAGGTCTGTGTGTATGTTCTCCTGGTTGTGTTTCCTGATTATATTCCGGTACTCGCCGCACCCCCCACAACCCCCACAGTCCAATAACATACAGATTAGGTTTATTGCCATTTCTGACCTGCACATAGTGTGCAAGTAAGTGAGTGTGTACTTGTGCCCTGTGATGGATTGAATGTGCCCTTCATTCCCTGCCTAGTGCCCTGAATCCCCTAACCCCCACACACCCAATATTGCGTAGGCGCCCATTTCGCCACCAAAACTGTGATGCACTGTGGGTGCTGAGACTATTCTATTCGGTCTTATCAGCAACTCAAGCAATTCACTCCCCCTCGTGCATCAGTGAGCTTTGGACCCCTTTCGCCAGTTCACTGCTTTTCCTTCCTCAAGGTCACTTTCAGTCTGTCCTGACTGCTGCAGACCGGGAACATCCAACAAGAGCCGCAGTTTTTGGACGCATCACAGTTTCACCCGTCTCACGGTATCTACAGTTACAATATCTCACTACAACGGCACCTGGATGTGGGTGGATACATTAGGCAGCAAGTGAACATTTTATCTCTCGAGTTGATGTGTTGGAAGCAGAAAAAAAAAAAAAGCCCGCGTCAGGATGTAAGGATTTGAGCGACTTTGACACGGCCCTAATTGTGATGACCGGGCACTGAGACTCCAGCAGGTGGACATCGTGTTAAGGCTGATCGTTGTATAGCCCTATCCTTAACCCTATAACTGTAACCATAACCTTTACCCATGTATACCTTATGGTAATTACAGTCACGGTCTCTCACAGGACCAGACTCCGTGTCTCAGCCCAATCTGTACAATTTTACATCATTTACTGTATATCAGAGACACGAGCGCAGCCGTTTAAATCACATGCATAGGGTTCGGTCTTCACTGCATCTAGTTGTGGAACATTTCATGGGTCTTGTTTGTGTAGAAAGCGACACCACACACTGTCCAGTCAGGGCGTTACAGCACTGCTAACTGGTAATTACGGGCTCAGCGCGGACATGGGCAGCTTTTACGTGTCGGAAGCTCGTAATTACGGGTATTTTAACATGATGTGCGCTCGGGTTTATTGCCAGATTCCACAGGTTGCACAGAGTTACACCATCTAAATCCCACACTCACACAATAAAACTCTCACATTTCACACTGATCACGTATTTTACATAAAGCAAACAACAACAACAACAACAACGATGGTAGAGAATGATGGAGGAAAAAAAAAACAAGATTAACGTGAATAAAGCATTCAAATAAAATGTTCAAAAAGTTGAAACTTCTAATAAAGACTGAGTGACCAATGCGTGTCTGACTAAAGGATTGAGTGAGTGAGTGAGTGAGTGAATTGCATTGTGCTTTATTCAGTACTTAATGTAAAAATAGATATTGTTTCTGTCAATGGAGACAGACCTGAGACAGATTAAAAATGTATTTCATTGATGGACTTTATTTGTGGAGTGTGAGTGTAAAGTGTGGCAGTGTGTCTATCATGCAGTTTGTTTTTTAATCAGAGAGCGTAATGTAGTGGAAAGGAGGTTAATTTGATCGGTCTTTACATTTCTATTAACAAATTAATTGAAGGGTTCGCTAAATGCGTGTCGGGACGAAAATAAACAACGGAAACGTTCATGAAATGAGGCAATTAATTACTAAAGACAGACGCTCTCATTTTCACTAATGGGACAATCAAAATGCTAATGGATGCTAGCGCGACCTAGGCATAAATGTACACTTTCTCTGCTGACGTGATACGCTAAACCACACACACACACACACACACACACACACACACACACACACACACACACACACACACACATGCGAGCTAATCTGCATGAAGATCGAAAGAGAGAAAGAGAGAGACTGGTTTACATCTGAATATAAAATGGTGGAATAATCATCAGGTCTTCACTCGTCCCTGTAGCCACTGGACGGTGTGGTATCATTATCCATACACCAACAAGTAACAGGTGATTCATTTTTCTATAAGGAGCTGTGACTTCACTCCCATTTACTGATTGACTTGTAAAATGGACAGACCACTAGGACCGTGCTTTCATCTCATCCTGTCTTTTATACGAACTCTCATTAAAACAGTACATAGAGACATCCTGAAGGAAAAACACGGCTTGGAGGAAAGTCGAAGAGATTGTTGATACAGTTGGTGAAAATACACAGATAGTCAACTTATATCTTCATGCCGACTCCTGGATCTGCTACTTTTTCCAAGTGATGCATACTGTGCATGTTTGAATAGTGTTTAAATGTTTGGAACTGATCTCTAGCTGCTCCTGTTTCTCATTGTAAAGCTGGACCATCTCCATCTCAGGTCTCATACCTCGACTTGTTGCTTGATGGCTTGACTCCAGGTCAAGGGCTCATTTTCCTGATTATATACTGTCGAAGAAATCTGCAAGAGCTGGAGATCCGATGGTTTGGTCGTTTCTTCTAGGCAGTAATTTAACTGGTTTGCACATGGTGGACAATGAGTCGAGCTTGACACTGGTGCTGACACCAAGGGTTTTTTTTTTTTCCGATTTCTCTATTTTTAAGTTGTGGTTATCTCATTGAGTCTTGAATATCTCTGAAGCTTGTTCAAGGAAGGAAAGGTAGGTCTGAGTGTCATCGGCGTACCAGTGGAAGGAGAAGCTGTAACATTTGAAGATTATTCTCAGCAGAGAGGTAGGAAGAAAAGGCACAGACCTTTTAGGTACACCAGAAATATGTGGACTGTGCAGACACGTCTTTATACTACTCTCGGCAGGACGCGGCGTCATAAAAATGCTCCTGATTCTCCGAAGGCCAGTTAGTCACTTTGCAGCCAGCATCACATACATATTTCATTGTATCAAGACCTTATTTCGTTTTTACCAAAAAGTGATTAAAGCGTTATAGCTTCGACTGGCATGATTTGCTCTTCTGGGTCAGCCGCCATCTTGTCTCGAGACTGTCGTGTCGTAGCTATTTTTGACTTTGAGCTCCACTATAAAAGGCTGTGAGATGGTCACAAAGAGTTTCTTGATTCTTTCTGTCCATCCTCTCACTCCTTTGGAAATGTGATTTCTGAGCATAACCCCGCCGTCGCGGGAGATCTGGAGCCCATCCCAGGAGGCTTAGGTCACGAGGAGGGTGGGGGATGTCAATCCGTCACAGGGCACACACTCACACTTTCATTCGCACACTTTGGGGAATTTGGGAACACCGATTAGCCTAATCTGCATGTCTTTGGACTGAGGGAGAAAACCGGAGAACCTTGAGGAAACCCACCAAGCACGGGGAGAACTCCATGCATAGAGAGACAGCAATCGAACCCAGACCCTGCGGGTGCAAGGTTACAGTGCTAACCACTATGCCGCACATAACTCCATCTGTTCATCTAAATTTCGGACTGGTAACTAGACATTGTTTGAGAATTTGGATAACTAACCAGCTCTGATCCTGTTTGTACCTGTGAATGCCTTGTACAACAGACTTGCTCTGACCTCGTTTGGGCTAGCGCTAGCCAACCAGCTGCACTCTCTACATGTTGTCCTTCAGGCTTTCCATTAAAGGGACTTCCTCCAACCCCACGTGCGTCAAAAGCAGCCTTCAAGAAACTGCCTATGACACTTTGCCGTCCTGATTAGTGTGCCGCCCGCCTCTGCTCCTAGTCTCCAGCTGCAGTCAATATACTTCCTCTGTTTTCTGATCATTGCCATCATCTTTATTTGTTGCAACTTTTATTAAAATTCTCCAAACCACCCCTGTTCTGTTGTGTCCTGCTTTTGGGTCTAACTGTCTGCCCCTCTCTGACATTAGTTCCTCCAAGTTACTCATTAGTGCGAAATACGGACTGGCTGAAGGTCAAAAGTCTTAAACATTTTTTTTCCAGTAACCTTCTTCCTGTTTGTCTTGCAGACATGTCACGCACTTATGCTCAGAAACTCAAGCCTGTCTTTCATGGGTCTGCCGGTCTGTCCATGTTTCTGATGTACTTCCTAGCGTGATACCTCAAACAAGAGTTGTTCATTGAATTTATATGAATTTAAGATGAACCGGTTGGATATCGCTACTGATCCAAACAGAGTTCATGTCTTTCATTGAATGACAGATGGATGCAAGTGTAGGTGGACTAAGTTGAATAAATTCTACACAAGCAACGTAATTAAGGCCTTGTGATGAGTAAACCAAATGAGCTGAAACGATGCAAACATGGAGTACAGATAAACATCAGTGATACAGTCCTGTTTAAACAAAGGCTTAGAAGACCACTGGTAACCATGGACGCGGAGCGTTTACTTTTTGTCAGGTGAGTGAACTGGAAGTCCTCTTACACTCTGTCTGTGGTTGTGATTGCATGTTATCAAGTCCAGGTGTTGTTGATTAGTAATCCGGAGAGCTGGAGCATGTGTAAAAGGCCGTTCAAGTCAAACCGGGACTTTTATATTGTGCAGGATAACAGAATAGTGAAAGTTCTGAGCGTAAAATAGCCATTTATTTGTCTATATAATCCCCTGCAACTCTAATGAACTTATCCCAGTGTTTCACTAGTGCTCGGACCCCAGAAAGGTAGAAAGTCGTGTGAGTACACCGGAGCCGTGATCGAACTCCTTTAATGGCCCAAACATGTTGAAGTGGCTCGGAGTGAGGTCAGGACTGTACAGGCGAGGTGGGAATAACTTGAACACCCCACGTAGGTCTTGTCCTGTTCATGACAATGTAAAAAATTTTAAAATGTCTTTTCTGTAATAGTGCTCTTCATATTTGGAATATACCTAACAGTATGCCAGGCAAACAACATAGACTTTTAGACGTTCGAGACATCCCTGTGCGCACTGTTGGCATGGAGATCTCCTTGTTTCCATTCATGTGCGTGAGTCAGGTGACATCCCAAAAACAAACTTTTTATATAAAATCATGATGGCATGCCGCTCAGACGAGGGGTTCGTCCACACAGCGTTATTAGAAGCACTTACACAGACTAACGTACGTGAAAACACTCTTAACACACACTCGCTCTCCGACGCCTATAAGGCACAAACATCTTAATGTCAGGAGGAAATTAAAACACCTACCTATTACCGCTCCTCTGCAGCGTGTACAACGCAGGTCACGGGGTCTGCAAATTTTTTATTGAAGAGATGAATGCTGACCTTTGGAGACAGCGAATGAAAAATGCAATTTTTAATTCGTACATGATTCCGCGTCAGATTGATTCTGAGCTATTGACTGATTATCACAGATGAAAAAATGTGTTTTTTTTTTCCCCTGGTCTGTTTATTTTGCACAACAGCAAACACTCACATTGATTCTACAAATGCATCATTTTAAACAGGTATATTTGCTTCTCTAATACACACACACACACACACACACACACACACAAAAGTACAGTCTGGGATAAACACCCCTCCCATATACACACTTTTTGCACACTCACCAAACAAGAAATAAAACTCTCCATGTCATGCTTTAACAGAAAATTTATAAACAACAGTGATGTGATGAAGCAGAGTTGCCACCCTGACGTTGAAGGTCACGTGGTAGGTTTCTCGCCTGCCATGCAGAAGGTCCGGATTGGTTTCCCACCCAATACCCAAACCGGTCCCAAGTCCCATGCCGGAATAAAATGGGAGAGTTGCGTTAAGAAGGGCATTCTGTATAAAACCTGTGCGTGGATCAGATGGTCGTCTCTGGTGTCCCCTTGATGGGAGCAGTCAAATGATAATTTGGTAACACCAGTTAGTCTGCATGTCTTCGGACTGTGGGAGTAAACCAGAGAACCTGGAGGAAACCCATCAAGCATGGCTAGAACATGCAAAATCCACGCACACAGAGAATAGAGCCCTCGACCCCTGGAGGAGCAAGGTGACAGTGCTAAACACTATGCCACTGTGCTGACTGTGAAACATCACATTAAGAGACACTAATTCTTTTAGTTGCAAAGCTCTACCATATAATATATAATATATATTTAGCATTTTTTTTTAAATACAGTGGAACCTTGGATTATGAGCATAATTCGCGCTCGTATTCCAAAACACTCGTAAACCAAATAAAAATTTCCCATAAGAAATAATGAAAACTCAAATTTTTTGTTCCACAGCCCAAAGAAATGAATACATAAAAATAATTAATACAATAAAAAAAACAAATGAACCAGTACTTTACCTTTGAAAAGAATCACGACAGAGCAGAGTTTTCTGTGTAAAGCAAAGAGTGTGTGTCGGTGTGTGTGTGTGTGTCGGTGTCAAATTACGCGTGCACGCACACATAGGAGACACGCTGAAACAGAGAGGGAGATGATGAGACTGATTATACCAGTAAGAGACGAGCGCTAAGACCCAGCAGGGGAGACGATTACCCACATTTCCGCAGCGCAAGAGAGAGAAAAATCATTGGCTCAGTTGTGGTCATGTGACGCTCGGTGTCAAAACAAGAAGCGCATGCGTGATACATGATACTAGGCACTCGTAAACCAAGACTTGCTTGTTTTTTCGAGTCAAAATTTCTTAAAGATCTTTGCTCGTTTTGCGGAACACTCGCAAAACCACGTTATTCGCAATCCGAGGTTCCACTGTATTGTAAACCAAAGGTGGTGAGTAACGAATTACATTTACTCCTTTACATTTACTTGAGTAACCTTTTGAAAAGAAATGTGCTTCTATGTATTGCACCATACTTCGGTGCATCTCCCACATGACTGTGTTTCACCAATCAGACGCAGCAAGAATAATCACATGACTCTGTTTGACCAATCAGCCACAGCAACACAAACTGGCGGCATAGAAATGAAATCATAAAATGAACAGAGGTGTCTGTATCCAATGCTACAACAGAGGAGGATGAACACCGCTGGCCTCATATACATAAGCATGTTTCACTAACACACAGTGCAAACGTACAGCGTCATCCTGCGGTGTCTTCTCACACACTTCTCACTCACAGCAAATAAAAACTCAATGTCTAACACGAGGAAACATGTCGCGAATACTTTTTACTTCTACTTGAGTAATATTGTTATGAAGTACACATCCTCTTACTTGAGGACACTTTTTGGCTACTCTACCCACCTCTGTTGGAAACAAATCGACACCTTCTGAAAAGTCAGAATCAAGAATTCAACAGCGGTGCAGTCTAAGACACACGTTTAACACCCACCCAGATTGACCTGATGAACCTCACGTGTGTGTGAATGTGAGTGCAGTTCAATCAGGTTCGTTAGAGCAGAACCACGATAACGATAACTCGACTTTTAAAGGAATTACAACATATAGATTTTAGATACAGCGAGCAGCTGTAATCTCACAGAGGTTCATTGGAGTGGAATAGCGTGTGGTTTCGAGTCTCTGCTGCCGTGCGTGTGTGTGTGTGTGTGTGTGTGTGTGTGTGTGTGTGTGTGTGTATGTGTGTGTGTGTGTGTGTGTGTGTGTGTGTGCGTGTGTGCTCCAAAATTAAGAAAAAAATAAAAAATAACCGAGCCAGAAGATCACACAGCTAAAGGTATCTCTGAGATACACTTCACAACACAAAACCATTTGGTATCAGTAACGTTACATCAATACGAGCTGACAAGAAGACGGATGCTGTTGTTGTGTTTGGCGTCTCACCATTAGCCCGAGTTCTTGTCGAACTGCGAGGACGCTCCAAAAGCAGCAGCATATTCGTTTTATTTCTGACAGGCAGCCATGATGGAATTTATCCTCTTAGTTGTTGTTATTGTTGTTTTTAAACTGGCGTCTTGTCATATTCAGCTGTCGCAGGTCAAAAAAGCTCTTTTGTTTTTATTTTATAGCAACACAGATGCAACTATTAGTATAAAATCTGTCTGTGCATTATATTTATGTCTTCGTATGAACCGTATTTTTCCCCCTTCTGATTCATAAATTAAACGCAGATGGAAAAATGTACATCTGAATCCACAGTCCTGAGTACAGATTCACTTAATGAACATTATTTTAAAATGTAAAATAATATTGTGTGTGTTTAATAAAGACATAGAGCTATTCCTGATTGAAAAAAAAAAAAAAACATTAAAATAAATAATACACAGACCAAGTTATCATTTTAGTTTTTAAACGATTATATTGTATTTGAATTGAACATGCTTGAAATTATTACAATTAATTTAATTGTGATTTTAATTATACAGACCTTTTAAACAGCTTTACAGAATCAAGAAACAAATCATCAATTATACAATATACTGTAGTATTATTAAATAAATAATAATAACTTTTCCTAAAAATGGATTACTGTTTTTTTTTATGTAAGGATCCCTGGGAAGCCACTTTGAGAACCACTTTGAGTAAAGTTCGTAGCCCTTCATGTTCAGATCATTTTAGCCCGTATTTGTTTTTTTTGTTTTGTTTTTTTAAATAAACATATACAGGGTTCATGATTGTGCAGTACAGAGTGATGTATGCTGTTTTTTCACAAAACATATAACATTAACTGAATTATCATATATTGATAATATATATTGAATTATATCAATATAATGAACTGAATTTTATTTCATTTTAACCAAATATACAAACATGACTGAGCAAATTTTTTTTTAAATGGGTCACATAAAGAAATATCACAGATTCACATGATCAGATGTTTTTATTGTTGTTTTTGGTTGTTTCTATGACAATAATAATAATAATAATAATAATAATAATAATAATAATAATATATTCATTTTATGAGTTCTACATTTTTGTGACGACTTTTCCATATTCCGGTAGTGATCAAATTATGTCATAAAAGTAATGAAAACTTTAGTTCTACCTGACATAATCCAAACACATATATAACAAGCAAGAACAATGTTACACAGCTTATCGCTATGTAACATGCTTGTAGTGAATAAAGCAGTTTTTTTTTTTTAGTTTTTAGTTTTTGTGTAAGTGCGTATAACAGTTCAGATGTTTAGTCCGGTAAATCCATAAATCCATTGTCAGAGAACAGGCAGATTAACCCAAAACAAGCATAATCCGCAATCAATAAACAAGTGGTGATGCATGATAACATTAGCCAGACTCCGCAACAAGGAAAAGACTCATGATGGTTAAAATCGACAAATGAGTCAAGAGTTAAACACAGAGCTCTGGATAAAAGCATCTGCCACATGCCTGAATGTAAATGCAGTGTGCTTCTGTTGCTCTTCTTGTCTTGTATGCTTTCAGGTGCAAATCACGACAAGAAGCCTTTATTTGTCTCGCATACATTACAGTACATCTAGATATTTGGCAGATGCCCTTATCCAGAGCGACTTACATTTTTATCTCATTATGCAGTTGAACAGTTAAGCAGTTAAGGGCCTCGCTCAAGGGCCCAACAGGGACAACTTGGTGGTAGTGGGATTTGAACCTGGGACCTTCCGGACCTTCCGGACCGGATGCCTTAACCACTGAGCTACCCCTGACCCCTGACAGTAGAGGGAGAGTCTTTTCTTCATGCCAGAGACGCTGGATCAGGGTTAAGGGACTTGCGGCAGCTTGGTGGAGCTGGGGACTGAACCACCGACCTTCTGATCAGTAACCCAGAGCCTTAACCCGCTAAACTACCACTATGCCAAAACCTTTCAGTAATGTCTCCATGACTCAAACAGGAAAACACAATCCTGAACTCTTAATTCTGAAAACTCATGGCTTTAAATAATAATAATAATAATAATAATAATAATTAGAGACAAGGCGTGTGAAAGTCATATTATAAAACACTTCCTGGCATGCTGTGGAGCGATAACAGATCTCACATTCTGGGAGGCGGGGCTTCCTGAACATGGCGTATTGTCTAGGAGTGAACAAATCATTCAAGTTTGAGTCCAAATTCTATGAAGTGCATGCTAAATAAAACGGGAGAAATGAGTTTAAAATGTACATTTAGGTAAACGTAGTGTGGCGTGAAACACTCGCTCTGTTGGCGAATCGTTACATCGACCGAAAAACGACACGACGCGTCCGTGTCCTTCATCGACTGGCTCAGATACGCAGAAGGAAACACACTCGAGCATCTGGAAACAATTTACCGCCTCATCGAGCCACAGTTTACCGTATGTGTGTGAATAGGAAAATACACACAGAGTTCTTCGAGCATGTGCGTGCATGTGCGTGTGTGTGTGTGTGTGTGTGTGTGTGTGGAATAAATTATGTAAGAAGTAAGAACTTAATAAATCCTAATATCAGTGAAACATAGAATAAATGTGCTGAAAATGAAACAAAAAATGAAACCAGAAATGTTTTACTTAACAGAAAGTAGTCTCGCATCTGACAAAATATTGTATGTAAGAAACAACCAACGTAAATCTTGAAAGAACTGAAATTTAAATGTATTTAATGTATTGAATAAAAATTAATTACTGAAACATCATACTAATTCAAACTTAAAAAAAAAAGAAAATGGAAGATTAACGTGTATCATTAGCATCAGTAGGTGGCACTGTGGAGTAAAGGGTGTCGCCTTGGTCCCCACACCTCCACAGGGTTTTGTGTGTGGAGGTTGCGTGCTTGGTGGGCTTCCTTCAGGTCCTCCAGTTTCGTCTCACACTCCAGAGACATGCAGATTGACACATGCTTGGCATTTCATGAAACAATGACTCCTTATACTTTCATATCAATGCACTGTCCAGCTGTTCTTGTCCGTCATGATAGTGAGAAATACTGACACTGGAGACTCCTTCCTAGGAAATGAGATAAACCCGCCTTCATGCAGTGTGTCTGTTTCTGTGAATAAGCTGTTCCTCGAGAGAAATCTTTCAGTACTAGACCGGACTGATTAGGATACTGTCAGAGCAGCTGTTATGGAAAACAGCGAATCAATAGACTGCTATTTGATTATTGTTGCCATGGTTACGCGGCTTTGAGGTATGCCGGCATCTAAATTCCCAGTTTCTATGTAATTACCTTAATCATTTTAATTGTTATGGTTGGGCACGACGCATCAGCTATGCTTGTTGCCATGGTAACGTGATTCATTAGGGCATTATAAGGCACTGCTTTTGAGACGGCATACTGTATATATATAGTAGAAAAAGTTTAGACAAAAGTTTACAGTTGATTTTCCACATTCTTTTTTTTTTTTGCAAAACTATGAAATAACACTTTAAGACTTACGCTGCTCATTTAGTTCATTTAGAGTCACCAGCCTCAGAAATCACCAATTAACCTCAAGCAGCACCTCAGATTAGAGCCGTTATGAAGCTTCACAGAGCAGAAGGAGCAGATCTACATCTCAATATCAACTGTTCAGAGGAGATTATTGTTTGTTTTATATAAACGCCTTCAGTGTTGTGTTACAGTGTAGAGAGAAATAACCATCAGGAACGACCGTGGAGTTAGAAGTCGTGTCCAAATGTTTGACTGCTACTGTAGTTCCTAGTTACTAGTACTTGGTCAAGGCGCCGCTGGCAGCAATGACAGCCTCAATCCTGCTTGTGGCTGATGCGACAAGCTTGGCACCCCTTCCTTCTGGAAGCTTCTTCTATTCTTCTTGGTGGAATCGTTCAAGCTTAAACGAGGTTGAATGAGCAGAGACAGTGCACAGACATTTTCAGGTCTCTCCAGAGATGCTCTATTGGTTTCAGGTCGCAGTATTGTGCAGATTCCCTTTTTACAACTGATTTTAAAAGGTTTAAAGTTTTCCAAAGGATTTTGAAGCCAGCGAAACAGTGGTTACACTCAATTGGTAAAACAGTTCCTCTAGAAGTAATAAATGACAGGTATCCATCACTAAGCATCCACGATATGTTATTTGAAATAAAACATTATGCAAATTGTATGTTGTCTGAAGACCACATTGTATGCTGTAACAAAACTGCGTGATCCTGTAGCGTTAGCACTGTGGAGAAACTGAGAAATACCGTTTATAAAACTTAACATAATGTATGCTCGAGTGATTCGTGTACATGAGCTATAAGATGCACAAACTGTGTGTGGGAAGCTGTTGGTTAACTGGTGCATGCCTGTCCTGTCATAGTGAGCGGTGGTCATGTACTGAAGTCAAACTGGACCTGGTGGAGCGGAAGGCTGTTGATGCTGTGAAGGTTTCTGTGTTGTTCATAATGTTTCTCATGACCTTTCGAGCGACGTTTGTCATTATAGAGGTTGTATGTGTAGTAAAACTCAATACTGCTACAACTTCCTGTTCAACTCACTGCAAAATCTCAGTCAATGCATGAGTTTGTTATAATTTTATCAAAACTCAACAACAACAACAACAAAAAAAACATGTTATTAATATGAAACCGCGTACTCAAAGAACCACAAACACAAGCGCAGGCTGATTTATCCATTGTGAAGTCTCACCAGAAGGAGTTTTGCAAAATCACACAAAATTCTCTGGGATTGAACCTGAAACATTTGGACAAAATATTTTGTCATTTGTGCTTTCTAACACTCCTGTGTCTTGTGAAGAAAACATGCAGTAAAATATTTGATATCAGTTTATATTAGCTTTATTTGAATCAACTTGACCGCCTCAAACCTGCAGAAATGGATTTATCTTGTTTTGCTGTGAACCTATTGTTAGTTTCAGAATTAGACTATGTGAATAATCAGTGACAGTGTGAGCAATCATAATGCAAATCATAATTTTATTTCTTTATACGTCATAAAAAATTATTTATTAAAGACACATAGAATTTCTTTTTGAAAAGTATGGCATTTAGGCTTGTGTGGTATATTAATTATTATTATTATTATTATATAGCACTAAATGTCCATGACAGGTTCTTTGTGTTTGTTTCTCTTTAAAAATACGCTTTTATGAAGCAGTTTTAAAAGTTTTTAATGCAAATGGAATAAATAACTTTTCTTTCTCTCTCTCTCTCTCTCTCTCTCTTCCTTCTCTGGTATTTAGACTTGCCAATTAGTGTGTAATGAAGGGTGAAGCTTGAGCTTAATGACACTCGAAAACACCAAAAATAAGCTAACACTAAAGGTGATGTAGAACACGAGCCAAATTTTCACCTTTAAACATAGTTTGAGCGAAAGTTAGATAAACTTCCTGACGTGTACTGACCACAGGATGGTCACGCCCATCCATGATTAGGTTTCAGAAGCACTACATTTTAATTTTGTCAAATCAAATATTTCAAAAAGCAAAACAAAATGTCAGGGGCGGGGTGACTTAACTGGAGTGAACCCAAAAGCAGACGAATGATGCTTGAATTATGTTAAAATTCTTTTACTGGAAATATGGAGGCTTGGAGACCAGAGGCTTGATCTGGGAGACGTGAAAAGAAGGGTTTACCCGGCGCATGGTGGATGGAAGACGAAGTCTGACAGTGCAGGGGTTGAGGACCTTGATGATCATGAATGGGCCGAGGAACCTGGGGGATAGTTTCCGCGAGATGGTCTTGAGGGGAATATTACGGGCAGATAGCATGGCCCTCTGGCCCACTCTGTACAATGGTGCCCTGGAACATCGTCTATCAGCTTGCTGCTTGAAGGTCGAGACGGTCTGGAGGATCCTCAACCTTGCTGCTTGCCATGTTCTTCGGCATCGACGGATAAAGTCTTGAGCAGAAGGGACTGAGACCTCCTCCTCCTGCGAGGGGAACAGCCAGCCGGGGGTTTGTTGCTGGTCTTATTTCTAGTACATATATCGCAACCACTCACAAATCGACGGGCGTCGTTGCTCATGGTGGGCCACCAAAAGCGCTACCGGACAAGGGCTAAAGTGCGTGCTGCTCCGGGGTGGCAGGCCAGCCATGAACCATGCCCCCATTCCAGGACACAGGATTGCTCTGCCTCTTGGACAAAGAGCTTGCCCGTAGGGGTCTCTGGAGGCCCGGGCTCCTGGTTGAGTGCCGTTCTGATTCGCGACTCAACATCCAGTAATGCTGTCGCAACAAGGCATCGAGTGGGCAGGATGGTGGCCTCGAGTGCTTGGTCTGGTGATGGGCAGAACTGGCGAGACAGGGCGTCAGGTTTGGTGTTCTTAGAGCCCAGGCGATAGGCCAAGGAGAAATTAAACCGAGAAAAGAATAGGGACCACCTCGCCTGTCTGGAGTTGAGGCGTTTGGCTGTCCTGAGGTATTTCAGATTCTTGTGGTCCATCCAAACGAGGAATGGGACCTCTGTCCCCTCCAACCAGTGCCTCCACTCCTCCAGCACAAACTTTACGGCCAATAACTCCCGATCTCCAATGTTGTAATCTTCTCGGCGGGCGAAAGTCGGTGAGAGAAAAAACAACACGGGTGCAGTTTATTGTCTTTGGGTGACCTCTGTGACAACACTGCTCCTAATCCTGAGTCTGAGGCGTCCACCTCCACCACAAACTGGAGTGACGGGTCAGGCTGTTGGAGAATCGGGGCCGAAGTGAATCGCTTCATGAGCTCAGTAAATGCCCTGGCGGTTTGCTCAGTCCAGACAAATGGAGTCTTCACTGAAGTCATGGAAGTGAGTGGTGCAGCGACTGAGCTATAGTCCCGGATGAACCGCCTGTAGAAATTGGCGCTGGAGGTCCTTACGGGTGGTTGGAACTGGCCAGTCAGTCACAGCGCGAAGCTTGGCAGGATCCATCTGGATCTTAGACGGGGCGATGATGAAACCGAGGAAGGAAATCGTGCTACAGTGAAACTCACATTTCTCGGCCTTAACGAAGAGCTGGTTCTCAAGGAGCCATTGAAGTACCTGGCGGACATGTACTGTATGTTCTTCTAAGGAGCGGGAGAAGATGAGGATATCATCAAGGTAGATGAAGACACAAGCATTGATGAAGTCCCTGAGAACGTCATTGACCAGGGCTTGGAAAACCCCTGGAGCATTGGCTAGTCCAAAAGGCATGACAAGGTATTCATAGTGGCCTGACGGGGTGTTGAAGGCAGTCTTCCACTCGTCTCCCTCCCTGATCCTTACAAGGTGATAGGCACTGCGGAGGTCCAACTTGGTAAAAATTTGGGCTCCCTGCAGGAGATCGAAGGCGGTGGACATCAAGGGTAGGGGATAGCGGTTCTTGACTGTGATATCGTTGAGCCCTCTGTAATCTATACAAGGACGTAAGGAACCGTCTTTTTTAGCCACGAAAAAGAAGCCAGCCCCGGCGTGTGATGATGAAGGTCTGATGATACCGGCGGATAATGACTCAGAAATGTACTTGTCCATGGCCTCTCTTTCTTGTTTGGAGAGTGAGTAGAGACACCCCCGCTGGGGAACCATGCCTGGGAGGAGGTCGATAGCACAGTCGTAGGGTCGATGTGGTGGAAGAGAAGTCGCCCGGGACTTGCTAAAGACTGTCTTGAGATCAGCGTAGTCATGTGGGACGGAGGAAAGGTCCGGAAATTCCTCAGAGGAAGTAAGTACTGGAGAGGGGCAGAGCGCAGACTTGAGGCACGAGGCTAGGCAGAGGGGACTCCATCCGAGGACGGCATTGTTCTGCCAATCAATCTGTGGATTGTGGCAGATGAGCCAGGGACGTCCAAGAACTAGCTGGGCTTGAGCCTTTGGCATGACGAGAAGTGATATCTCCTCCGCATGATTTCCAGATGTCCTCAGGGTGACTGGAGTGGTTCGACGGGTAATCGGGGGAAGGAGCGTTCCATCCAGAGCTCTAACCGATAATGGCGAACCCAAAGAAATGGTTGGCACGTGCAGTTCCTCGACCTTTGAAGCACTAATTAAGTTCTGGTCAGAGCCGGAATCAACGAGGGCATGGAGAACGCAGGACTGATTATCCCAGAGGAGCATGACGGGGAGGAGTGAACGGCCCCTAGGCGACTGAGTTTGGTACGCCCCCTCCAGTGTGCCTAGGTTCACAGGGGGGGCCTTGCTTTTAACGGGCACTGGAGGCGTAGATGTCCAAGCTGCCCACAGTAGAGACACACCCCCGTTTGGACCCGACGTTGTCGCTCCTCCAGTGAGATCCAAGTTCGCCTGACCTGCATGGGTTCAACCGGATTGCCAACCGGAGTGGTTGGAGCAGGAGAAGTGCTGGTCCTGGGTTGGTGTTGGGTGCGGCGTCTCTGTCGGAGGCGGGCATCCACCCACCCTGCTAGGTCCATCAATCCATTTAAGTCTTCAGGGAGTTGCTGAGAGACTAGCTGGTCTTTGCCAGACTCCGAAAGCCCATTTAAGAAGGTGCCATACAGGGCCTGGGTGTCCCATTGAGTAGCCGCTGCCAAGGTTCGGAACTCGATGGCGTAGTCATAAGCGGCTCTAGAGCCCTGATGAAGCTCCAGCAGGTGCCTCGCGGCCTCCCGACCTGCATGAGAATGATCAAAGACCCTCTTCATCTCTTCAGTGAAAGCACTAAAGGTGGTGCAGCAAGGGTCGTTAGCATCCCAGACGGCGGTTCCCCACTCACGGGCTCTATCAGTGAGGAGGGTGATGATATAAGCCACCTTGGAACGCTCAGTGGGGAAGGTCGAGGGTTGGAGCTCCAGTGACAGGGAGCACTGAGACAAGAACGAACGACATGTTCCAGGATCGCCATTGTATGGCTGAGGTTTGGGTAGACGAGGTTTGTGTCGAGCTGGGGTCGTCGAAGTTGCTGGGAAAGCAGTGCATGCTTGTTGAAATTGAGTTGAGAGCTGAGACAAAGCCTGGGAGATCTGCTGGAGAGTTTGCTGTTGGGACTTAATTAAAGCTCCTTGCTGAGCGACAGTCTGACGCAATCGGGCGTCCGAACGGGCACTAGACCTGAGCTGAAGCCGGGTCTGAAGGCTAGGTCTGGGGAGAGAAGCGTCCGCTGGGTCCATCATGGCCACAGCATACTGTCAGGGGTGGGGTGACTTAACAGGAGTGAACCCAAAAGCAGACGAATGATGCTTGAATTATGTTAAAATTCTTTTACTGGAAATATGGAGGCTTGAATGTGTAGGCACAGTGGGAGCAGAGGAGAGAAGCAGCGTGTGTGTGCTTGGTGACTGAGAGAGTGGGGAAACCTTTAATGACGATGGAGGAGGCGGGGCTATGACGCGCGGGAATCTCCACTAACCCGGAAGTCGATTGCGAGTACTCCTCTCGGCTCTTTGCTAGCGAATTTTTGCTGCTAACCAGCGTAGCTCGCGGTGATTGGAAGGTTGAATGTAGTGGCTGATCTTCTCGGAGAAAACGGAGGTCGGCGCGCGGTGCAAACTCTCTCCCTGATGTCCGCGAACACGGAAGTGCTCGAATGCGGAAGTGCGCGCGCCGTAGAAGCAGCAACGGGCTAGAAGAATCGTCTTTTCCAGGCGGGGGTCAGAATCCGGTGATCCAGCAGCGAGAGCGAACTAATCCAAATCGTGAGTACAAATCCAAATCCTGAGAGCAAGCGAGGTCATCCACGTTAATCAGTCCGATAATGATAGAAGTACCAGAGGGCGTAGGCGAGAGAGAAATCCGGAAAACAGGCAGGGTCAAAAACACAGGCTAGGATATCCAATGACTATTTTACACAGAGAAAACGCGAGGCACACGAGTGAGATACTGCGACACCGAGTGGATCTCTTAGTGTGCTTATAAGCTGGAGAGATAATTGGCTGATCAGGTTCAGGTGTGCCAGAATGACAGGTGTGTGCGTGGGGGGAAAGATCAGGAGTGGAGCCTCAGTGTCTGGAAGTGCTCGGTTGATCAGGCTGATTCGTGACACAAAATGAGACACTTTGGGGGTTAACATCATGATGGCACTGAACTGGAACTTCATTTCACTGACCATTTGGAAAATTCAAAGTAACTTAATTACAACCCAATGATGTGACAAAGCAAACAAATGAATAAATACATAATTCATAATATGAATTATTCATATAATTCATATAATTCATATAATTCGCTCTCGCTGCTGGATCACCTTGCACCACCAGGTCTGGGTTCAATCCCCGGCCAGGCTTTATTCCCGTCTCTGTGTGCATGGAGTTCGCATGTTCTCCCCGTGCTTGGTGGGTTTCCTCCGGGTACTCCGGTTTCCTCCCACAGTCCAAAGACATGTAGGTTAGGCTAATTGGCATTCCCAAATTGCCTGTATGGATTGGCACTCTGTCCAGGGTGAACCCTGCCATGTGCCCTAAGGCTCCTGGCATAGACTCCAGGCCCCCGTGACCCTGAATACAGGATTAAGCTGTATAGATGATGAGTGAGTGAGTGATATATATATATATATATATATATATATATATATATATATATATATATATATATATATAATTTATTCATATATCTATACATATAATAAAACTGTAAAGTGGGCGTGTCTGTACCTTGAAGAAGATATTTACGAAAATTTTTTAATTTAATTTAATTCCCAGTGAACGAAGTCATGCTATAAGAAAATACAAGGATCTATTAAAACTGACATGTAAATCACTCATCTATAACTGACTGTATATTATGCTGTTGTTTTTAGTTAGAAATGAACAGTTGAACAATCAAATCGAGTTATCTTTACTGGCATCTAAACCTGGCTGCTGCACACACAGCTACTGCAAAAGTGCATTACTTTAAGCTCTGTAGTTTTGTGCTCAGGTTTCCTATCCTCATGCTGAGCGTCACCTCTGAATGCTTTCGAAGGTATACCTGGGTCTTTTGGGACAGTCCACATGGAGGGCATATATTATAAATTAGCCCAAAAATCAGGCGTAGTCCTCTCCAGTATGACATTGGCAGCGCATTTAGACTTGGTCTCTGGCTGTCTTCGGGTTTGACAGTCAGTACCCCAACAGGAACCGCAGTGAAATCTGTGGGAACATCTGAGTCCTGCACACAGAACAGGAATATATAATGTGAAATTAATCCCAGTAAAGACTTGCCTTAATTAACTTAGTCTAACCTTAATTTAATGAATTTATGTGAAACCTACAGAACAGACTTTAAGGAATTCACTGGCATCGTCCCCGAGGAAGACTGGGACACAGTGCAGGACAGCAGCGTTACAGCATCACGGGTCCACAAACGAGGATAAAACTGAGCCAATTTTGTCAAATTTAAAGATCATTTTACTAAAGTGAACTTATTTTTAAACTCTTATGTGCTATTAATATGCACCTTAATAAGATTTAATGGGTTAAATCACCAGAAAAGTATGAAATGAGTAAAGTATACTAATCTTTATTTATTTATTTATTTATTTGTTTGTTTGTTTGTTTTACCAAATTGCCAACATTTTTGTTTGTTTTGGGCTTCGTTTTTGTCAAATAAATAATCGTATCATAAATAATGTCTCGGTGAAAAAGGTTATACGTTGTTGTCCGCCTGAGGTTGTATTTGCTTAAAAATAAAGATTTTTTTATTTTATTTTATTTTTTTTACCCAAAAACATCTATAATTACAACGGGGCGTGCTAACTTTTTCACATGACTATATTCACATTAAAATATGTTGATATGTTCGTTATCATGGTGTTCGTTATCAGATGATTGGAGCATAACATACTGGAGTCACACTAACAAATAGCCACGACTCCAGTCTGGAATGAAACATAATAGGAAACCAGTCTGAAGTAAGAATCTGATCCCCTCCGTCATCCATCAGCATCAGAAAATGTCCTCATGAGCAGAGCATTACGCTGCGCATCACACGCTGATAAACAACATGAAATAAACGCTGCCGCCCACACTCATCCCGTTCCCCCTGTTTTTTCCCCCTCCCGTTTCTGCTCCCGCATTGAGCCGATAACCCGAGCTGAACCAATAAACAATCAAAGTGCAGCTTCAGTAGAAACGATTGCAGGCCGGAGAGATGGAGGCCATTATTAACGCCGGCCCGGTCCTGACAACGCTATTTTCTGGAAGGTAATTGCAGATTCAGATCTCTGAGAAAGAGAAACTGTGTGTGTGTGTGTGTGTGTGTGTGTGTGTGAGAGAGTAAGAGAGAGTGGGAGCAAATGCCACCTCTTTAATTATCGGCTCGTCCACGGCTCCCCTGTTGAGATGTCTATCGGATGAAGGGATGCAGAAGAAAACGAGTGTAATGGGACATGAGCGGCGTGTGGGAAAGCCACTAAAGATTAGAAGTGACGTTTCTAATGGACAATGGCAGCGGTCCCAGGGCTGAAGACACACTAAAGTCACTTAGCTGATGCATGGAACCTCCTTGAATCAAGGTGCTGATTAATTCTCCATAACAGACAGTAGTGCAGGTTTATGTGCGAGCTATACAGTCCGATCCAAATCTTGCTGGACGACGGTTCAGAATGTCCCAGGTTCAAACCCCACGACCACCAACTTACTCCTGTGTGGCCCTTGAACAAGGCCCTTAACCCCAAACTGATCAGGTGTATAATGAGATAAATGTACGTCGCCCTGGGTAAGGTCGTCTGCTAAATGCTGTAAATGTACACTTGCTTTATTTCCTATAAAAGGAGGACGGTAATGAACACAAAACCTTTACTTGAGTAAAAGTAGAGATTCCCTATAGCAAATATTAATCAAGTAGAGGAAGAAGTTACTCGTGTACCAGAGTAAATCTCTCTCTCTCTCTCTCTCTCTCTCTCTCTCTCTTTCTCTGCTGTTTTTGTTACTGTCTGCAACAAGCCCCGCTTCTGATTTCACACACCTGTTATTGGGCGTGTCTCGAAGAAAAGAGACATATTACACGTATTACACATAATAGTCAGCAGGTGGCGAAATTCCCAGTTCGAATACTACACAGTACTGTGATTACAGTAGGTAATGCAATGCCATGCAGAAATGCAGTGACGTAAAAGTACAAATATTGGTTATACTAACATAAATGAAATGTACTAATGTAACTAATGTTACAAAGTAAATGTACTCAGTTACCTCCCACCACTGCCCATTATTATTATTATTATTATTATTATTATTATTATTATTATTATAAAAATAAAACACATTTTCATGGACATCATCCTTCTTGCAACCCACACACACACACACACACACACATATACACACACACATATACACACACTCATACACATTCAAACAAATAACAATAAATAATAATAACATGGACTTTCTAGTCATAAAAAAAAAACAAAAAACGTATAGTTCCTCTAGAGATCCATGTGAGCAAGCTGTGAATCACTCTGTGTCACCCTGAGACACCCTGGGAAGCAAAGAAAGAACTACCACTGCCTCGTCACCCGATGTGGGAAACCGTCACCTGATTTGCTCAACAGCATGAACAACAACAACAACAACAACAACAAAAAATAAAGATTTAGTGTGTTTCATTATAAACCGCATTTACTAAATTAAATAACTTCTAAACATTACATAAGACATCTCATGTGAATCCGAACATGATCCTGAATTGACCAGGAACCCTAACCTCATCATGCGTACTTTATCAGTCATTTCCTACCAATAAATGATTAAAAGCGTATGCATGTGTTATTACGTCTTGTAAAAATAACAGTGTGATAAAGTGAGAAGGTGCTTATTAGAGAGATTTGTGGATTCAGAGTCGGATTCTGGTTAATCTCTCCTCTCTCTCTCTCGCACACACACACACACACACACACACACACACACACACACACACACACACTCCGGCAGAAAGTCCAGGATCTCGGGTGCTTGATAAAGTGCAGAAGGAACGTTTGCACAGAAGGCAATTAAAGGCTTTAGTGAGTGCGGCTCGTTTCCAGGCCCCAGTCGACACATGAGGAGAGAAAGAGCTCCAAATGGCCTCGCTAATTTACACTAAATAGGCTCCAGGTAGCAAACACGGGCCAAAAGGACGGCATCTGCATTAATCAAAATGAAATTAGCCCGCGTTTTAATTTGCATTGGGCAGCAGCGCACCTGCCTATAAAACCCGGAGAAGGGCGTGTGTGCTCGGGTCAGTGCTACAACACACACACTTATTCTAAAATTATTTATTTATATACTGCAAAAAAAAAAAAAAAAAAAAAACTCTTGCAAACTTAGCCCTTCTGACTGAATGAGAAAACACTTTGTAAATGTAGAGAGCCTAATTACTGCTTCCGTTCCAAATGTCTAGTTAGTGACCTTACGGAGCGCACTAACAAGTAACCTCACCGACGGAATGGTGACGACAGTTACCTCGCAATGCTTTGGCATCAGAGTTTACCAAATGGGTCTAAAGTTAAAGTGGTACATGTTACCACATCTTTAGATTAGATGCAGATTAGCATCTAACATGAAGTGCATGAGTGGCGTATTTACAATAAATAAATACAATAATAAAATATAGAAAATAAAAAAAAATACAATGTCTTATACAAACAGAAGATATATTGGGTAATAAAGTTATTGTATACAGTATATGTGCAGGGAACATTGTGCAGTAAATGTACTATAGTAAACAGAAGGTGCATTAGATAATAAAGATCTGGAATATATGTCTATATCTATACTGTAAACTATATGTTCTTGTCATCAGTTTTGGTTGTTACAGATTAGCAGTTTGCTAATTAGACCAGAGATGGTAAAAATCTGACCAGTACAACAGGAGGTCCTCTACAACAGGGTACAACAGAGGATGTGCTAAAAAAAAAAAAAAAAGAAAAGAAGAGGATCCACTACACTGTAAACCTGAATAAGTTCTCAAAATAAATAAATAAATAAATAAATAACTTTAAGGTAATCAGTTACATCAATTGTTTTTAAAGTAATGATTTTACCAATTGTAAGTAAACTATCAGTTTTTGAGTTTGTTGTACTCATTCATATCATTCGCTCTTTACTTGCATTATTGAGTAGCCTAACTCATACTATTTAATAGCAATTATATATTTTTTTTTACTTGTTGCCAATCAAATAAATTGTTGTTGGTCTTTCGGCTGCTCGGATCAACGCGTCTTCAGTTGTTGGGAATCGAACCACATGGCAGGCGAAACCCCTCCCACTGAGCCACCAGCGTCCTATTGCCCTGATGACGTCAGACACAAAATCACTAGTCGGAAAGATTTTAAGTTGGTGGAACTTTAAAGTGACAGTTACTGTTACTTAAGTACTTACAGTTACTTACAATGTCGAATTTGTTCAGCTAACCTGAAAAATGTCGTTTCTACAAACTCATAAATACCAAAAAGTTCTAGATGCTCATCAGGGTCTATTAATCTGAACTAATTGTAATTATTTAAGTTAACAGTACTCGATCTGTTTAACCACTCTGAGCATTAGGGTTTACAGTGCATAGCAGAGGATCTGTAACAAGAGAAGATCGATTAATATACCACAGTAGAAAATCTGTACATAAAGTAGAAAAAGGAGAGGCTTTTGGTTTTATTTGTTTGCTTCATTATAAAAAAGAATAATTATCATATAAGATATCATACTTTATTACTCTTTTATTATTAACTGTAATGTATAAATGTATATTTGTGATATTTAATATTCATTTTAATTTCTATGAAAAACCATTTATAGTGAAAGGTCTGGGTCCTGGGTTCCACATTCGCTTTATTAAACTCACCTGTGTGTAGATCGCAGTACTGAGGTTGCCAGATTATACTTAATAAAATCTTAATAACATTAATAACATTTAGACCATTTTGTTTAAACACAAACGTTTGCAAAAGAAAAATAAAACTTGAGAGAAATGAAGGTACAGTAGGCAGGACGTAACATTTCTGTTTTCTTTGCTCCCAATGACTAACAGCTGTTAAACGACCACTGGTAAATGTGCAATCTAAAATCATGTGTGTGTGTGTGTGTGTGTGTGTGTGTGTGTGTGTGTGTGTGTCCTTAGCGAGGTCAATGTGTCCTGCAGTGAGAAATGCCACCTCTCCCTTTCGAGTGTTAACACTATATGTTAAACACACCACGACTGAGAATATGACAAAGATGAACTGTTTTATACGGCAACAAATCACCTCAACCTACAATCTCTCTCTCTCTCTCATTCTATCGCTCTTTATCTCCTCCATCAGTAATCTTTCTTTCACATTAAGGACACGATGGACAAGGAGAGAAAATCCAGTACGCTGGAGACTGAGCATCCTCCCTGCACTCATCTCTTATTCCCACAGTTTAGTGTCTGTGGACGTTCAAACACCTAAAATATCTCAAATTTGTCCAAAATATCTTTTAACTATCTATAAAACATAATAATACTGTACCATCTGGCTCAGTGTATTTATTCAGTGTAAGATTTAAAAATGGCACCCCTCACACTGGTTGTAGCGTGTACGAAGTTGTTAGCACGAAATAATACTTATTTCTTTATCGCTATTTTTTTTATTCACTTTTACATACTTATAGCAAGAGAAAGCATCAACACTCTGTTGATGATTATTAAACAAACACAAAAAAAAAAACATTCTGATGCTAAACACAATGAACCTACAGTACTGTTCGCCTACTAGCAAAGCTATCGAGCTAGGCAGCCTAGCTAACTGTCTATGCTAGCTCTGTGATTGTGATTTTGCACTAGAATTAACAGTTCTTAAAAACTAAGAGTCAGGACTGCTCAATACAACTATCATCTGGCTAGCTCACTAAGTCAGGAAAACTAGCTGTATATAGCTGTATAAATCTATAATCATAAATATAAGTATTTTTAGAGGCTACTGTGATATTAACATACAGAACCAAAGCGTGACTAAAATTAGTGCGACCGGGAAATGTAATATTAGCAAACACCCAGTGAAGATGTAATCCGAGTACAACAAAGTACAACAGACAGAAAAAAAAAAATCAAAGAGGATGCTGCACAGCTATAAGATGCTAACATAGCTAATCTCCCATTAGCATCCTCTGATTAGTCGCATGGCGGATTACAGCACTCTTTAAGCTTATTCTCTAGCTCTCCCTCTGGGCCAAACTGCGGATTTAGACACTTGTAAAATATGGTGTCGACAGCACCCTGTCAAAGCTGCAGATTAGAGAGAAACCAGTAGACAGGAGCGTGTCAGAGCTCAGCGATCAGCAGACTGGAAGAAAAAGGCACTGCCTGTCGCTCAGAGCTTGTGTGGAGTGAAGTTCACACCTTCGCCATATCAGTCTGAATGCTCAACTGGTGCTCCTCATCAGCTCATGTCCAACAGTCAAAACTGAACATGAGATTAGCAACTGTGGCATGCTAAAGCACGATAACAGCAATGGTGCATTTTCACCCTGGGACTGAAAACATTGTTTTTTTTTAAATATATATTAACAAGTATTATAAGAGAAAAACATAATAAACACGTATTTAAACTTGAGACATTTTTTTCAAATCATAACTAAAGTTACATGGTCCCTATATATGTGTATAAATGTGTATATATATATATATATATATAAATTCCCAGATACCATAGGTGCTGTATTTTACCACTAGACTTTCCCAGCCTTGTTGTCCCTGTGTTTTCATTTTAAGACTCCAGACGTTTGAAGAGACCTTTCTGATTAGGGCCCCATATTTCCAACAGCTCTACTTTACGCAGGTCTTAACCCGTATTTCCACTGTAGGTGTCTTTATTGATGGGAGCCTACGGCCTAGGCCCTTCTTTTGCCAAATAACTATATTATCAGGATCCTATAATCATATGGCATATATTTCAGAGGTCCTATGATCCCAGCGCCCTATATTTACAAGGTGCTATATTGAAAAGAAGATTTCCAAATCCCAGTGTTGACAGTGGTGTTGTATGCCCCATATGTGTTGTATTGGAACCCATATATTCAGATCCATATCTTCCCAGGTTCCTATGTACTCAGAGCTTTACAAACCACATTTCCTATATTCCCAGTGTCATACATTAAAATCAGAGCTGAATAGTCTACGTGCTTTCTTAAGGCTTTATATTCCCAGGAAGATACACCGATCAGCCATAGCATTGAATCCATTAACATTAAAACCACCTAGGATTTGGGTTTCCCCTGTGCCATCTCAGCGGCTCTGGCCCTTTGTGCCCTTGGTGTGGCTCACTGCGGGTGTGCTGTGGTGTCTGGCACCAGGAAGTTGGCAGCATATCTTTTAGGTGCTATGGACTCCATGGATCAGATTTGATTGTTCAGTGCATCACATGCGGCTCAATCAAATTGGCGATGAATGTTGTTCAGTTCACCTGGGGTGGTGTTGATGCTATGGCTGATTTATTATATTCTACTTTTTTTGTAAGTAACCAGAGTACTACACGCACACAAGCATATAACTGTAGTTATGTAGCTACCTACCTTCACTACACAAGCCATTATATTGTCAGAACCATCCATTCCTATGAAGCTACAGTACATTCTTATAGCCCAAGGTTCCTGAAGCCCACATTTCAGAGGGCTGCACAAGGTACAAAGTCTTATGTCTCTAGGGACCTGGATTTTTAAAGCCCTGAGTTTAGAGAGGCCTGTCTTCCTAGGGCCCTTCTCTGGTCTACATACCCAGTGTCTTACATGCTCTGACCTGTCCTTTGGTACTCAGGCTCCATTTGCACATAACATCCTGATGCCTTATATTGATAAGCAAATAAATTATAAGGCCCTATTTGACCATTTATTCATCCATCATCATCTGCTATTCGAAGTTGTCTCGCAGGGGTAGCAGTTTCAGCAGAGAACCCCAAACTTCTCTTTTTCTGGCCACCTCAACCAACTCTGACTGGGGGGATCCTGAAGCATTCCCCAGCCAGTGTGGAGATATAATCTCTCCACCCAGTCCTCCTAGGGAGGTGTCCTGGTGGCATACATTACTTCTCTGCTGGCTACTTTTCATGCAAAGGAGCAGTGGTTCTACTCCAAGTTTTTCTCACATGACAGAGCTTCTCATCCTATCTCTTAAGGAGAAGCCAGCTACCCTCCACAGAAAACCCATGTCTTTTTGGTCATGACCCAATGCTCATGATCATAGGTGATGGTAGGAACAAAGATTGACTGGTAGATCAAGAGATTAGATCGATCTTTGGCTAAACTCTCTTTGCATCACAGAGGTGCAATAAAGCCAATGCAATACCGCCCCTGCTGTTCAGATTCTCTGGCCAACCTCGCACTTCAATGTCGTCTCATTCGTGAGCATGACCCTAAGATATTTGAACCCCTTCACTTGGGGTAAGGAAACACTCCATATGTGAATACACGTCAACGTTTTTTTTTTCTTTCCAAGTTCCTATACTCCCAGGCATTTAAGTTTCCGGAATCCTATGTTTCCAAGATCTTATAGACCCAGAAATCAGCCCTATAATCTCAATCCCATACATTCCTAGTGCCCAATGTTTCTAGGTTTGTATTTCCCCTTGTGCAAGTTGTATAACCGATGATGATGATGAGCACATGGCAACAGTAGATACACGTGTTTTGTTAAACTGCTTAGAGCAGATCAAACTCCCAGAGCAGTGATTAATCAGCCTTGCTGTAATAAATCTGTGTAAGTGAACACCTGTAAATTCACGTCAGCTTAATGCTCAGTTAATAAACCTTAATAAATAACACTGGATTTCCTATTTAATCTTTATGAAGTAAGAACGAGACAGTGTGGTTTTTGTGCGCGTGTGTGTGTGTGTGTGTGTGTGTGTGTGTGTGTGTGTGTGTGTGTGTGTGTGTGTGTGTGTGCATGTGTTAAAATCAGCCAGACTCAGCCAGAAACAGCCCATGCCGGTAAAATTAGTCTCTCATTTCCATATGAAGTGGCTCGATTAATAACGGCCGCCATTTCGCTCTGTGGGAAATGAGCGATGAAGAATGAGCGTAATTGTCGACGGACATCTCGGCAGTAAAGCATCTGTTCACGCTCCTTAGGGTACATAACCGGCCCTGTCGTAATCCAAAACAAGGGCAGTCAACTCTGAGAGAGAGAGAGAGAGAGAGAGAGAAGGTGGGGAGAGAGATGTGACAGATGTTGGTCATGTGACTACTAACTTTTAATTTCACTGGTTAAAGGGCAGATCATGACCACAGTTACGGTTTACCAGTTAAATATGTGTTGTTGTGCATATCTGTATGGCTTTGTCATAAATAGTGCCCCAAACTGGGCTTAGGATGTGATTACATTTTAATACTTATAAAATGTTTAAAGTTATTTTACCTTGGAATTGTTCAAATATATATATATATATATTTATAACATACATCATAGGGTCATCATTATACACAGCAAGTGTGTATAGGGGAGAGTTTTCTGAAAATTTCTGAACTATTTAGAACAAATATGTATCAGTAAACAAACAGTAAAGAAATCCGAAGGGGCAAGGATAAACAGCAAGACACTGTGTATAGTAAAAAAAAAAAAAAATCCAGCATACAGTGACAAATAGTTCAAAATATCAGATCGCAGGTCTTTGGCTCAGTTTGATATACGTAATGTGAAATCTGTGATGATATTTTTCCCTTAAAGGTGCAAGTGAAGGGAATCAGTTGAGCTCGTTGTGATAGAATGTCTGGTGAAAATGAAGGCGTAAAAGCGACTGACGTTTACAGAAGACTTCAAGCACAGTACAGTGATGAGACGCAGTAAAGCATTTGAATGATGCAAAGGTTTTAAAGAAGGCTGTACGTCCGTGCATGACGATCCTGGAGCCCACTGTTATCACTTGATGATTTGCATTGGCCACGCCCAAATTCATTCCTTTTACTTGGTTAACTCAGGGAAGAGGATACTAGACCTGGTTGATGGATGATGCCAAAACAATCGAACCTTTTTCTCTTTACAGTTAGTGCCAATCAGCAGAGGTGAGTAAACTCAATATGCAAGTAAAAGTAAAATGTGTTCCAATACAAGTACACATACAAGTAGTAAGTAAATGCTCTTAAATGTCCCTAAAGTACAAAAGTACAAGTACTCTACAAAAGTAACAGATTTTTCTGGTTATCTATCTGACTAAGTTACTGATAAACAGTACAAACTTTTTCTCAGCTTCTCCAGTCAAGGAGTCGGCGCAGCGGGCCACGTGATCTGCATACAACTTGGCACAGGTTTTTTTTTTTACATTTTTTTTACATTTTTTTTACGCCAGATGCCCTTTCTGACACAACCCTCCTTTTCTAGCCAGGCTTGGGACCGGGCACTACATGTGGTGGCTGGGTAGTATGGGGTGTGGCAACCACCGACGGCAGGGCTCGAACCCAGATCCTCAGATTCTGGAATCAGCAAGTATTTTAAACATAGTTGAGGTTGAACCTGTTGATAACACGTGGTTAAGGTTTTGTAGGCTCTTACATTAATTGGCAGGTAGCATTGTTAGCCTCTTTCATCGCTTCAGTAGCTTAGCTACAAGATGCTACCCATTGCTGTCCTCTATAAACATGAGCATACTGCAAGCATAAAGAATTCACAAGGTTAAAGGACATGCCAAAATATTAGCAGACGATCGAGACGCTTGAAAAAGGAGCCAGAAGGATCCGCAGCCCAGGGACCAAGTGGGCGGGATCTGTTGCCCAGGTAACCATCAATCACTTTGGTGTACTAACTAATCATAGTAAAATACCTCAGAGATATATAAAAAACAGTTCTGTATTGAATCATGTAGTTTATAACTATACATGTATGTATAGAACATAAGAACACAGTGGAGATAAATAACCGAACATCTCCATCCCAGGTGTACGATCTGTACAGGACACAGTAAATATCAGCTCGTTAACTAGCTAATGATGGTGAGACCAGGCTACTGCAGATGGCTTGAATGATATGAAACACTTTAAAGTTCAGATGGAGTGCCATGTATTTTATCATGTTTACCCACAAGCACATTAAAATGCTTTAAAAGAATGAAATCGGTCCCAGTGTCAAACTCTGTGGATTCACACGTAAGCGTACGTGAGCCAGTCTGTGAAACTAAACACAGCTAAAGTGTCTGTTCTGTGATTCATGGTTTTCTTCATAATATACTTTGTGGAAAAGGTTTTATATAGAAACAGTAGATCACACAAATGACTTTAGCTGGGTTTTCACAGACTGGGTGACATATAATCGCATAAAGACAGAACATCAGGACGCTGCATCACACAGCTGGGCTTAGGGTCGAGACCATTACAGGGATCTTCATGAGACTAACAGGATTTGGGGTAAAAATCTGGGGAGTCGGTATGTACTGTATGCCTGATACATAGTGTATAGAAAGCAGCAGTGTGTGTGTGTGTGCGTGTGTGTGTGTGTGTGTGTGTGTGTTTCACGGTGATCCTGCATTTCAACTTCTGATTCTTATGCGGTGGATTAGACGAGGACACACACTTGACACAGCAGTTAAAATGATTAGACTTGTGTGTGTATATGTGTGTGTGTGTGTGTGTGTGTGTGTGTGTGTGTGTGCGTGTGTGTATGTGTGTGTGCGAAAGAGAGAGCGAGAAAACTCTCCCATGAAGGGCTTAAGCAGTCACTACATTATACATTCAAATACTCATACAGTTGTCAACCTGGTGTGTGTGTGTGTGTGTGTGTGTGTGTGTGTGTGTGTGTGTGTGTGTGTGTGTGTGCGTATGTAAAAGAGACCACTGTCACATCTTTATTAACTGGGCTTTCTTGGGGTAACTTTGATCAGGTGATTAGACTTGAGCTTATGACATCATGACTTACTTAATTTTAGCTAGTTTGCCTTAAGCTTTAATTAGCTTTAATTAATTAAGCTTTAATTGGAAGTAACTTGTAACTCGTAGAAACTTGTAATTGTGAATTGTGCGAAAATTGTACCTATCACAAAATTAATAAAATAAAAATAAATAAATAAACTTAGAGAATTTTCACTCACTCATCATCTATACCGCTCATTCCTGTATTCAGGAATGGATTGGGAGTGCCAATCCATCACAGGGCACACACACACACACACAATCGCACACTACAGGCAATCTGGGAACAATCTGCATGTCTTTGGACTGTGGGAGGAAACCGGAGTACCCGGAGGAAACCCACCAAGCACAGGGAGAACATGCAAACTCCACGCACCAGACAGACCTGAGGCGGGAATCGATCCAGGCCGGGAATCAAACCCAGACCCTGGAGGTGCAAGGCGACAGTTCTAACCACCCAGCCACTGCTCACCTAAAAAAATTTTAAACAATTTAATTCTAAATAACTTCGAAACTGGTAACTCTGAAGAACTTTTAAAACCACAATTCTGAAAATTGTGGTTCAATATTTTAGAAAGTCATAATTACGACCTGTCAGATCAAGTCATTTACAGCGATGATACAAAAGTTTCATTTCAGAATCAAAACATGTCTTTCTAATTGCAGCTCGAAAAACGTCTATGTAAATCTATGTAATTATGAATAACTTTCAGAACGTACATTTTGAATAAAGAATAACTTAATTCACATTACGATTATGAGAATAACTTAACTTGTCTTAATTTCAACATGGATATAACTTTCAAATGTTAAAAATATTACAACGATACATTCATTTAGTGTCCTGGGACAAAAACAATAAAAGAGAAAAAAATGGTATGAATAGAAAGAAAATGAAAAAAAAAAACGCAGTAGTTATGAGAGCCGCTGTTATAGAACATTAATCAACACCTACTAGCTTCAGATCAGAAACCAGTGTGTGTATTCTCACATTGTGTGAGCTGCTATAGAGTGTGTGTGTGTGTGTGTGTGTGTGTGTGTGATCATATGCGTATATGACTGAGACGTGTGAGAGTTAGACCTGCTGTTCTGACACGGTGTATTAAAGCGAGTTGCGCTGCGTTGAGCTCACGCTGATGAAACATCTGTCTGCAAGTCTCTTTCTCATCAGCCGCAGTCCCTCAGCCGTCTGATTGGGTCGCGCAGGGGTCAGCTGGTCACGCCGGCCTTATTCCCCCGCTGTCATCAGGTGTTTCTTTACCTTCTCTCCCCGGGCCATTCTCTGGATGTCATAAATAATATCTCCAGCGCTGTGATAACCCTCGAGCTGCCACGGCTGTCAGGGATTTTTAGGCGTTCCTCCTATTTGGGTGGCTTCGCTGTCAAAAACTGATGCCGAAAATATTTTGCCGGAATATGAGCAGCGCCGTGGAGGTAATATCAGATATAGCCGTGGTATTGCTTCGTCGCAGATCGTCCCCACAGACCGCAAATATTGCCCAGAAAATGTCAAGCGGACAAAGAAGGAGCTGTCAGGCAGTGGAATTAAGAAACCGGTGTTCGATTTTGGGTTATAAATTACAACACGGGCTCTGAAGTTTCATAAAAACGAGCTGTGATATGATGTCTAGATCTAAATTTCTTTCTTTGATCAAGCCAGTACACCGTCATTACAGCCACGGGGGGAAAAACGTTCAAGGTTTCGAGGAGGACTTTATGGTTCTGGAGTTGGTGTTAAGGGACGGATTTTAGTTCACTGGATAAATGATTTTAGATAAATGACATAAATTAATCAATTGAACAGCGGCTGTAGGAAAAAAACTGAACATTTGACCTTCTGACGTTTTGACATTTGACCAATCTCTATAGCTCTCATCCTGTACAGGGTCACGGGGGTCCGGAGTTTATCCCAGGGGGACTCGGGGGACGAGGATGGGTGCAGCCTGGACATGTGCCAATCCATCACAGCGCACAGAACCACACACTGCGCGCAACGTGCAAATGCTAGTCGCCTAATCTGCGTGTGTGTGAAATAGCACACTGTCACATCTTTATTAACAGCAGTTTCTGGGGTAACAAGGGGAGGAGCCTGAGGTGACTTTGATCAGGTTTGATTAGACTTAAGCTTATTGCATCATCACCTTTAGATAGTTTGCTATTTGGCTTTGTGTCTTGTGAATTCATAATTATATATAACTTCAACATTTTTATTTGAAAAATAACTTAAATACTTAAAATCTCAATTAAGAAGTAACTTAGACACTTGTAATTATAAAGCAATTAAAAAGAAACGTAATTTGTGAATGTTTGTAAATTCGTAAATTGTACTTAACATAGCTTCGAATGAATAATGCAAAAACAAACCCCTAAACGTAATGAATTAAAAAATAAAAACCTTAGTTCTAAATAACTTAGAAACTCATAATTATGAAGAACTTTCAAAATCATAATTCTGAAAAAGATTCCTGAAATAAAATTGTAAATCAAAATGATACAGGTTAGAAATTCATAATTTACAGCGATAATTAGAAATTACTTTTAGGAATAAGTTCAGAATCATAATACAAACTCTGAAAAACGTATCTGGTAGTAATTACGAATAACTTTTTACTTTTAACGTACATTTTGAATAAGGAATAATAAAGTCTTAGTTGACTTAGTTGAAAGTCTTAGAGTCTTCATTTTTTCCAATATTACAATGATACATTCATTTAAATGCTTTGAATGAATATGCAATAAAAACAGACTTTCAATCTCTACAGTGCTTATCCTATACAGGGTCACAGAGTCTATCCCGGGGGGACTCTGGGGACGAGGAGGGGGACAGTCTGGACACGGGTGCCAATCCAGCCCAGAGCATACAATCACACACTACGCACAATTTGGAAATGCTATTTAGGCCACAGCGTTACCCACTACACCATCGTGCTACCGCTTAATCAATCCATTCATTCATTAATATGTACAGTAATTAAAAGTGACATATTATACTAGTGTAAGAAGTTAACATAAGTCTTCAAGTTGTGTCAGGTGAAATTTCTGCTGAAATACAGCTCAGATCATACTTTCTGGGGTCAGTGGACGATGGTTCAGAAGGTCCCAGGTTCAAACCCCACAACTGCCAAGTAGCCACTGTTGGGCCCTTGAGTGAAACCCTTAACTGCTCAGATGTATCCTGAGATAAAAACGTAGGTCTCTCTGAATAAGGGCGTCTGCCGAATGCTGGAATTTAACGCAAATGCTTGCATCCTTGAAATTCTATTAGTTTAATGCTCCTTTGCAGAAGTGCAGTCAAGTGCAGTGAGTTCCCTGAAAATGGTGTCCAGGAGTCCATATGAGAGAGCAGATACAGTATGCAAGTATTCCCCCCATACACACACACACACACACACACACCACACTTTTTTCTCTTCTTCTGGAAAGACATGTTGCATATTTACACAAGACTCACAGAAGTGATGTCATATCCCTTCCGTCATTACTCAGGCTTTAACGCCTCACACTCCGGCGTGGTTGTTTTGCAAACTGACATTTAAAGGATCACTTATTTAACTGCTTTTGGCATCAACAGATTATTCCAGCACACTCAGTGGACCGTACGCGCTTCTCACAGAGGAAACTGTTCTTGAACGTCCGAGCCAAACCCGTGTTTATCGCCACACGCTAGCCGTGAAAAGACTGCGTTTGAACATGGAGGATATTTACGGTCTCGGCTGTGTGTGTGTGTGTGTGTGTGTGTGCGCGCACTTTCATGCTGGAGTGAATGGGAATCGGTTATCACAAGCCCACAGGGTGTAATAGAGGCTGTGCTTTGTTTCAGCATACTGCAGCTTGGCCAAATCTCCTTTATGTTCCACATCAGAACGGGACACAGGACAGTGAGAAACCTGCATGCAGCCTGCTGTGGAATAGAAACACACTGTATATGTCTCATCATATAGATAAACAGCACAGGGCATGACTCTCTGCCTGTGCGGCTTTACAGCAATCATAAATTCTACACTTCTGTAAGGAATAAAACACTCTGGTGTGGTGCTGTTACAGTAAACTAGAGCTACTCTTACCACCATGAAGTTGATCATTTTCATTTAATCCATCTCCTGAAGTCTCATCTTATACAAATGCTATTATTAAAGAACATGTTGTACTTTAAATGCCACTATGTGAACTTTGTTCAAGATATATTTGTTTATATAGTGTACATACTGTATATCCTGGATATAAGCAAACCCTGACCGATACTGCACTTTCACAGAACATTTATCAGGGTTTTTTATTTTATCTGGTGTTCATGCTATTGTTTATTTAGGTATGTTTTGTAATGATTTTTTAAAAATATTTTGTTTATGAAACAGTGTATTCATATTGAAATCATGTGACATTATAATTTCTCATAGTTTGACTCAGCTACTTTTCTTCCTGGCAGCTGGCTTTATTCATTGTTTTTATTATTATTATTATTATTATTATTATTATTATTATTATTATTATTATTATTATTATGTTTTTTTTACTTTGGTAATTGATGTACAGTGCAGTACATATCCTTATCCATACACAGTCCGACTGCATATATGTCTGTGGTAATAATAATAATAATAATAATAATAATGTTATGGATAATGTGATACCAGACCTAAGTAGTCTTCCTGCACTATATGTGTATCTCATGTCTCATTTACAGAAAGTGGTCACATTTGATTGTTGTAGTGTTATCCATCAAACCAATGTCTATACAGTGGAACCTTGGATTACGAGCACAGTTCGTTCCGGAAGTGGGCTCCTGTTCCAAAACACTCGTAAACCAAATCATCATTTGCCATAAGAAATTATGAAAACTCAAATTATTTGTTTCACAGCCCCAAAAAATAAATACATAAAAATAATTAATACGATCTATAAAACGGAAATAAAACAAATTAATCTGCACTTTACCTTTAAAAAAAAAGTACAAATAAATCCCGACAGATGAGTGTTTCCGTTGGTGCCGGGTGTGTGTGTGTGTGTGCGTGTGTGTGTGTGTGTGTGTGTGTGTGTGTGTGTGTGGAATTAGCCCCTTCCCTCGCCTCGTTTTACACAGTAACATTCCTCCTCCCTCTCCCCACCTCGCTTTTTAAGTTTCACAACAAACACACACACTCACACACACACAACGGGAACACCGTTTTAACAGGAAAAAAAGAAATCTCTCTGAGACTGGCATGAGTGCATATTAATGGAATCACTTTTTAAGTTTCACAACAAACGGACACACACACAAACACAAGGGAAACATTGTTTTAACAGGGAAAAAAGAAATCTCTCTGACCTGGCGTGAGCGCATACTAAGGGAATCACTGCTGTAAAGTGTAAAAAAAAAACAAAAAAAAAAAAACAAATGAACTAGCACCTTATCTTTGAAAAGAATAGCGACAGAGTTACTCGCAATCCGAGGTTTCACTCTACCATTGTCTATACCTGTGTAGGGCCACAGGGGGCCTGGAGTCTATCCAGAGGGGACTTTGGGCACATGGTTGGAAACCAATAACATGACACACCCTACCGATTACACACTATGAGCAATTTGGAAATGCCAGTTAGCCTACTGTGGAGTACCTGGAGGAAATCCACCAAGCACAGGGAAACTGCACACACACACACCAGAGGCAAGATTTGAACCTGGGAGGTGCTAAGTGATTAACAACTAAAGGCTGATTCATGATTCTGTGTCAAGGATACTGTAGGCATTTATACTTGTGTGCTGGTGTTTCTGTGTTGTGCTGCAACCATACCGCTAAACTGCTGGTTAACAGTGGGGTTTCTATGTCACTGTGTTGAGAGGTCAGGTGTAGCTCAGTGGTTAAGGCATTGAATTATGGCTCGGAATGGCCCAGGTTCAGATCCCATGACCACCAAATTGTCCTTGTTGGGTCCTTGAGTGAGGCCCTTAACAGCTCAAATGTATAATGAGATAAAAATGTAAGTTGCTCTGGATAAGGATATCAGCCTAAATGAGTCTCTTTGCTACTCTCTGGTGAGTGTTTTTTTTTTTTTTTTTGATGTGCTACAAATAGTGTCCTTTGAAAATGAACTGAATATTCATCCTTATTCAGTGATATTTGGACGTATTCAGTTCATTCGTTTTGTAGATTTATGTAGATGTATATTCTTTTATACTTTGTTTTTTATATTTTATACTCTTTTTATTTTAGTAATTTCTGTTGTAGTATGGTAATCTTCCATGTTTTTTCTTTATATACGTGATCATGATTTATATACATGATTGACAATCTGTATATCCGTACTACTGTACGTTTTATTGTCTATTATATCAATATCCTTTCTACTGGATGTTGGAAATTTCCTTCAGGATCAATAAAGTAAGTAAGTAAATAAATAAATAAACAAATATCTATCTATCTATCTATCTATCTATCTATCTATCTATCTATCTATCTATCTATCTATCTGTCTGTCTGTCTGTCTGTCTGTCTGTCTGTCTGTCTACTGTAGGCTCAAACTCTTAAGCCTCTGGGTTACTGAATGGGTTGGGAGTTCACGTCCCAGCACTGTCAAGCTGCCAATGTTGAGCCCTTGAGCAAGGCACTTAACCCTCAGGGCTGATGTATCCTGGTTGACCCTGCGCTCCTATCAGGGATATTCGACTATATTCCATCAAGTATATGTGACAAAAACTCAATCTTAACCTTAATTGTTGAAGAACAATTAAGTTGCTTTTATTACCACAACAGAGAGACTATTTGAGAACTTTAGTCCATGTTTATTTGGAATTCAACTTGAGTTGGGAAATCTGTACAGGCAGAAGCCAGACAGGTGTTGCTACCATGTGGACCAATCCCAATTGCCATGATGTGTATTTACATTTCTGGGGAAATACAGGTTGTAGGGTTTGGCATAGGCATTGTAGGCTTGACACAGAAGCATAAATCAGCCGTTTGCCTGTAATGTGCTCTTTATTTTACTACATCAAACCCAGTGCTAGTGACAGATTGGAGCTTTTAAAAGAAGAACATATAGTGAGTTTAAACAAAAATGTTTTGCCGTAGACAGCTGTGTGCAGGATGAAAATAATTTGCTAAAATGAGAGAAAACAGGAAAATTGCATTTATCTCATTTCGCAGTCAAAATGTTCATGTTGGTGTTTATAATGATGCTAACGCCACCATGCATTCACAGTGTGGATGATGTTCTCAATGTTATCAGATTGTCATGTGTATGGCCATTGTTCAGCATTTTTTTTGGCATGGGGTAAATAGTTTTGAAAACAAACATGGTTATTATGATGCCAGTGAGGTCAAAGGACAGAGAGGCAGTTGTGACAGCAATTTTCACAGACACTGTCCAAAAATGTACATAAAATAATGAACATTAATGGTACAAAGAAAGTTAATAACGGATGGAGAAAGTAAAATTTTTGGTTTGTTTGATCATGGAAGGACCTGGGAAAAGTTCTAAAAAGTGAGGGTAATAACTATGTAAGCCACTGCATCTCTATTGATCCATCTGACCACGTACACCACCTAATGAAGCGCTTTTACAGACACCAACATCACTTGACTTCTCAGCATCGTAGCGCAGCTTATTTTCACAACTATGAGCTAGATTGTAGATGAAAATGAAACAGAAATGGACCGAGGTTTGAACCTTGAAGCACTCAGAAGGCGAAATGAGATCCTGAGCTCCGGGCTGATTGATCTGCCCGAGAGGTGAGCGAGTGTCCTGATGACTGCTTTGAAGTAAAGTTTGGCACAAAGTCCACAATGTCACACTTTATCAAAACCTCTTTTGATGTCGAGGGCTGTGATATACACTCTTTCCCTCGACGGAGCAGGAAGTTGTCCCATCTCACACCATGGTTTAAGATGTCTGATGTGCTGTTGCTGGCTCTGAATCCAAAATATCTGAGGGAGGTCAAATAAAAAGGGATAAATCTGTAACAGTGTTTTTTTTATTATTATTATTATTTTGGGCCTTAATTCTTTTATTTAGGACAGGACAAATATGGATGAATGTGGTTTCCAAAAGGTACTCAAATGAATGATGGATTTGGAAATATGTAACTATAGATACCGGTGCATTTATGCAATACAGTGAAAAATATATATATTGTTTGTTATACTATTACTACTACTACTAATAATAATAACTTTGAAGGTTGTTTTATGGAGGTGTGTTGGTTGAACCTCATGTCTGGCCAAAAAGTCTCCTCAGGGGCATCACTACAGATTCTGAGCACCTTGAAAACCAAATATACTGGGCCCCCAAACCTTTCACTTATCATCGCACTGTCACTCAGTGGCTCTAGAAATCATCCTTACTTACCACTTTATTGCACCTCTGATCCACTTTAAACTGTAATATATTTACTTTATTTATAAATGTTAGTTAAACTCCATGACACGATTGGTGTGTTGCATGTAGCAGGTGTCCATCCATCCAACCATTTAGGATCCTCTGTTGTCCAACTAGGGAATGTGGAAGCGAAGGGTGACCTTTGTATTTATTCCTATTTTGTACGACTGATGTGGTGCAACATAAGGTAGAACAGCATCGCCACTGAGCACGTATCAGTGTTTGATCAATTTTCAGTCCCATGAAAATTTCCTAAACTAATGTGAGCCAATCTTTTACAACCATACAGTCATATAATCATTACAATCATTACAATCATAAGCAATATAATTATATGCACTCTTAGATGAACAGGTATTACACTGATTATGTATTTCACCATACCCGTGTACTACAAGGATGTATATACAGTTCCAGTCAAAAGTTCTGACCCAAGTTTGGATTTATTTTCTACATTCCAGAGTAATGCCGGATTTTTTCAAAACTAAGAAATAACATACTGTATGGCGTTGTTACGTCCCTGACATATTATAATTGTTTTTGAATAGTATTTTTCGTATTGCTGTATTGGGTCTCTCTCTCTCTCTCGCTCTGTCTCAATCAATTAGGTTCAATTTGCGTCTACTTTGGAGAGTGGTGCCTCCTGTATCACCATTGGACAAGCACTTATTAATTAAGGTAATTAAGTAACAACAACAGAAAAAGTCACTTGTTGTTTTAAGACATGATGGTCAAGAACAATGTTCTGTTGAGTGTGTTTGTAAACCCCATCAAGCTCCATGATGAAACTGTCTCTCATGAAGACCTTCCCAGGAAAGCAAGACCAAAACTTAGCTCTGCTGCAGAGGAGAAGTTCATTTAGAGTCACCAGCCTCAGAAATCACCAATTAACAACCAGCACCTCAGATTAGAGCCGTTATGAAGCTTTACAGGCCTAGTTCTAATGTCCCTTTCCTTTCAAAAGTTCAGGAAAAAGTAATGGCTGCACAGCTTCAGTCTCATCTGAATCAAAATGATTTGTTTGAGAAATTCTAGTCTGGTTTTCGCCCCTGTCACAGCGTGGAAATGAATGACCTGCTGATGTCGGCTGATGCTGGCTCTACATCACTCCTCATTCTGTTGGACTTAACCTCGGCCTTTGATACTGTTGATCACAACATTCTTCTTCACAGATTACGTCATACTGTAGGTCTCTCTGACTCTGTTTACAACTGGCTCTCATCTTAACTAGCTGGAAGAACAGAGCATGTTGCCCTGGGAGCCGCTAAATCCGCTACACACAGTGTTACCTGTGGTGTTCCTCAGGGCTCAGTGCTCAGTCCCATGTTGTTGACATTGTATATGCTTCCTCTGGGCCATCATGTGTCATCAGCTGGCACAAAATTTTATTTTATTGCTATGCTGATGATACTCAGTTTTACCTCAGGATAAAGTCAACCTTCTCATCTATTCCGCCATCACCCACTTTGACCATCTGTTTGGAGGAGGTAAGTCATAAAGTAAAGTCATGTATGAAGCAAAATTTCCTGCAGCTGAACAGCTCTAAGACTGAAGCTATTTTAGTAGGCACCCCACACCAGGTTAGGACATCTAACATCAGCCTGTCTCCGCTAGGCTGGACATCTGTAATGATCTCCTCATTGGGACTTCTGGAAAAAGCCTCCAAAAGCTACATTATATTCAAAACTGAGCTGCTAGGATCCTGATGTAAGCAAGTAAATATGCTCATATTACGCCCATCCTTAAATCTCTTCATTGGCTCCCTGTTTCATTCAGAATTGAATACAAGGTTGCCCTTCTTACCCACCAGTGCATCGATGGGCATGCCCCTCCCTATCTCAAAGAACTTATCACTTCACATACATCTACACGCAACCTCCGCTCTGGCTCAGGTCATCTTTTGAAACCTCCAAAGACCAATCTTCATATTATGGGAGATCAGGCTTTTTGCTCGAACATACAGTACACCATGCCTTATGCTACATTCTTATAAGGAAAAACCTCAAAGGATTTTTAATTATAATTGGATCTAGCATCCTGTAAGATTTTCTGAAATTTTTGAAAATTAATGCATACAATGCATACATCTCTCTCTCTCTCTCTCTCTCTCTCTCTCTGTAGCCCCTGTGACGCAGCCTGTTCAGGGTGGGTATGTGTGTGTCAGGAGTGATCGATGAAGTGGATGAAGTTCGCTCTTTGTCAGATAAAAAAACAAAAAACAATAATAAAAAGTCAATAAAAATATATATTTGGGTGGCTGCTAATGTACGCGCCTGAGTAAAGTGTGTGCAGTCTTCATTACTTTTTCTTAACAAAAAACAATTACATTTAAATAATATAATTGATGGTGACCCTGTGTCGTAGTGGTTAGCACTATCGCTTCGCACCTCCAGGTTGTGGGTTCAATTCCTGCCTCAGGGTCTGTGTATGTGTGGAGTTTGCATGTTCTTCCTGTGCTTGGTGGGTTTCCTCTGGGAACTCAGGTTTCCTCCCACAGTCCAAAGACATGCAGGATAGGTTAATCGGCGTTCGCAAATTATAGTGCTTATAGTATACGGTATAGACGATGAGTGAGTGAGAGTACTATAATATAATTATAATAAACTTATTATATACCTTATATTAATTATTATATATAATATAGAACAATAATTGGATGTATATTTTTGCATAATAATAATAATAATAATAATAATAATAATAATAATAATAAAACTTAAGATCTTGTGCAAAACTCTGAGGGTTTTCCTTCGACGCGCATGCGCAGTTCAGCTCAACAGCGCGCATGCCCCGAACTACTCAACAGTGTTTGGGCTGAAGCTTAGCTAACACGCTAACACTGACTGAGAAACAAATGAAACACGCGGATTTCTCTCAGTAAAAGTTTTGACAACTCCGGGATTTTGATAATAATCTTCTCTGAGATGAAGGGCGAGCTGGGGGAAGGTTTGTTACCGAGTCCGAGCTGTTTCTTCTCTCAGGGTGTTAGTTTGAGGATGTTGTGTTAGCTTAGCCTGCTAGCTTGTTGTGGTGGCTAGTTTGCTCAGTCAGGTGTGTTTTAACTTTAGTAGTAAATTTATCGAAATAAAGTCACTTTTTCAGGTAAAAATGTGCAGTTTTACTTTTATGTAGGTCATATATATCACGAAGAGTGATGCTGATATGTCAGACTGTTTAATTTTCTTTTAATGCAGTCTTAATTAATGTCAGCTTATATCATTTTTAAAAATCAAAAGTTGTATCCATGGTTACGAGTGCGGCAATTATTGATGTATTTATTTATGTATTAATTAATATTTTTGGCTTATAGGAAAAGAAATGCACAATCAGTTGTTTATATGTCACATATGTTTAATTTAATTAACCATTTTTCATATAAGTATTAATTTAATTGTTAAAAGTGTAAGAGTCGTCACGCTGAAATGTCTTTATTTATTGTGGTGTTTAATTTGTAAACTCGTAACCCTGTACAACAGAGGCAAACTATAAATAATGAGTGTATGTCCAGGTGCAGTAAGGTGTTTAAGACATCACTGTCTACAGGAAATACTGCAAACACTGGTCCTTTTTAAAGAAGTTATATGTAAAGGGCAATTTTTAAACATTATTTGTGCACACAGGAATTACCTAATAATAATTGTTTGCAGAAACCTCCGTAATTTCACGGCAAATATCCTCTGCAAAAGTTTTTAATGGCTTTGTTTGTGGCTATATATGTCATGAGTTTCAACACTGAACTGTTAAGAACAATATAATTTACTAAATTTGTAACAAATATTATTGTAAATTCAGCTACATTTATACATTTAAATCCTTAAAAAAAAAAGTGAGTTAAATGAAATTAAAGTGGTTTTGGAGAATTTAGGATTTAAACTACAAAAATAGTCATCCTAATTTGAAAATCCTAAATTTCAGCTACGCAGGAATGCCTATCCCTACTTGGGATGGCAATGTGTAAATAGTTCAGAGTGCGCCACCTGTAGGATTATAAAGAAACTGCGTCGGTTTATCGCCTCAAACACCTCCAATGTCTTTTCACGTGTTACTAGGCAGGTGATTTTAATGTTATGGCTGATTTGTGTGTTTACATTTCAGCCATTGTTTTCCACTTTTTTTTCTTTTTTTTCTAGTGTCTAACTGATGTCTGGAGTGTTTTCTCCTGTTAATGAGCCTCTCTGTGTTTGTGTCTGTCCTCAGGTTGGGATGAAGGTGGAAGTCCAGGTCTCATCCTGTAAACCCCATCGTCATTAGCATGAGAGAGCGGCGTGTCCTTCAACTCAGGGTGAGTCCTTCATTAAGCCAGGTCATACACACACACACACACACACGCACACCACTTGATGAGATAACGCGCTGCTCCTCTAACGAGTCAGACTGCAGGTGTGTGAGAGGTGTTTAGATTGTGCAAACTCCATCCTGAACCTCTCAGATCCACTCAGAAATAATTTAAACAACCTCCTGTACCTGTCTGATCCACTCAAACACATGCTTTGATCTGAACTCGGGTTCCTCTCCTTCCCTCAGGGGAACATGGGTGAGATCTCAGGTTCGGAGAACTTAAAACATAGCAGCCTGTGCTTGGTTAGTAATTGGGAACAGCTTAGAGCCTGACAAATACAACTTTTCTGTAGATTGTACAAAATTAAATTAAATAACAGACAAGTAGGACGTGAGTCGCCGGAAGTTCTTCACGGTCCGGCAAAAAATTTAACATGTTTAATTTTTCGCGTGGAAAGATGAAAACGTAGCACCAAAACTCACAGTGAATCATGATGAACTGTACCGACAGCTGACTGAGTGGCCGTGCACGAGTCAACTTGCTCGTGTTCCTTTACGTGACTAACCTTCAAATGTCTGATGAGGTTCGTGGTGTTAAAATGCTTTGGGTGCTTCCTGCCTCATGGAATTGGCTTGTTACACAGGTTGCCGATTGATAATGTATTGTCTTTTTCACACAACACGTAGAATTTCCAGACCGGTGAAGTCATTTTAGCAGTGCGCAAAAAAAATTGTCCCGCGAGTTTTGCGTCATCTGATTGGCTTTTCTATATCAGCCATTATAGAGACTGCTGATCAAATTTCCCAAAGCAATTATCAGCCGATTATGATCGGCGACCGATCAATCAGAGCACCACTAAAAAATTAAAATATATAATTGTCACTTCTTCGTATTAGGTAGGGGACTCACCGGGGACCAGCCAATACAATGTCATTACGCGGTGCCAATTTGATTCGTATTGCATACTGTAAGTGTAGTAAGTACAGATTTTATATTTTTTCAGGTTGTGTTGCAATGCTACGCCTAATAATTTGCTGTGTAAATAGTTTCGAGTGCACCCCATGTGGGATTATAGAGGAATGGCAACAAATGCAAACATATATGAATGAAAAATGGATGGGAAAAAAACAACAATATATATAGTCTAAAAATTCAGTTTGGAGTCTTGTGTGTGGTGATACATTGGTTATACACAAAATAATCACAATATGGAACTAAATACATTTTGTTTCCAGCTGTACTATTATTGACTAAATCCTGAATTAATTTAGTCATACTAACTAACTAAATAAACAAATTAACCAACATGAATAAGAGCATTAACTGTCATTTAATAATAATAATAATAATGATTGACTAAAGCCTGAAATAATTGGGTCTAACTATTATATATATAATATACAAGTAACAAAATAAATAACAATTAAAGCATGACCTATATCCAATAATAATAATAACAAATGTAGTTGCAAGCAACAATGACGGGCCCAAGCACCCTGCGCCATCGCCACCCGGTTGCACCGCACAGCCTGCACACATCACACAGTATAGAGGGCTAATGTCAGTTTGGGCATATGAGTGCGCTCGTGTGAGTGCGCTCGTGTGAGTGCGCTCGTGTGAGTGCGCTCGTGTGAGTGTGTGTGTGCATCTTGAGAGAGGTGTGTGTGTGTTAACATTTGTGATGTTTATGTGTACAATAGGCCGCAGATGCTGGAGAAAAAGCATCACACTATGATGTTCCTGAATGTGATGTCACTCAATATAATGCCACACAGAAAGTTATTAATAATTTTTTGGTGTATATTTAAGACATTATCACGGCTGACCCGTTTGAGATATCAAAAATCCCTTCGCAATTTTGCATCTTCAATGTCTTTTGATCACATCAGCCCGGTTTGGTGGCGATCGTATAAATTCCCTAGGAGGAGTATATCAAAATCCACAGGTGTGTTTTTGCGAACGACCCAAAATAACCGGCCTCCTGTTGAGTTGAGCCCAGGACATGCAGTGCGAAGGTTGTTCGTCTCGATGAGCTCTAAATGTGTACCGAGTTTCGTGTGCCTACGTGAAAGTGTGTATGAGCTATCCAGCCAGGTACCCAGGCAGCAGATTCCAATCTGTCTGCCAAGTTTCATGAGTTTTTGAGCATGTCAAGACCCCCGAAAAGTCCAAAAAACAAGGAAAACAAGAGGGCCCTGCGCCCTAATAATAATAATTTTATTATTATGATTTATAAGATGTGCTTTTATGTGTAATTCTTTATATACATTTTTATAGTTTTAACATTGCACATGTAACTTCGGGTCAGTTCTCACATTACCAGGTGTTTGTTTACATTCAGCAAGTAGCTTATTAGTAGCTCACAGACAGTTTTTTCTGCGAGTTGTTTCTGAAACATAAAGATATCATTAAAGAGCGAGTTAAGACCAATGTACAGGCCAAACCTTTGTTTATATAGATGATGATAAATAAATATATAAAGAATCATCCTTTTGGCTAAAGCCGCACGTAACTAAATCTAAATGAATAAAATACATGTTTTTGAATATCAGCAGATTTTTGCCTTGTTAATAAAGAAATTCATTATTTATAGTAATTGATTGTAAACTAAGTGAGTGACTTATTTTTAAATAAAAGTTTCTCATACTTGTACATTATATGATTTTCACACTCCCGCCTAAACTCTGACTGCACCAGGGCTCGAGTAAAATCACACTGCAGTTATCTCAACACCTCGTGATTTCGATTAAACAGTTAATATTTAACTATTAAATCTACCATTTTCTATTCAGACATATTTGTTCGAGGTTAACGCCGCAGAGCTGGACAAACAATTATGAAAAACTGCAATTATCAAAAATATATTTGCCAATATTTATTTATAAACTCAAAATGATTAAAAACAACAAACTCTACATAAACCCAGACTGTGTGTACTTTCCCTGTGCTTTTTTTTTTTTTTTTCATCATTAAATAGCTGCGCAGGTTTATTGTGCGATTTCTAAACAGTGCACATGGTGATGTGATGTTCGTGTACTTCTATAAAAAAAAAAAGAAAGAAGAAAGAGCTGGACAAACAATTATGAAAAACTGCAATTATCAAAAATATATTTGCCAATATTTATTTATAAACTCAAAATGATTAAAAACAACAAACTCTACATAAACCCAGACTGTGTGTACTTTCCCTGTGCTTTTTTTTTTTAAGTAAGTGTTCTCCCGCTGTGCCATACGCGTCTGCTCCCCTCGTTTTATCTTTCCTCCTCCTGATCGAGTCGCCCCACTCGTTCAGTTCAACTTTGACTCTCATTCACACACATAATGACTTCCTGACGCCGAGGTCTCCGGAGCCATATTTTCAGAGGCGCGAGGATGTGCAGGAACGAGAGAAATTGCAGCCGTTTGTTCTCTCTAAGCCGCGGCTTTGCTCTCTTTGTCCACCTAAAGGTCAAGTAGTGAGATTTTCGGTGGACATCGGGCTTCGTGTCCAGACAGAGGAAGGTCAAATGTCACGTGTCCTCACTCCTCCTCCCCCTCCTCCACCTCCACCTCCTCCTCCTTCTTCTCAGGGAGAGATGAGCAGCGGCCCAGTGGCTGAGAGCTGGTGCTACACACAGGTACGTGCAACAACAGCGCAAAAAAAAAAAAAAAAAAAAATGTATATGTATGTGTGTGTGTGTATATATATATATATATATATATATATATATATATATATATATATTTATTTATTTATTTATTTATTTATTTATTTATACATGAATAGGCCAAGAACCGAGTGCAGTAGATTCCTGATGGAACACCGTTTAATAGTCTACATAGATCTACAGTGTTAAAAGAGCATCCGCTTCAGTTGTGACAACATAAGCTCAATTCCCAGGGTGCAGCAGAAGCTAGTTAGTACACTCGATGCCTGATATTTAAGACACAGCCAAAAAAAACTAAAACTCGTGATTTAAAGGTGCAGAAACAACACTGTTACTGTGTGAGATTCATTTCCTTAGGCGTTCCATACAGTGGCAGTGTGGGGAAAGAGGACAGAGATTTAGTCAAGTGGATTAGTATGCTTTACACTGTGTACTTGTGTCAAAGGTGTACAAGACTCACTTTGTCAGACTTAAGAACAAATCCAATTTGCGAACGTGCTCCTGGAACAGAACTTGTTTGTAAGTTACGGGGCGTACTGTACTGTACTTTAGCAGATTATTGAAGTTTTGTAAACTGGTTGGTTGGAGATCTGATTTTCTCTCATGCTGTTGTGTGTGTGTGTTTTCTTTCTTTCCTGCAGGTAAAAGTAGTGAAATTCTCCTACATGTGGACCATTAATAACTTCAGCTTCTGTCGAGAGGAGATGGGTGAAGTACTAAAAAGCTCCACCTTCTCTTCAGGGCCCAGTGACAAGATGAAATGGTGAGACTGTTTCTGTTTTTGCGGTTTGAGGAACACGACAGACAGTTTGAGGTGTTGACTCCGCTTCCAAATCCTCAATCCGACGGTCACCATGCGCGATACGATATCATCACGATACCTCGGTGCCGATTTGATTCATATCGCGATTCTATCCGATATTTAATTTTTCACAGATTTTGTTACAATTTTTAAAACTAAAAAAACAAACAAAAAAAATATGGAATGTGTAATTAAATGTAGCTTTAGTTCAGTTTCATGCATTTAAACATTACAAACTAACTTCAAATTCAAACATTTAACTTCAAATGAAATTAAACACCAAGCTACATTGTTACTGAGCAGTGCGTGTCTCTGTGATGTCATCTCCCTATAATTATTATTTTTAAACAATCTTAGCAATTAATTCACTTCTACCACATGGGATGAACATGTCGGAATAGTTTAGAGCGCCACCTGTAGGACTATAAAGAAACGGTGATGTTTTATCTCCTCAAACGCTTCCGAAGAAAAGAAAAGAAAAAAAAAAGGATTTTGGAGTCAGTGAGCTTGGTTTGGTAGTTTTAATGTTCTGGCTGATGTGTGTGTGTTTTGTTTTGTTCCGTTCCAGGTGCCTCAGAGTAAACCCAAAAGGACTTGATGATGAAAGTAAAGACTACCTGTCACTCTATCTCCTCCTGGTCAGCTGTCCAAAAAGTGAAGTGCGTGCGAAGTTTAAGTTTTCTCTACTCAACGCTAAGCGAGAGGAGACCAAAGCTATGGGTACGAGCCTCGTCTGGAACACACCGCCTCGTCTTTAATCATATCTCCATGTGTCGCTCCACTTTCAGCTCGACGGTTATGTATTATTCAGCCGTATTTTTTTTAAACATCATTGCATCTCACCGTAACCCTGGATAATGAACCTGTTTCACACTTCTTCCTGATTATAAGAAATGTTTGTTTATTTATTTATTTATTTTTGCTTCCCCGCAGGTGCTGTCGCCTCTACAGGAAAATGATAATGTTGTCATTTCTTATGCATTTTTTATATGATAATTAGTGTTTTGTTCAGGACTGAGAGTTACGACTGAGAATTTTATGCCTAGTTAGAGTTGTTTGTACTAAAACATCAGCAGTTTTAATAAGACTTCTTTATAGTCAGTATAAGGAACAAAGTGTAAACAAGAAAGGCCCGCGTTGATCAAACGAAGTAGTATAGGAAGTGTAAAAATAAATAAGAGTATAATAGCACAACACGCGCCTCAGATTTAATAGTGATGTGTGTTTAGTATCCCTGTGCTTTCTTTTATTTATTTATTTTTTTTCTCCCCTGACTTTAACTATAAAGTGTGTTGTTAAAATTTAAATGTGACCGTTTTCTTTTCAACTTAACTTTTACAGAAAGCCAAAGAGCCTATCGATTCGTCCAGGGCAAAGACTGGGGCTTCAAGAAGTTCATCAGGAGAGATTTTCTTCTCGACGAAGCGAATGGCCTCCTTCCAGACGACAAACTCACTCTGTTCTGTGAGGTAGAGAGCTAAACTGTGTGTGAGAATTATTTCTACTTGAATGTTCACGATCATGCTTCCTGATTTCCTGATGTTCATACTCCCAGTTATTTTTCCGCACCACTCACAATAAGGGACTGGAATCAGCAGGGGTTTAACCGACACCATATATCACCATAATGCTGTGCCGATTCCATTAATATCACGATTCTGTAAATATAACCATCCAATATACATTTTTTTTTTCCCGGTTTTGTAACAATTTAAAGAGCATGAATTACTGTAAAGTTTTATCCCTTCGCTTTATTCGACAGCTTCACAACTGAATTAAACATGAGTAATTAAATGTATCCCGTTCTTTATAACAGTAGTTTTTTCACTTAAAAGCGTTTTACATTTAACTTCAACTTAAAATATAGTTGCAAGCAACAATGAGCGGGCACAAGCACCCTGTGACATCACCCCTGCTGGGTGCACCAGAAAGACAGCAGGCACCGTGGGTACATGGATGTAAAGGGGAGGTACCAATACCATCAAGGCATCATTTTAGAAAAAGGTGGAATCTTATGTTTAGACTCCAAAAAGCCCCAGATGCTGGGGAAAAAAGCGTCACACTATGATGGCACTCGATATGATGCCTCTTAATGTGATGTCACTCAGTGCGTTGTCACACCAAAGCCAGGTGGTCGATATTAATCGCATTGTTTATTATTATGTAGATAGCTAATAAATAACATTCTCATTGTTAGTAGTCATTATAAAAACTTTGACATGCGTGTAAAAAGCATGGCAGTTGTGAGACCAGACGGCTCTGTGAGCTGTAGAGCTGATTAAGTTCACCGTCGTTCACATTAGCAGTCCGTACCTAATGAACACGAAAAGCTCTCTCTCTGTCCGTCTCTCTCTCTGTCCGTCTCTCTCGGTCTCTCTCTCTCTCTCTCTCTCTCTCTCTCTCTCGTTTGCGTGAGCCGTGCCTTTCTGAATTCCTGAGTACCCGATCAGGTTGCAGTGGGCGTCTTGTACGAACCTGTCTCTCTTCACGAGAGACGAGTATCCGCCCACTCTTCTAACAAAGCTAACGAGGAAGGGGAGGAAAGAAAGCCCGAGCCGTGCATTTTGCAGATAATTAAGAGGATATTGTCTGAAGAGAGAGAGAGGGAGTGAGTCCCGATGAGAGCTACAACAAGGTTCAACGTTTGCTGGGAAATTGGCAATTTAATAAAGCAAATTAGATGCAAATTGCTGATAGGCTTTCTCCCGTCATTAATTGGACAGCTCTCCAGATGAGTAAGTGAGAAGCACAGGGGCCGTTAAACCTGCTGCCGGTGCGTCTCTTTTTGTTTTTTTTTTCTCTCTCTCTCTCTCTCACACTGTTTAAACGTGTCTTTACACAGCGTTGTGATTTCACTTAAAGGTGCAATAAGCTGAAAATTAACAAGACTGTAAACCTCGTAGCTAAACGCTTAACATTTATAGTGCTTTAAAGATATCATCGCTGTAGCCTTTTTATCTTTCTGTGATGTATATATAACATTCTGTTCACCTGATTAACAGAGAAGCCAGACGTCGTGAATCAGACAGGCGGTCCGATCATGGTTCAGGCGAACTGAGAGAACTTTCTACCTTCAGAACTGTGTTCTGTTAGTTCTGCTTTGGAGTTAATTCTGGTGAACTCTACACTGCGCTCCTTCACAGTCCAGGATACAGAAATCAGCACAAGCATAAAGAAGAGTTCACATAGAGTCAAGTCCCCTACATACGAACATTCCAGTTACGGACTTTCAAAGATACAAATATGCGTTCGCACAGGCTCAATCGCCGAAGTCAGATCACATGTCCGGCATACATCGTCACATGTGTGCAGCGTGCATCCGTAATCAAGCTTCAAAACTGCGGTAATGAAGCTCGTACTGCTAGGAAGCGAAGAGCGATAATGCTGAAGACAAAAAGGGGAAAATAATTAATCGCCTGGAGCGAGGTGAATAGACGTCTCGTTCTTTAAACATGAATCTTTCAACCGTCGGCGCAATTCTAAAGAACACTGCCGGGTACAGACGATCGTGTTCGTATCCCAGTACCTAGACATGATGTTCGTCTGATGTATAAACAAATCAGACTTACGAACGGCACTTGTCCGTATGTAGGGGACTCGATGTATAGCTCAATGACTCCGTGATCACAGATAGCAGGGATCGATCTGCAGTCATACTGTGTGCCAAGAGGCTGGAAGTTCAGTGTAACAGGAGATGTGTTTGAGTTCAGATGGAGTCCAGTTCGTTATGGGAGCCTCAGGTACAAACCTGGAATTTCACTTCAGCTCTCGAGCGCCTGCAGTCACAAGCCATCAGAGAAAAACCTGCCCGCACCAGCCGAGGCCAGAACCCCGTCTTCATAGTCGGGTGGAACCAGAGGAACCAGAGGAACCAGTGGAACCGTCCTCCACCACACCCATTGAAAAAAAAAACATTAGTTTGTTTTAATATTCAACAGATGGCACTGTACCTTTTTTTTTTTTTTTTATACAGATTTAAGTGTGCAAATAAATTCCACTCGAACAAAGTCACAGGCTCAACTGCTGTAGTCTGTGTGTACAGAGTCAGCCAGAACAATCATACACACTTCAGGAAAAGAACAACTTATACAAAATTTATTGCTATACATCATATATTAAGATATGATAATATTATGTTTTATAATATACATCATATAGTGTGTATACATTGTTTATATATTATAAAATCTTTTTGGCAATTTTTTTAAAATTCTTTTTGCTGTATAGAGGGCAGTTCTCCGTATATTCAGTCTAACTGAAGGAATTATGCGACACACACACACGTTTATTTGCACGTCCTTGGTTTGAAACAGGGACGACTGCTGATAAAGAGAGAGAGAGAGAGGCAGTAAGTTAATAAATATTTTATAAGCGATAAACATCACGCAGGAATATAGATTATTTTTATTTTTTGGAGGATGATGCGGCTGATAGATGGAGCGTCTCTGTCAGGAGTTAAACCACAGAAACACACAACATGTCAGAAGAACTGAGAGGAATATGAACAGGAAACGGTTTTCTGTCTCAATCAGATTAGAAAGTCACTCCTGCATGTGCAGGTGGAGTGCAGTGTGTAGGACAAGCTTTACACGCACACACACACGCGCACGTCTCCTCGCTCTTAAACACACATCCGTTTCAATATAATTGCAAACTGCAGCTCGTCTGATTATCCATTGAGAGTTGTTTCTCCGCGTAGCCGTTTGGCTCTCCATGTAATGACTCAGCATTTTCTGTGCGTCTCCGAGTTTCCCTGCAATCATTTACTATTTAGATGTGCTGACTCACCGCGCGGCCGCCCAGCCGTAATCATTTGTCTCTTTATAAACGATTAGTGAAATTGTTGCTTACACTGTTTAAATTTGCCTTGTTTTTTTTTTTTTGTTTGTTTTTGTTTCTTTAATAACACATTCATTTTGTGTTTGCGCTAGCGTTTTAGACGCTCTCCGTCCCTCCATCCGTCCCTTCGTTGCTAATCTTGTCCTTCTGTGTGTCCCCCGTCCCAGGTGAGTGTAGTGCAGGACTCCGTAAATATCTCAGGTCAATCGAACACCAACATACTGAAAGTCCCAGAGTGCCAGCTCTCAGACGATCTGGGGAATCTGTGGGAGTGTTCACGCTTCACCGACTGCACGCTGTGTGTCCGAGGGCAGGAGTTCAAAGCGCACAAATCCATCCTGGCAGGTAAAAGACTCACGCACACACACACACACACACACACACACGACACACCCTCGGGTCCGTCTCCAGCAGAAGAAAGATCTTAACGTTTAGATCTAGACAGATCTCGGTTCTGTACGATTCCACACAGCGCTTCTCAAGACCATGAGCGGTTCGAGAATCAAAAGTTGACCATCGGCTGGATGGAGCAGTTCGTCACATATCATGTAGTCTGGCCACATGAGACATAAGACATGGGTTGTCCAGTATCTTTGATCATATTGGTCCAACAGATCTCAGGTGAAATATGGAGCTCTGAGCTCGGACCTCTAACGGCCAAAACACACGTGGTGCCGATTTTATTATTATTATTTTTACTATTATTATTATTATTTTATGTTGTACATATAATACAGAAAATGTGTGTGTGTGAGATAAAGAAGCTGCTTCTGACATTTATGCACCATGAACGTGACCTCAGTTCTGTCTCCCCTAGAAATTTAAACTTTCAGCCATTTTTTAATTTATATGAGCCCCCAAAACAGCCATTTTTCAGCCGTTATACCATCTCACTTCTAACAATAATCATTTAAAATGCAAATTATTCATATTTCTTTGAGTATTAATACTAAAATTGGTGTAAGCATATGACCTGTAAAAAAAATTTTTTTGCTTAAATTATAGCTTTCCGTGAAAAATTATAATAATTCATCTCCCCCTCCCCCCTCCCAAAAAAATCTGTAGTGTTCGTAACCATGTTGCAAACATTATAACAACTTTGCATTTTAAAATAGGGTGGAACCTCGGATTGCGAGTAACTCGGTTCACGAGTGTTCAGCAAGACGAGCAAAGATTTTTAATAAGTTTTGACTTGAAAAACGAGCATGTCTTGGTTTACGAGTGCCGTGTTTTTTTACACCGACACACACACCGACACACACACACACACACACACACACACACACACACATTCTCTCGCCTTTACACCCCCCCTCTCCGGCTTCACACAGACACACATACTCTGCTCTACACAGAAACTCTGCTCTGTCGCGATTCTTTTCAAAGGTAAGGTGCTGGTTCATTTTTTTTTTGTTTGTTTGTTTTTTTTTTACTTTACAGCAGTGATTCCGTTAGTCTGCGCTCACGTGAGTGTCATTAGAGAGATTTATCTTTTTCCTGTTAAACAGTGTTTCCGTTGTGTGTGTGTGTGTGTGTGTTTGTTGTTAAACTTAAAAAGCGAGGTGGGGGGAGGGAGGAGGAGTTTTACTGTGTGAGGCGAGGGGAGGGGCTAATTACACACACACACACACACACACACACACACACACACAAATACACGGCGCTTGCACGCACAAACGGAAACACTTATCTGTTGGGATTTATTTAAACTTTTTTTTTAAGGTAAAATGCAGGTTAATTTGTTTTATTTTTACTTTATATATTGTATTAATTATTTTTCTGTGGAACGAATAGTGAGCCCGCTTCCGGAACAAATTATGCTCGTAATACAAGGTTCCACTGTAATACACTTTTTCAGGTTTATGTCTTTTCATGTGAAATCTAAAATTAGTCAAGCTTCATCTCAGTGACAGTGAGGAGCATTGAAAGATTTGAATAATAAAAAAAAAAAATATGGACACTAAACCTAGGTGAGACACAGTTTTTTATTTTATTTATTTATGTATTTTTGTTAAAGCTCCAGTACCATGTACTTAAGTTCTCGGGCGTTCTAGTGGCTTAAGATTTCAGGCAGGTTTGCATTTAAGATCCAGAACTGACTGGTCCTCAAAAATCTTAGCTGGATTAGTGGACCAGGTGTGTGTGTGTGTGTGTGTGTGTGTGTGTAAGTTTATTCCTCCAGAATTAAGTCGATTCTGATCAATTAGTCCCATAGATCGGCCATGGATTATTTCTTATTAAAAGCATCAAATTGTTACAGAGGTCATTTCTTCTGAGAAAATTACAAAAAAAAAGGTTTACATCAGTTTGACCGTTAAAACATACGGACTGAGTTTAATCTAACGGCGCTCACGGTTATCTTAACATTAAATCTAGACAGGGGAAACGCGTCTCGTTTACAGACCTCTGTATATGACTGATAGATTTATTGCTTCCCTGACAGCGAGATCGCCGGTTTTTAACGCCATGTTTGAGCACGAGATGGAGGAGAGCAAGAAGGTACGCTTTTCACAGTGATTATTAAACATTTGCCGCAGCTGCTTTATCTTCATCTCTACTCACTTTCTCTTTATTTTTCCTCTCACACAGAACCGGGTGGACATCAGCGACATCGAGCCAGACGTCTTCAAAGAAATGATGGGGTTTATATACACGGGGAAAGCGCCGAATCTGGAGAAGATGGCCGACAGTTTGTTGGCAGTGGCTGATAAAGTGAGTGATGAAGCAGTATTGTTTTTTTTTGTTTGTTTTTTTTGTTTTATTAATATACGTTTATGATTTGACAGATTTTATGTGGGGGTTTGAATTTTCTTTATACAAGTTGGTTGTGTTTCTGTACACTGATTTTTCTTTGTCTTTCCATAGTTTTAAAGGAGAGAAATGTATATATGTATTTATATTCAAACTGCCTCTGATTCATTCGTCCTCCAAATGTGTAGTTTCAGTGTTTATGTCTGTATCTCTCCAGACAACAGCAGTGCTCAGCTTCAGGGGGGGAGGGGCTCTTCTTATATGATGAAAATTGAGAAATCTGCACTTTGTTGTACTTCAGAACAAATCCGACTTACGAACGTGCTCCTGGAACAGAACTTGTTTGTACGTCAGGGACGACCTGCACTGCTGTCCGGACCCAGGGCCGAGTCCGAGCTCGTTCACGAACAACAGCTCATAAAATACGTTTCCTTTCAGATGTAAGAATATCTCTGAGCTATGAGCCGATCTCATTAATTACTATTTTAGGTTCAGTTTGCACCTCATAGCCGAACTGAAACCGCTCCGAGTCGTAGATTTGGGTTTCTGCACTCGTCCTGATAAACCGGGATCAAACCCTAAAGCCACCGTTTTCAACTTCGTCCTCTGGGCTTAGACTCGGCTTTCACACTTGAACAAACACACTGAACTCATCGCACAAAGGGACGCACAAGAAGAAAAAAAAAGTGTGAAAACCAACTGATAGTGAGTTGTTTCCCACCTCTTGTGTCTGAGCAGGAGCAGGATTCATCGAATGCGAAATTTGTAGAATACACAGAGTTTTAGTGCAGTCGTTTATATTGCATGTGGTCATAGTTTAACCTCAGGCACTCACACGGAACTGAACCTAACCCTAACCATAGTCCTGCTTCTGAAATCCTTAAAATATAGCGAATGGAAAAATAAAACAAGTTAACATGAGTTAATCACGGACGAGACGCTTAAAAATAAACACGTTTCTTTTTACCAGCCGATTTATTCAAACATAATAAAACGAACCAATCAGAATCACTTTAACTCTTCATTTCTTCCATGTTTTTATGTTTGATATTTCATGTACCGTATTTTCCGCACGATTAGGCGCACCTAAACGCCTTCAATCGTTTCAAAAGCTGATCATGCGCCTAATAATACAATGCGCCTTGTATATGGCCCAGTATTAAAACGCATACAGGTCTCAGTTACGGTAAGCAGCCGCGACTCGATTTTCCCTCGTAATAGTGCGCAGTGCATGCTGGGATACCGGGAAACTGGCGTTTCATTTCCATTTTAATATTTTTGTAAATACCCTGAAATGGCTCCTACCAAAAGACTCGCGTACAACGCTGAGTTTAAACTCAAGGCGATAAGCCACGCACAAGAACACGGCAATAGAGCAGCAGCGAGAGAATTTAATATCAATGAATCAATGGTGCGGAAGTGGAGGAAGTATGAGGATGAGCTCCGCCAAGTAAAGAAGACAACACAGAGTTTCCGCGGGAACAAAGCGAGATGGCCACAGTTAGAGGACAAAGTTGAACAGTGGGTTGCTGAACAAAGAGCAGCAAGCAGAAGTGTTAGTACAGTCACAATTCGTATGAAGGCAATAGCGCTAGCTCGCGAACATAACATCAGTGAATTCAGAGGCGGTCCTTCTTGGTGCTTCCGTTTTATGAAACGACGTCATCTCTCCATCCGTACGCGCACTACTGTGTCACAACAACTACCAGCTGATTATCAGGAAAAGTTGGCCACTTTCCGCACATACTGCAGAAACAAGATAACTGAAAAAAAGATCCAGCCAGAGCATATCATCAATATGGACGAGGTTCCACTCACCTTCGATATCCCTGTAAACCGCACTGTGGATAAAACAGGAGCACGTACGGTGAATATTCGCACCACAGGGAATGAGAAAACGTCCTTCACTGTAGTTCTCGCCTGCCAGGCTAATGGCCACAAACTTCCACCCATGGTTATTTTCAAGAGGAAGACCTTGCCGAAAGAAAACTTTCCAGCTGGCATTGTCATAAAAGCTAACTCGAAGGGATGGATGGATGAAGAAAAGATGAGTGAGTGGTTGAGAGAAATTTATGTGAAGAGACCGGGTGGTTTTTTTCACACAGCTCCGTCCCTATTGATCTATGACTCCATGCGCGCACATATCACCGAGCATGTCAAAAAACAAGTGAAGCACACTAATTCAGTGCTCGCCGTCATTCCGGGTGGATTAACAAAAGAACTCCAGCCGCTCGATGTTGGCGTCAACAGAGCATTCAAAGCTCGACTGCGAACTGCGTGGGAGCAGTGGATGACCGAAGGCGAACACACGTTCACCAAGACGGGGAGACAGCGCCGGACGACATATGCTAATATCTGCAAGTGGATAGTAAATGCCTGGGCTGGTATATCAGTCACAACTGTGGTCCGAGCTTTTAGGAAGGCAGGAATTGTCACCGAACTGCCAGACAACAGCAGCGACACTGACTCGGTTAATGATGACTTTGATAAGACGGAGCCAGGCGTTTTGGATGCCGCAATAGCCCAGCTGTTCAATTCGGACACGGAAGAAGAAGTTTTCGAGGGATTTTAGATAAGGAACTGAGAAAGTGAGCTTTACGTTTACAGAGTTATTATTGTTCTTGTTGCTTGTTGCTTTGTTGTTTTGTTTTCTTGTTAATAAAGTTTGACTGACCTATCTGACTGCTAATCATTAGATGCATAACGCATCCATCAGTCAGGCACACACGAGGCACACCACAGGACCAAAATATTTTAAGTATATTTATTGAAATCACAAATTGGCGCTAATCGTTGATAAGCACAAGATTTATTTGCACTTAATTAATTAAAAACGAGTAAAACGCAGGAAAAGTGAAATGCGCTCCACTTCTGCTAAGACGCTGTCACCTGTTTGGTTCAGCGCTGTTGTGTCTGTGTGAACACAGATCCTTTCTGCAGTGAGGATGTCACACACACTCTCTCTCTGTGCGTGACTAGCGTTCTATTGTCAGGAAATATCACAGAGTGTGGCATCGTTTCATACAGCGATGATCTTTGTAAGAGTCAAAATCTCTGCGGAAACAGCCCAAGCAGCTAAAGCTCTAAGTTACAGTGTGATCGTTATTTTAACACTGTGATTTCCAGCGGAATTATTTCTTACATATCGTGTTAAGGAATATAAGTTAAGATTTATCTGAGAGCCAGATGCAGTCGTCAAAAGAGCCACATGTGACTCGCGAGCCATAAGTCCCCGACCCCTGATCTAATGGATGCGTTATGCATCTAATGGATGCATAACGCACCGTAACTCCAGCCTCTACTTTAGCGCCTTATGCGAAGCGTTTTATTAAAGGTGCGCCTTATGATGCGATGCGCCTTATATATGTAAAAATAATTAAAATACGTCATTTATTGAAGGTGCGCCTTTTGATGCGGTGCGTCTTTTCGTGCGCAAAATACGGTATTACTCTTCTCAAAGTAACAAGTTCTTTACTTTATTATAATATTTTGAGACACATTTTTCATCAGATGTCCACACTTGCTTGCGCTGCGTTTGAGATTAGTAGACCTTTAAAGAGGACGGACACGTCCATGTTAGAGTCGGATCAAAAGGTCACCTGTAATCATGACGCGCAAAAAAAACCCCTACAGAATGTGGCTTGTAATTTTAACGTCACATTATCACATCATGTCAGGTTAACGTTAAGGGGAAAAAAAGGAACTCAGAAGGTTCCTTTTAAACGTGAAATTGTGTACTTCAGTAATTTTATTCTCTTCCACTTTATAGCTTCAGTGATCTACACTGAACAGAAATGCATTTCAGGTCTGTAAAGGAAAGAACAGCTGTAAATCACGTGTGTGTGTTTGTGTAGTACGCTCTTGAGCGTTTAAAGGTGATGTGCGAGGAGTCCCTGTGCAGCAGCCTGTGTGTGGAGAACGTAGCCGACACCCTCGTCCTCGCCGACCTGCACAGCGCCGAGCAGCTCAAAGCTCAAGCCATCGATTTTATCAACAGGCAAGTGCGGCTTCAAAAAAAAGAAAAAGAAAAACAACAACAAAAAAGGGGGGAAAAAACCACACGGCACTGATCCGCGGCTCTAGATGATAAATCACCTCTGCCATCGCAGTTTACTCACTCTGAATGTTCGCTCGCTCTGATTCTTTTATTTATTTATTTTTTTTATCTCCTCTGTAGGTGCAGCGTCCTCCGACAGCTCGGGTGCAAGGATGGAAAATACTGGAATAGCAAGTATGTAATTAGCCTGTGTGTGTGTGTGTGTGTACGGCAGGAGAGAAAGAGAGAGAGGCACACTCTCTCACACACACACACACACACACACACACACACACACACACACACACACACACACACAAGATTAATAACAAGCTCTTATCAGCACCAGCGAGCTGCATTAGAATTCATTGTTTTTGGGTTTTGGCTGCTGCAGTCCGCTCCGTCTCTGCTGCTCTCTTTCGTATCTGTAAATTTATGATGTTAATAGACTTTCAGAAACCGTTTAGGAATATTAAAGAACATCCGCACCGCAACGCACCGCACAATCCTCGTTAGGCTTTATTTCTCCTCCCTGAAGTCTGATGGTAACGTTTTCTCTTCATTCGTACATCAAGAATTAAACAGGCTCCAAATTCATCGCTCATATATATATATATATATATATATATATATATATATATATATATACATATATATATATACACACACACACACACACACACACACACACACACACGTGACTTTCGGACAGATTCTGACACTAAATTACGTCAATATTACAAAAGTCAGGCAGGTTCACGTCTCGCCGAACAGGACGCTAAAATAAAAGCCGCCAGCCGGCCGTATCCAAACGTAGCCAGCATCGTTCACGTACAGTCGCTCTCCTCGTGACCTGTGGGTTACTGATCAGAAGGGCACGGGTTCGAGCCCCAGCACCATCAAGTTAAGCCCTTGAACAAGGCCCTTAACCCCATCTCCTCCAGGGGGCGCCGTATCCTGGCCGACCCTGCACGACCCTGCACTCTGACCCCGGCTAAAAAATCGAGACATGCTGAGACAATTAACTCACCGTGCTTTGAGGTACATGTGACTAATAATATCATATATAAACGTAAAAAAAGAAGCAATTTACTGGAGAAAAACAAAATAAGAACTTCTGGAATGTCGTCAAGAAGAGGAGAAAGCTGAGCAGTTTGCTGTTGGGTGACTTTATTTCACACTTATTGCAATAAAGCAATGTGAAAAACTGGTGGCGAGACAAAACACATGAGAGCTGTAACTGTAAATCAGGTTATTATTCCACTAAATACTTTATTAATGTTATTGAACACAAAGCATTAACACCGTTTGTTTACACATGATTTGCTTTTTTGTTTTATTTGAGTAATTAAAGCTCCATATGATCTTGGGTTATTTTGATGTGTTGTGATGTCATTTCCTTTAAGTATACACTCTAAATAACAATATTAATATTTTGAATTTCAGAGAAATATTGTGAGCAGGTCACAAAAAACAAACAAAAAAAAAAAACTGTCTTTCAACGTGAGCGAGCGTTTCAAAAAGATGCGGTCGGTTGGTGTCACGTGGCTCGGAGGAAACACGTGATAGTCTTCAGCCCTCCCGGCTGAGTGATAGTAGTAGCCTTAATGTGGAGGAGGAATTGGACACGACTAAATTAGGGAAAAAATCAGAGAAAAAATTGTTGACGTGTGGCTGAGCTCCGTCACGCTATGACGCGGTTCGTTACCCGGCTCTGCTCCGCACCGTCACGTCCGGTCGTGAGAAACGAGCGTCTTCACCCGGCTCCTTCTCCGCCCGAGTCGTTACTCTGTTACTGCTCACCGTACAGCCGATCATCTTTACTTCCTGTGCGAGTTATAAATAAGTGGCTATCAGGCGCTGGTGCTTTAATTAAAGCCTGCAGTCAGTCAGTCAGTCAGTCAGGAGTGTTTAGTGACTCAGCGTGTTTATGAAGCAGTTTCTCTCTCTCTTAATCGCTCTGCGTCTCACCTCTGATCTGTGCCGAGTGTTGGATTAAAGCACTCCATCGATTGACTGTGTGTGCGTGCGTGTGTGTGTGTGTGTGTGTGGTGTTAATACCGTGATGTCTTTGTGCTCTTTGTGTCACAGCCACGCCGCAGATATAATGGAGACTCCGGGCTGGAAGGCAATGATCCAGTCTCATCCGCACTTAGTGGCCGAGGCTTTCCGCGCGCTCGCCTCGGCTCAGTGCCCTCCGTTCGGGCCCCCCAGGAAGAGGCTCAAACAGTCCTGATCTCTCTCTCTCACTCACACACACACACACACACACACACACACACACACACACACACACACACACTCTTGAGACGTCGCTTTCATCTCCAGAAACACTCACTTTTTTCTTTACCATTATCATTCTCTTTTCCTCTTTCTCTCTTTTTTTATTCACAAACGTTCTTTTTTTTTCCTCCTCGACCTTGATCTCCATTATTTTTCTTTCCTTGTTGTCTGTTAGCATTCCCCCCCCCTCTCTCTCTCTCTCTCTCTCTCTCTCTCTCCTTCTCGATCTCTTTCATTCATTTGCATTCTATCTATCTTTACATTTGTCTTGCTCTCTTTGTTTCTCTTTTTCTGTCTCAGTCTGATCAGTTGTTTTTTTCCGTTTGTTTTACATTTCTCCTTCATTCTCTCTCTCTCTTTGCTCTTCCCTTCCTCATCGTTTATCATTTTTCTCAAATGACTTTTTAGCAGCTCCTGTCACTCGTGCACACACTCTCCCACACACACACATTTTTTTTCTGTCATTCTCCTTCTCACCTTCTTGTTTTATTTTCTATTTCATCTCTCTCTCTCTCTCTCTCTCGTTCATCCCCCAATCACACCATCTCTTGCCTCTTTTTCATTCTCCGCTGTTTTCTTCTCCTTCGAACTCTTTTTTTTCTTAATCGTGCTTTCTTTCTAACATCACCCCCCCCCCCTCTCTCTCTTGCTCTCTCTCTGTCTTTCACATCTCTTCTAACTTCTCCCCTATGACCATTTTATCCCGTCTCTCTCTCTCTCTTTAGCACTTGGTCTAAATCCAGAGACAATAACGAGTGTGTGAAATTCCGCTCCTCCTTGGGTGAGAGGAAAAGCCGTAACAATTGTTCTCATCCTCCTCACACAATATGTTCAGTCTTTTTTTTTTCTTCCAGGCTGCGTGCGCGCGCACACACACTCTCTCTCTTTTTGTCTTCATCTCTTTCTCTCTCTTTTTCTTGCTCGCTATCTTCAATATTTTACGGGCATTTTGGCAGAGCGAGAGCCAGTCGATGGACTGTGGGCTTTTCTTTCTGCCGTAAAAACAAAACAGACATCAGTGTTTCTTTATCTCGTGCCTGCCTCATCCCAAACACACCAGGCCGATCGCTCCTCCTCACCTTTTGCACTAGCTCCACCGAGTCCAGCCGTTGTTTCGATACGACGTGTAAAAGGTTTATTTAAAGGTTCTATATATATATCTATAAATATATATAAATGTTTGGCCTGTTTTATTATGTTTTTTTTTTTTTTTTGCGCCTAAACATTTGAGATGATCGCGTGAAACAGATCATGCCCCATATTGATGGCACAAGTTTCTATGTAAAGGACTTACTTGACTTCTATTTGAAAAGTGAACACTTTAACGTATTTGTGTAGGGGGGGAGGGGATGGGGTTGGGGTTGTTGTTGAATAAAGGACGTATCTGTACGTTTCTAACACGCGCGTTACTCAAACGTGACGTGACGTTACACTGTGAGAGAAACGAGGGCTAAAAACGTTTGCCAAGTTTGCCTCAAATTAAATATAAAACTCACAAAAATGTACCGTTTCAGCAGGGCTGTTACTTTGATTTGGTCTCCGCTTTCACTAAACAAGTCTTAAACACACACACACACACACACTAAAAAAAGAAAGAAAGAAAAAGCATTAATACACAACCCAACACACAGTCATGCTTAAACTTTTTCCAGTTTCCAAAATGAAGAAATAATTGATGCATCAAATTATTGACAAAAACAAAAAGAGTCGTCCAATAAGTTCTGGCACCGTCCTTTCCAGTGGACACTATTTCATTTGTTTATTTTATTTATTATCATTTCAGGATCACAGAGGGACGATTTAACGCGCAACATTCAGACGTGCGTAGCGACGGCTTCCCGTTGTTAATTGTGGGCGTGGTCTGTTCAGCATGGGTTTTTGTTTGTTGTGTATATATAAACTCATCCAGTTGAACAAACGAGCAGTAATCATTTGTTTCATTTACATGTTCAGAGCTTCGCTTTATCGCACAGACAGTTTATAAAAAGGTTAAACCACTCGCTATGAGGCACCGCTGAATCCTCTCGTCATGTCTCTGTATACACACTGCATAAGCGGTCAACTGAACTGTATAACTGTCCTGCCACATGTTCCACACGACCGGCTCGATATCACGCTCGAGGTTGTGCTGGATTACTGCGTATAGCACGGCTGTGATGAAGATTATGATTTGTTTCAGTATTTCACAAGTTACTTTTCCGCCCACACACATCCTTCCGCGCCTTGTGGAATTAACTAACTAACTAACTAGCTGCGCCTAGTAGTTATCAGTCAGTGCCTCTAGCTAGCGTGAACATGCAGCTGTTTGTGTTTGAAGAGAAAAAAAATAATAAATGACTACACCAGCATGGACTCGTATAATGTTAATATTTGAACTTTTTGGCATTAATACAGCCAGCCCCAAGAACTTTGATCATTCATTTATTCGGTAATCAAGCATGATTTAACTTTATGTATCCATTATGTTACTTCATTCTTTGTTTTAGTTTTTTTATCCTTTGATGTTTTGCCAAAGACAATTAAACATGTATAATTATAAACCTAAGAGCATTAATTAATATTCCAAAGATCAGTACGTCTCTCAACCAGTAGAAACACACTGTTCATGGTGCACTTTCAATTTTTATAAGCCCCAGCCCCCCCCTTTCGTCCCAGTTTGATCGGTGTTTGGATGTTCCGTTACAGTTAGCACCATCTTAATTAATTAGCATCACTTAACATTTATTTTATCTGTGACTAAAAGCTAACATAAATTTAGTCTGAATAATGGATTCAGATTTATCAACAGTACTTATTTTATGCAAATTCATGCTGTCTGGTATAAACTGCTCATTATAGGATATAATAGACATCAACATTTTCATTACAATTTCTAGAAGATTCTCAAAGAAAAAAATAAAATGCTGTAACTCGCACATCTCCTGCTAAACACTGTGCCAGAACTTAATCAACGACTCCGTTTATCACCTGGAAGATCTAGTCAGGAGCGAGGAGGCCAAAGCGCTGTAGATTTCAGAGCTTCCCGTTCTCTAATCACTCTCTCCTCTGGTCGGTTGCGAGCTGGGAAAAGGGATCTGATCCTCCACAGACTCGGCACACGTGCGGTTCTGAGCACCAGACATTGGCATTATTGCACTTTGTGTTGGGAGATTTGCATCTTATTATTTTGGTATATTTCACTAGTGCCGGTGTCCTGATGGCATTCCAGGCATCTGTACAATGTCTCATGTTACATTGGCTGATTTTGTTCTGTTTAAGAACTGTTCAAGAATGCGTGTTGTCATTAAAAATGTTTTTCAGCACAAACTGTGGTGCTTTTATTTATTTATTTTTTATTTAAAAGAGATATTTGCTAATTCATTTCCATCCTCTTGAGAAGTTTAGAGTAGAAGTCTATATTGTTTAGTACTTGTCCTTGCACCTCCAGGCGTGTGCACCCTGACATGGGTTTGGTCCAGGGTCTACCCCGCCCTGTGCCCTGATTCCCTTAGGATAGGCTCCAGACCTCCAGCGCCCCTGAACAGGACAAGCGATATAGAGAGATACTGAGTCAGGCTGATTGGAGTCTAGAAGACTCTTCTAGCTCACTCGCCCCTAGGACACTCATGATGGAGTCTTGTGTCAAGGAGACTTACCTAGGGACTGCCCTCTGGCCAAGTCAAGTATAGGACACCCTTTTGGTCAACTTGCAGCTAGGGGGCTTACATAGAGGAAACTTGTTTTTAACGCTGACTCACATGTAGGAGGCTTGGATCTCATCCACTCACTGAAAAGTCCCGGATCTAGGATACTCCCTCACTTCTTGGATTCTCTCAGCCAGCACATTCACGTTTAGAAGACTTTCATTTAGGAGCTACCTTTCTCACCTGACACACCGAGCAGCCTCTACTCCAGACAACTATTTTAACTTTCTCACATCCAGCAGACTCTTCTTGTCAAGCTGATCCTCATCGTCTAGCGTACTGGGAGTCGATCAACTGTTCAGTTGACTCTCCATATAGTCAACCGGTATCCAGCAGTCACTCATCATGTGGCCAGCCATGGCCACACCCAGCTGTCCCTCATCTAGCAGACTTTAATACTACTGAGTTTCATCACCTCTCACCTCATCTGACTCGCATCCACCACACTCTCATTGTTTAGCTGACTTGTTTACATCGACTCTCTCAGTCTTAGCTTACTTGAATCCACCTGACTCTCTTAAACACGCTGATTATTATCCATCTATTCAATTCAATTGAATTTTATTTGTATAGCGCTTTTAACAGTTGACATTGTCGCAAAGCAGCTTTACACAGTCAAAAGAATTAAGTTTGTATGAAATGTGAATGTGTATGAAGCAAAATGCTGCGATTTGTCCCTGTTGAGCAAGCTGAGGGGAATTGTGGCAAGGGAAAACTCCCTGAGATGGTAATGGGAAGAAACCTTGAGAGGAGCTCAAAAGGACTCAACAGGGAACCCATCCTCATTTGTATGAAAACGGATAGCAGGGATTGATCAGCACTCGTACTGTGTAAGACTGGAAGTTCAGTATAACAGGTGATGTGTTTAAATTAAATGGAGTCCAGTTTGTTCCTGGAGGTAGACTGTAGAAGTTCCAGTCCTGAACTCTCGAGAGTCTGCATCAGTCGAGGACAGGACCGTCTTCATGGTAAAGTGGAACTGTCCCCAGTCACCACACGCATCCCAGGCAGACCACACGGGGCATCCATGCGACGAGGTCTCCAATCAGAAGCAGGACGCCAGGACGAGTTAGACAGGTCCAGAGGGCAGAGGGGTCTGGATCACTGGCAGCTCAGGAGTGACCTGTATAGCTCGACAGAGAGGAGAGCAGAAGAGAAGGAGAGATGGCAGTTTGTTCTGGTCACAGTCAAACAATGTATAAGGTGAATGTATATTTAGTGCAGACTGCAAGCAGGGATTCCAGCAGGACTAACTATAACAGCATAACTAAAAGGGAGAGCCAGAAGGAAACACAGACATGAGGGGGAACTGAGATGTAAAGCAACCAATCACCTCACCGTCAACAAACCTGAGTGATCAATGAGAGTGGGGAAGACAGCATCTAAACATACCAGTTCACCAGAATACTCTACTTCCATGAGTCCCCCAGATCTGCTCCTTTACCTAAGGCTCATCTATTTACAAAAATGCTGCGCTAAATAAATAGGTTTTTAGCCTAGACTTAAACACTGAGACTGTGTCTGAGTCCCGAACATTAACAGGAAGACTATTCCATAACTTTGGGGCTTTGTAAGAAAAGGCTCCGCCCCCTGCTGTAGTTTTAATAATACGTGGTACTGACAGGCAGCCTGCATCCTTTGATCGAAGTAGGCGTGGCGGATCGTAAGACACTAACAGTTCACTCAAATACTGTGGCGCGAGACCATTTAGTGCTTTATACGTCAAAAGTAGTATCTTAAAATCGATGCGAAATTTCACAGGGAGCCAATGCAGTGTAGATAAGATAGGGGTGATGTGCTCGTATCTTCTGGTTCTAGTGAGGACTCTCGCTGCTGCATTCTGGACTAACTGAAGCTTGTTTATACACCTAGTTGAACAGCCAGACAGTAAGGCGTTACAATAGTCCAACCTAGAGGTGATAAAAGCATCAACTAGTTTTTCTGCATCATTTAGTGACAATATGTTTCTTATCTTAGCAATATTTCTAAGGTGAAAGAAAGCTATCCTGGTAATATTATCTACATGAGCTTCAAACGAAAGGCTGGAATCTATAATCACACCGAGGTCTTTAACTGTTGCACTTGATGGAACAGAAAGGCCATCTAAAGTTACAGTGTGATCAGAAAGCTTACTTCTAGCTACTTGTGGTCCAATGACTAGAACTTCTGTCTTATCAGGATTAAGCAGAAGAAAATTAATTAACATCCAATCTCGTATGTCCTGCACACACTGCTCAATTTTAGTAAGCTTATTTTTCTCGTCTGGTTTTGCTGAGACATAAAATTGTGTGTCATCAGCATAACAATGAAAACTAATACCATGTTTACGAATTATGTTGCCCAGAGGAAGCATGTAAAGGGAAAAAAGCAGTGGGCCTAAAACTGAACCCTGTGGAACACCAAACTCCACCTGAGAACATGAGGAATGGTCACCATCTAAATCTACAAACTGATAACGATCAGTCAAATGATCACAATCAAACTGAGCCACAAGAGGGCCATTCCCTTAATTCCTACTACATTTTCCATCTCTTGTAGTCTAGCTGACCTGCTTGCATCCTTATCTCATGGTTTAGCTGAGTTGCATCCACATGTCTCTCACCATCTAGCTGACTCGCTTACACCGACTCTCATAGTTTAGCTGACTTGCTTACGCAGACTCTATCACTCCTCACCTAATTTGCATCCACCACACTCACATTGTTTAGCTAACTTGTTCACATTCAACACTCAAAGTCTAGCTGACTCATATCCACCAACTCTTGTAGTCTAGCTGATCCGCTTGCATCCATCTCTCACGGTCTAGCTGACTTGCATCCACCTGTCCTTCATCATCTAGCTGACTCACTCACACCAACTCTCAAAGTCTAGCTCACTCGCATCCACCTGTCTCTCACAGTCTGGCTGGCTCACCTACACCTGTCTTTCAAAGTGTTCTCGGCTCTCGTAGTCTAGCTGACTCACCTACACCTGCCTCTGACCAGAGTAAGCAGCGAGCTGTATGAAATGCACATATCCTGAGATGCCCCAGTCTGTTTATATTGGCTGATTATTTTGGTGTAAGGGTTGGCATTACATTTTAAGAGCTGTTTAAATTGGCGAGCTCATGTCTACAACTAAACAAAATGTAGAAACATTTATAGGGTTTTTCCGCTTAGCCCACTGGAGTGTTCGCCAATCCCAAAGCTTTCCAAGTAGAGTAGAAATGCTTTTGATAATATGAATTACAAAATGTAGTTTTGTCAGAAAGTGCTTTTTCATTTAATTATTTATTAAACACTCCATTTGGAAATTAATCCATTATTTACAGTAACTGTGTTATCTATACATATATTTTTATATATAAAACTGGTAAACTCATAGAACTGTCGAACCTGAATCGACTTTTCTTTACGCTCTTCATCCTACTAGCCACACACTGTCTCATGAACAATGATTAATTTTATTGTGTAAAACATTAGCTTTTTATTCGGAGTAGAGTGCAGCAATGTACTGCATTCTCATCGACTCTAAATAGAAGTGATGTGTAAATGGTGTGAGTTTGCGAGCGCTGCTTGATTTGGTCCTGAATTAGCACTACAGCTGCGGCACTTTACTCTATTAAAGCGCGGCGCTTTCATGTGCTCCCTAATGCCAAGGCTGATTAAAACGAACAGCAGGCACTAATCCGAGATACGAGACGGTCGTTTCCCTCGGAGCGTCTCTGTATCATCGCTCTCCTCTCCGCATTTAGGGCGAGAGAGGAAATACAGCCTCGTGAGGGAAACCGCTGTAAACCTGAGCTGCCTTCACAGGCCGAGGGGTTCACTCTGAACACCAGAGCGTTTATTCAGGCTGAGAATGGATTCGAAGGAAAGAAGCTGAAGACGGTGCGACAGCTAGAACCCGTACACACCGGCACATCATGGATTGGTGAATGGAAGTAGCAGGTTTCTCCTCATGTAGATATAAAGTTGATTTGTATACTGCTTACAGAAAAATGTATTTGAGAAGAATTTTCGTTTTGAATTAGTCACTAATCATACGAAGATATTTTAAAAGATTTTACAAAAATGTATAGAATGTATATTATACGTATATTACAAATATATTATACATTATGTCTATATAGTTTTGTAATGTCTGTAGAGATAAATAGATAGATAGATAAATAGATAGAGCAATGCCATTGCTTAAAAACAAGTATAATGTTAATTAGTAAAAAAAAATCATAATGAATGATATTTCCTTTGCTAAAAAGGGAAAATGCTTTGCAGCTACATTTCTGAAAGTACACAGGTGAGGCGTGTATGGTTTTGTATCGTATCCCAGCACATTACATTTTTGCTCGTCTCCCCAATTTTAAATTAAATGATGTAGATTAAATTAAAGAAATGGCTGCAAAGTTTTTAAAGATAAAATAAAAGACAAAAACTGGTTTCTGTAACAGCATCAGCAGCGACCTCGTTTCCCCTCTCTTCTGTTCCAACCCCTCAGCATCAGCAGTAAACTAATCACCTGATCATCTGTGATCATCTGCACCTGATTCTCACTGGATCAGGACTTTCAGAATTTCAAAGATTTCAGTTCTCAACTGCACTACCACCAGTTCACCCTGTTATTAACATGTTATTAACACTGCTTTACTGGAGTAACTAACAGCCGTGCTGTACACTGTACGCTGAACATGACTAAAACTATTACGAGTGATTATTAAATACAGATGTTTTAAGGCTAGGTCGGAGAATCAGTAAACCTAATTATTATTATAGTTCAAAAACTGTTTAAAAACAAACAAACAAAAAAGCTCTTTGGGCCGAACTTAAGTAAGCAACAAAACACTGAGAGTTTAATGACTTGAAGTAAAATAATCAACAAACTAATTAAAGGTATTGCTTATTCTGTAACAGTTTGCCACTAAAATATACAGCTGATTCGTTATGTTCCTGTAATCTGGCCTGAAGATTTAAAACTCCTTCCATCTGAGTCAAATGAACGTTTCCTGTTTCCTTACTTAAAGGAAAACTCTGCGTTTTTAAGGATTGCACAGTTTTACAGTATTTGCCATGTGAATGAGATGTTTCTATAGAAACAATAATGTGTCAGAACATTAATATAAACCTGCACTATTGTCAGAGTCGCCGTTATAGAGGATTACAGTACAGTACAGTACATTACACTTAGGCATTTGGCAGACACCCTGATCCAGAGCAGCTTACTGTACATTTGTATTTTATTAGACATGTGATGAGTTGAGAGCCTCGCTCAAGGGCACCACTGGGATGGGATTGAACCTGGTACCTTCCGAACACACGCTAAGATTCAATCATATTTAACTTTGATCACACACACACACCTTTTTCCAAACCTTTTTCCATCCCTCCAAAGCCCAGTCTTTATGCTCCCAAGCAAACTGAAGCCTTTGTTCTGATGAGTCTCACTAACGATCCTAACCCTAACCCGAGTTCTCATCACATTGTGTGTGTGTTTTTACCTTATTACAGTATGTATCAGAGCAATGAGCTGATGGTGGGGTATGAACTTGGTACCATCTGAACTGTAGTCCAATGCCTTAAGCACTCAACTACACCCCTCCGCCCCGCCCCGCCCCGCCCTAGCTATGGTTTAGACTGTCTTTTTTTTTTATCACGCACCATTGCTTAGTGTTTGATCTCCATTCATGATTTTTTTTTTCCCCAACCACACATATTCTACAGAGTTAACAGTTCAACACTGTCCTTCCAGGTTTTGATAATGTCAAAATTACTCTCTAATCGTTTATTTTTTTTTTTGCTTGACGCAGCCCAATAATTTGACCCTGCTGAAATGTCGACCTTTTTTGGCATGTATGAGAAATCTTTATCATTTTAAATACATGATTTTAGGCTGATACGAGCGTGACATTGATGGAAAAATTACCTGCAATCCAGGTCATAGCTTTGCTAACTCAACTTGTCTCTTGATCCTGAAACGTTTTCGAAATTCATTTAACTAAAGATGATTTTTCAGCAATAATGCAGAACGTCAGTGTGACTGAGATTAAGGATAAAAGAAAAAAAAAAAAAAAGCCTGAGACAAGCAAAAGCAATTAACACGGGTATGCACACAGAGGAAGATTTTATTTTCTTTAGCTCATTGAGGAGCCTGTGGAGTGAATCATCATCATCATCATCATCATCATCATCATCATCATCATCATCATCATCCTGAAGTCTGAATGCAGTCATGTTAACCGTCCTTTCAGTGAGTTTGGCATCTGGATCTGAACAACCGTGATGTATTGAAAGCAAATACAGCGCATATAAATTTCATTTGATTGTCAGAACATTCCGTTCTGCGTGAACATGTTTGATTTTTTTTCCCCTTTGTGTTTTATTTTACAGATAAATCAGACAGTACACGAGGAAAGTGTTGAAAAATAATACTGCAACAAGAGGACGTTGGATTTCATTTACAGTCCACAGCAAAATTAAGGCAAATCTAAAAAAAAATTAATACAAAGCAAACAAACTTTATACAATTTTCTTAGAATTACCTCACACACAAAAAAAAACCACACATTGGGAAAGAAACAATTTTCATTTATAATATTTTTTGGATTAAGGGCCATATTTATTTATTTGTTTTTTCATAACTCAAGGATCCAAATTATGTTGCATAAATGTTTTTTTTTTCTTTTTTAATGTTCCATCAATCATATTATCACAATAAAAAATAAATACTCAATGTATTTTAAATAAGGTCCAGGTGATATATATTACGATTATACTGTTCTCAGGATTTGGGGAATGGGACATACTAGCGCTTTACGATACATTAAAAACTTCTAAAACTTTAGCCATTCATAAATCACCATTTCCTCTTTGTATAAATTAAAGGAACAGAATTATTATGAAATGACTTTCTCTGTTTTTGAGTTTCTAGTATATATTTTTTGGCAAAATAAGGAAACTACGTAACGCTACATTGCAGGTAGATCTGTAGGTGTATTCAGGATAACTACTTTTTACTAAATTAAACCCTGATAACCAGATGTGGTTTGTATCTTGATGAAAAAAGTACCTCTCTCTCTTTTTTTTTTCTTTTTTCTTTTTTTTTTTCTCCGAGACCGCCAGCATGACTGACAGGTTAAATTCCACTTTTTGGCTTCAGTCCCTTCATTTAGCGTGTGCAACTGAAATTTCCCACTGTAATTAATGTTAATTAGAGCCTGGAAATGCGGAGCACTGTGGCAAGACCATGACAAAGTGTCATTAATTGGCTGCCAGATTCACTAAACCCACCTGTCCGATGAATGGAACTCTCGTGGGGCAAGCTTGAGTTTTTGTTTTGACTTTTTCTTTCCCTTGAAAGATGATTTTAACCAGCGCACGGTGCTAATCCTGGCAACTTTGCCAACAACATCACTACAATGAGCAGAATTACTGATGGTACTGATGTTAACGCACTTACACAGACACATACACACCGAAACAAGTCGAATTCTTTTCCATGTCTGTTGTAGCCAGTTTGCTCGAGCAAATGTCGGTCGGACTTCATCCTCAAGCGGCGACGGTTGACAGTCAGTGTGGCACACGACACCTTCGATATGAACCAGTCTTGAACACGGTTCTCTTTTAATTAGAGCTGACCATGTGCCCATCATTTCACTGACATGAAAAGCAGACGTTTTTCCAAAGCACATGCTAATGGCGCTGCCTGATGTGGAACATCTGGACTGGTTTTTAATTGTGTCTGATATATACGCAGTGCATGTGGTACAGACGAGGAACTCAGTGCTGCAGGGTCAGAGTCAGTTTGGGCCAAATCTGGAAGAAACTGTTTTAGGAGTTCAGGCCAAGTTTTCTTTCTGAGATACTTTAAATATGTTGTGCTGTTGGTTGCGGCCAAGCTTTCGACCGCGTGTTTGAGTCAATTCTGGGTTTACGGGCGAAGGTTGTGAACATGTCAGTCTGGGGGTTCGAGCCAATTTTAGTCTCTGAGATACGTAAATAATTTTGGCCATGTTAGAAGATAGTCAGTCCATGTTTGGTTAGAATTTGGTTTCTGGGTTTGGACCATGATTTTGATCCCTGAACAGATCAAAGCCAAGCCACAAGATCGTGACAGATTTTGGACCGACTTTTCTTGACTTTGGGATGAGAATTATCCTACGCAGGAGATGGAGCAGTGACTTCAGGAGATGGTTTGTTTGGTGAGTAACAGGCCTGGTTTGGGCTGAATATTTGGCCCAGGTTGGTTTGAGTCAAATCCGAGGGCTGAGTTTATCCTGTCGAGGCATACGGTGTGTCGCTGTGGTAATTATAATCAGGACAGATTTTCTGCACCAGTTTATAGTCGATGCTGTAAAAAGAGATGTAGATGCATATGACCTTAAATGGTTTGGAGCACAGCCATGAGACGTGACTCTGCGTCTGCTCCTGGTAGCACGTTTTCGAGACGTCGAAGCCACACATCCCTGATTTCTTGTTCCGGTCGGTTTTCTCGTACTCGACACGACAGTTGAAGGATTTGGTGTCCTTGTTTTCCACAGTGCTCTGTTGTGCCATTTCAAACTCCACCACTTTGGAAGGAGGGACCAAACTCACGGAGACGTTGCCCAAGCCGGTGGAGTTGTGCCGGAAGTAGACGCTGAACGTTCCGTTTCCGTGATCCACTATCTTCCCGGTGATCAGGAGGTTCAGCTTCACTGTCTTGATGTTGGAGTTGAAATCTCCCCAGCCGAACATTTTCTTGAACTTTCCCGTCTTCACTATGGGCCTGCGTTTAGTCCTGCTTTGCGCCTCCCCGACAGCTGTCTGGTTAGATAACCAGTCCCATGAGTCCTCTATTTTTTCCAAATATGTCATCTGTCTCATGCTGCTCTTGAGAGCACGGTATCCTCTAGAGAACAAGCGCAGAGGGTTCGGCATGCGACTGCTCGGCCCTTTGGGGGAATCGTTGCCCTCATTATCACTCTCTCCCCAGTCCATGATGCCCAGCTCGGGAATTTGCAGACGCCTGCATGTGACCTTCAAGAAAAGAAAGAGAGAGAAAAAACAAGACACTGTAAGCGTTAGAGCATGAACTCCCACTAGGAACTATTTACTCTTGAATCAAGCATGAAATTAACATGAAAAGTGAAATAGGCTGGAAAATCCAGGGTTCAGTTTTCCTGTAGAAAAAAGAACACTTTAAAAAGTATTATTATAAAATAATGAATTAGGCAGATACAAGGGGAAAAAAAAAGCCCTCACTTTATTAGCTTTCTAGTAATGTAGCGAAATTAAACCACATTCTACACATCAACCGGATACCATTATATGCTGTTTGTTCTAGGATAGGTTTGTTCCTTTAATTAATAAACACATTTCCACAGCGAGCAGCCTATCAATCACTCCTTTTTGCATAAAATCATTACGATATCCAGGGAAACGACTCGCAACCCTAGACGACAGACTCAGATCTTACAAATCACAAATTAACTTGGCCGAATTGTACTCGAGGTGAATATTTGTAGTTGATTAAACAAAGCAGGCTGGGTTTTTAAAAAAGTCACCATTTCAGAAGGGTCAAATTATTGGGCTGCATCAAGCAAAGGAAACAACAAGAACTTTGAAATGACTGGAACTGTGTTGAGACCGCTTCAATACATTATCAAAACCCGGAAGGATAGAGCTGAACTGTCAACTATTTGGAAGAAATGTGGTTGGAAAAAAAAAAATCATGAATGGAGATTTAACACTTAAACACTTGGTGAAGTTACATGGTAAAAAAAAAAAATCAACGGTAAAAACAAGAGCTCTATTTAATAATAAAATTAAGAGCATTTGTGTGTCCATTGGAAAACCACTTGTTAGTGAGACTCATCAGAAAAGTTTGTTAGGGATCATAAAGCCTGGACTTTGGTGTGATGGAAAAAGGTCATGTGACCTGATGAGTCCAGACTGAGTCTGTTCCAGAGTGATGGGCGTGGTCAGGGTGAGAAGGGAAGCGCTGTAATGAAGCGACGCTCCCATCATGCATAGTGTCCACTGTACGAGCCTCTGGAGACAGTGTTCTGATCTGTGCTCAGGTCGAGACTCAGCAACGTCATGTGGAGATAAAATGAAGTATAGTAAGCTGAGTTCACCACTGAAACGGGTCTGAGGCATGACTCCACTAGACCGCTGAAGGTACAATACGCTGTGGTGTCTGTCACCAGGAAGTTAGCAGCAGATCCTTTAAGTGCTATAAGCTGCAATGTTTTGACTCCATGGTGCCTCCTTTTTGCCCAGCGCACTCCGTGGAGTCTCGATCTGATTGGGATCTGGGGAACTTTCAGGCCGACACAACAACATTGAACGCCTGCTAAGCTCCATACACAGCAAGCTGTGATGCACTGATCAGAGTGACTGACCGGAAGGTTGACCAGCAGAACACTGTCTGCTTCACGGTCCTGTAAAACGATTGAGAAGCTGGGATATTTGAATAATAAAGAACTTTACACTGTGCAGTAATGCACACGTGAAGAGTAAAGGATGGACTTAGCCATAATGAACTATTCCTTAGCAATTATTGGGATTGGGACAGTGTTGGGACAGTGTTGGGACAGTGGCGTATAAATGAACACGAGTAAGACTCGCAATTCAGCTGGGACAAAAATAATTGGACAGTAATAAATATTAGACACAAAAATGATGGCGTGTCTCGAGTAGCCGGTGAGATGCAATGAAGAAGAAGCAGCCTTTATTTGCATTGATATCGTGTGCAACAAAATTAGGAAAAATGCCCAAGCCGCATTGCTGCGAGAGCTTTTAGGAGCCACGCTTTCACGGTTTCGTTTTCATTGTGTCGTTTTCAGCTCGTTTGTGTAGCAAGAAGGATCAATAATGAGCTTCTAATTCAGGGGTGGGAGAGCGCGCTAACGGAGAGACGGGGGCTCTGGCTACGACTAAATTAGGAAGAAAAAAATAATAAGAAAAAAAATATATAGACACATAAAGTCAGTAAAACTTTCATAACCACTTCCCCAATTAAAATCTTTAAACACAACTGTAATAAGAATGATTTAATCCAGCGACTGAGCACTAAAGTCTTGCCTGAATCGACATTATAGGGCGTCCCGGTATATGAAAATAAGCATCAGCCAATCAATAAGAAAGAAATGTGTTTCTACTTCTGTAATAAATACTGTAAGATATAATCCGAATCATGGCCTCAGATTAATTGATGAATTTCTTACTGGCAGAATGAATCGTGGAAACATCCTGGTGTTTTTAAGACAATAAATGATTCCTCAGTCTGTCTGTCTATCTGTGTTAATAACTGCCTCTAAACTCATTACAGAAAGTCTGCAAAGCACAAATAGTCGGACCATAAGCCCTGCAATCAGGCTGCAGCCATCCCACACACCAAATAACTTCGCTTTCTTTTGCTCTGGGACGTCAAGTTCTGGTCCACTTAAGATAAAGTCGTAATAATTTGTAGAAATAATCCAAACTTAGTTTTATTGGTAATTAGCGGCGCCTGCCGTCCCAAGGCACAGCGGAGGGGATCATTTGCTGCGGCAGATGTGAAAGCTTTAAGTAGGGCTGTTTGAAATCGCGCACACGCACACACACACACACACACACACAAACATCGCTGTGCTAATTACGCATTTTGCTGTAAGCTTAATTGAGTCATATGCGAATTCGGTCTGCTGAGCCGCGCGCTCGTTGCTAACGTTACCCTGTAAAATCATTGGAACGGGGGCAGAGCTCTGCAGAAGCAAGATAACAAAAACCTTAGCATATAATCTGTACGTGCGAGAGAGAGGGTGTGTGTGTGTGTGTGTGTGTGTGTGTGTGTGTGTGTGAGAGTATGTGCATGCAAGCCTATAGTTGCTCATAGGTTGTGTTTTTATCACCGAAAGCCTTGTTCACCTCAGACACACCTGTGCAAATGATGCGGACAGGCCATAATGACCCGGCAAATTGAGAGCTCTGCGTTTAATGTGAAATCGATGAACTGAAGGGTCGCATCATTTATCAGTCCCCACACAGCCTAATTAACACGCCGCGTCCGTGGAAATAAATAGAGAGAGAAGATAATGAAAATGGGAGAGAGAGAGAGAGAGAGAGAGAGAATTTTTTTTTTTAACATTACATTTAGTCCCGATGAAATGGCTCGTGAGCCGCCAATCGATTCCATATGTTGACTTCATTTCGAAACAGGAAGTCAGTTGATTGAACTGTTTAACTGATTTATCCAACAGGAAATAACATTCTGGATATACGCTACACCGCCACACAATCCGGACACGCTTAGCGGTACGCTAGTGAACGAGCTGAATATGAAGAAGAGTCAAGAGTTTGATGAGGAACGCTTATCCAGTGCCGGAGGATTTCTCACAACGAGAGTTCAGGGTCGTCACCAGGAGACGTCCGATGCGTCCGATGGTAAATAAAGTCATATTCCAGTTTCTTACTGAAGGAAACGACCGGAGACGGAGTCTCATTCACATCACTGCACATTCACACAAACTCCGAACAGTTTAGACTTAGAGAAGAGGAAAAGAGACTGTATGGAAAAACTCGAAAAATATCAGATATACAACATTTAAAGGTCCAATATTTTAGTTCTTCGTCAACAAGCTACCGTAAGTCTCAGAGCCCCACCTGTACAGTGTGTGTGTGTGTGTGTGTGTGTGTGTGTGTGTGTGTGTGTGTGTATACCCCTCAGGTGCTCCTACATTTTTTTTTCATACATGAATCTTCCTTTATTTCTTCTACTTAAAATGCACCATTTCAGTGTCTCCAGTATGTAAATCAGCTTGCGCTGATCCACGCCCCTCTGGAGAACAGCAGAGCTGAGCAACGAGACGGAGGAGGGGTATTCGTATATGAGGTCACATCAGGAGGGAAATCTAATTGCCTTAATTAATTAAGCCTGATCAATACAACAAACAAACAAACAACGGACAAAAACAAACAGACAAACAAAAAAAACAAACAAACACTGGGAATGCTGCTACTGTAGAGCAGGAAATGCCCTGAGGATGAATAAACACCGTTCGCTCTGAAAGTACTGGAGCAGTGATGTAAAGACGATTCTTTTCTTTCTGTTGTACATCTAAGACATTAAAGAGCTCGAGATCAAAAGATAATTGAGCTTTCATTTACGGATATTTGCATCCAGATCTCTTAAACAACCTAGGACATGGGAGGTGAACAAAAGTATAGGAACAGAGTGTCTTTATGTGAACTAAAGTAAATAGCACACAATGACTGGTTGCGTATCATCGCTTGTAATAACAGCATCCAGCCGGTGAGCCAGTGACATCACCAAACTGCTGTGTTCTTCTTCTGTCTGATGTTTTTTCCAGACAGTTTTCTATCTTCAGTCTCTTCTTCAGGAGATGTTCGTTTGGGTGAAGATCGCGGCCAGCCTCAAACCTTCCACTTTACCCCCCCGATGAAGTCCTGTGTTGTGTTATGTTTCTGTACACTTCTGCTGCTCCATCTGCTCCGATGTTCCAGAAGCAGCCGTTCAAGACCATGTCATGACAACTCGTGTCTCCACTGTGCGTCACCTGTGAGCTTGTGAGCAGATCGGTTCTGTCTTTTGGCCTTCCCATCACTTTGGTAGATGCTCATCTTGCTTCCAGCCCTTTTGTGGCTCGTTCCAGGATATAGTTTTGATTCTAGTCTGACCTTCTGACTCGCACTGCTGGTGAGAGTTTGTATTTCTGCACTCAAAGTCGTCTTCGAATGCTGGATTGTGAGACCTTCATGATGGCGCCTGGAGGTTCTTGGTGACGTCACTAACGGTTGTTTATGGTTTCCTTATCAGATCTTACAACGTTTCCGTCATCAGCTGATGTTTCCTTTTGTTGGTAAACCAGTGGCTTCTTTCTTTTTCAGGACATTTCAAAGTGTTATGGATCTGATCAAATCTTCTTAGCCCCAAAATGGCTCGGATTATGGGAAACCATTAGGGTCAAACTTGGTCATATGATGAAAAAAAACATCAAAGCATTAGAACTTCTAGATTAATCACGTGCGTTAACGTGTTAATATTGACAGTCCTAGTTTAATCTTAGGCTTCCTAAATCATCGTCTTCCCGATCAACGCCTGAGTCTGATTTGTGCCTGTGTTTCAGTTAGGTGTGTCTCTGTACAGTCGTGCTCTCCTTGGCTTGGATTATTTTAATTGCCCCGATTCACTGGTGCTGATGTTGCTGTGAGGTGAGGAATTTTGACTGGAGGCATCAGCATACAGATGAGGTGTTATGTCCCCCGAGTCCCCGCGTGAGTCTTTAGTTCCAAGTCGACACAGCGTGAGACGTGACTCAAGGTGAGACATGAGGGGAGATAAAACTCTCGCCCTGTCACATGAGCAGGAGTGTACCTCACACAGACTGGAGGAGGGATTGGAGAACTGGAAAGTTTTTGCTAACACACACACACACACACACACACTTAGTGCCCTTTAATGTACACTCAGTGGTGTGTATGGGGAAAGTTAGACACTGACGCAGCTTGTTCGGGTAAAAAAAGGTAAAGCTCGGCAAGGTCTGCTGGAGGAGAGCGGCGGGGAAGATTAATTAAGATGGCTTTAGTTAATCTGAAGCGCTGGGCTGCGGGCGAATTCGACTTTCCTCAAAACAGAGAACATTTCCACCATAACCTTGAAATTTCTGAGAAAAGAAAAAAAAAAAAAAAAATTCAGCATTTCCACTGTGCAAGCATGAGCGTGACCAAACAGCAATGACAGAAGGAAAAATGAATAGCTGTAAAAGTGCAGGTGTAAATACATAATCACTCACAGGTGTGTGTGTGTGTGTGTGTGTGTGTGTGTGTGTGTGTTTCTGTAAATAATGTATTAAGAAAACTACTCCACCACCACAAAACTCATGTCAGTAATTAACTTTCTCGAATCACTTTTAAATAATTATTTCAATATGTAATCAATATTATTATGCGCCACTTTATTAGGTTTTCTGTTTAACATTTAAAAATTTTCACCTTAACAACTGAAATCTTGTCAGTAATTCTCCTCGGAATATGACATATTTCCGGCGTACAAGCGACCGAGCAGAACTAAACGCAGGCGAAGTCACGCGTACGGCGACGAGACTCGCGTCAGTGTAAAGCCAAGTCAAGCCAGTTTACTTACTTTTTGTAGTTTTTTTTTTTTTGCATTTTTCTGCGAGATTTAGTGAAGACAAAGCACCGTGTGTCCCAAGAATTTCATCAAGAAGAAAAGGGAGTCGCTTTCAGTTTGTTTTTTAAAGCAGTCGGTGCCGAGAGGAATCATGAATTAAGGTTAAGTGAGGGTTAATGTCTGTTAATTTCATATTTTACTTAATTCTTTTACTTTTCTAAATGTTTTAAATGTTTTTATTTGCAATAATATGATTATAATGTTGGAAATTGGTAATATTTGAATTCTTAATAAGAATCAGTTTTTCATTTTAATTTGCAATAAGAATGTATTACATATAACTTAAATATAATTTACCAATATTGTAGACAGGGTGTTTATTTATTTATTCATTTATTCATTTATTCATTTATTCATTTATTTATTTGGTTTTACATTCTGTAAGTAGTTGGTTATTTTTCTACTTAAAATCCATTTATTTATTTATTTATTCTTTGTTCCTTTTTAGCGATCGTGTGAGCGGTGCTCCGTCTCCTGACTCGACAGGTTATTTTACACCCTGACAGGGAGAGGTCGTCGCCGTGGTGACCTGCCCAAGCCCAGGAGACGGTTATTAAAAGTCAGCGCGGTCCCGCAGGCAGAGAAAAAGATGATGCCGCTGCAGGAGTGTGTTTTTCACGCTGTCGTTTCATTTCAGCCACAGGCTACAATTTCTGTTCGCCGATCAGATCAGCACCATTCCTCTCTGACGCGGTCTCTTCCCGTCTCCCTCGGCTTCTCTCTCCTGACGTCCCGTGATGAGGGATTCGGTCAGAGTGTTTAATTAACGTCAGGAAGATGTTTACCGATAGAGGCAGCTAATGACCGATCGGGCCTGACCGATATATTGATTCGCTGAAATGAAGCGATGTTAAAATTTTATGGAAAACATTCGATGATCATGTGTCGTATTACAGGAGAGAGAAAAAAATAAAAATCAAATGTGTGTGGAAGTTTTAATTTCACCGCCGATCTGGTGATTCAGTGCAGGTTTGGTGTGTAGGAGGAATCTGCCACACGGCGGCTCTGCAGTGAGGAAAAAAAAAAATACTGCTTTTTTATTTTTATTTGACTCCAAAACAGCTTGATGGGGAAGTGAACAATTAATCTTACTGTGTTTGTGCCGTGACACTGAAGGTGTGTGTATTGTCATCTAGACAGAACTGAACTCTGGAACATGATTTATAGGGCCGAGCATGTTGTCCTGGACGTCTCGTAACGCTCGCTGCGTCTTAAATCATCGTTCACTGTTTACTTCACAGACAGCGGCGAGGCAGATGGTGGATTGTGACCAGCGACTGTTCAGGAAGCAGCGCGAGTCGCGTGCGATTCCATAAACAGTGAATTCAAAAGAGCCACAAAAGCAATTAATGATTTCATGTAGGAATTTAACACAACATGCTCTCAGTGGCATGAAACGTAAAAAAAAAAAAAAACATTCTTTGCTTACATTGATATATGGAGTGACTTAAAAAAAAAAAAAAAAACATTGTGGTATAACTCCGCCCTTTATTTCCCACCACTTAAAGTTTAAAGGGGTCAGGGGTAGCTCAGTGGTTAAGGCATTGGACTACGGTCCGGAAGGTCCCAGGTTCAAGTCCCACTACCACCCTGTTGTCCCTGTTGGGTCCTTGAGCGAGGCCCTTAACCCCAACTGCTCAGATGTATAATGAGATAAAAATGTAAGTCGCTCTGGATAAGGGCGTCTGCCAAATGCCTAGATGTTTAAAGATTGTGAGTCAGAGTCTAACTCCGCCCTTTGTGTCCCACCTCAAAATGTTTAAAGGACATACGGGTACTTTGAGATTTTTTCCTAAAGGCATGTAGGTATTATGATGCTCCTTAGGCTCCGCCTCTTACAATCACAAAGGTTGTAACCAGTGGCGGCCGGTCAATACGGGGCGCCGGGGCGCCGCCCCCCCACCCCCCTTAAAGTTAGGCTGAGAGGAATGCCACTTTAACATGTAATTATTTAACATGATAATTATTTATTTTAGTAATGAAATGAAGTCATTTAGTCACAATATTCCGAGGTATTTTTCTTAAAATAATTTATTTTCAATAAAAAAAAAATAAAAAATCTTAACTGTATTACGTTCATTTGTGTTGGTGTACGCGGGGCGCTGAGCAAACGAGTGTCTATGTAGACATGTATGTACGTTTTTGAAAAGCATGTGACCTGAGGCTGAGCTCTGGTTGGATTTTGTCAAATCATCCTTGGGGCGGAGCTCTGTGTGCGCCCTGAACCCTCCCACTTTTGTTCTTAGCGAATCAATATTGTTTCAATATTGCAATCACCTGATGAATAGCTATTTACAGGCGAGTATTAAAAGTTGAATTTTAATTTTGTTTGTGCCCCCTCCCCAAAAAATTGCACCAGCCGCCACTGCTTGCAACATGATTTAACTTTGCCCTTTAGGCCCCGCCTCTTAAAGTTTAAACGTCATGGCATGGTACAGTATAACTCGACCCCTTTAGGCCCCACTTCATTGATTATTTTTTTTTAACCTATCCCTGGTATAACCTGGTATAGCCTTTTAGACTCCACCTCTCAGAGAGGAAAAGTTTTATACTTGTATGTCTTTAATCTGTTAAACCCCTTTACTATTGAGCTTTATGGTTGTAGGCAGCGACTGTGACTTGCAACTTCTCCCCCCCCTCTCTCTCGTGTCAGAGTTTGAGGGCGTGTTTTTTCAGCAGCGAATTCGGGGCGAGGCTCAGGTGTAGCGGGAACACGAGACATCAGTAATTAATCGGAGCTTTGACGGCTGAGAGCAGGATCACGCACCGAAACCATCACCATCACTCTTCATCAGTGGCCTGACACGCCGGCTGAGCTCAGTGGACTGCACCGCTCACGAGTGTGTGTGTGTGTGTGAAAGCGAACTCCCAGCCGTCGTTAGCACTGCTAACACACCGCACCATTAACCCTCCTGTAGCTTCCACTACTTAACAGTGATTGCTGTGTCCCGTCATCCCGGGCTGTCTCCTTACATTTCACAGCCGTGATATTGAAGTTCTACTCGCCAATGGAACAGAAATGATGCGCCAACAAACTTTCCATAACAAATACTTTCCACAACGTTCAACGCAAATATGAATAGGTAAAAACATCGCCAATCGAGGGCGGGCAGAAGGACTGGTGACTGCAGTCTCTCGATAGTTCAGGACTGGAGTTTCCTACAGTCTACCTGAGCCTCCAGTAACCAACTGGACTCCATATGAACTTAAACACGTCTCCTGTTCTACTGAACCTGCAGCCTCCTGACACACAGTATGAGTGCAGATCAAATCCCTGCTCTCCGTTATCACCCGGATGAGGATGGGTTCCCTGTTGAGTCCGGTTCCTCTCAAGGTTTCTTCCTGTTACCATCTCAGGGAGTTTTTCCCTCAGCACCGTCGCACTCGGTTCATTCATCGGGGACCATCTGATCATTCTGACTCACACACACACTCACGTCTCATAAACACTTCCATAATTTCTTTTGATTGTTTAACGCTGCTTTGCGGCAATAGCTGTTGTTAGGAGCACTATATTAAATAAATAAATAAATAAATAAATAAATAAAAATATATAGAGAAATTTTCTTTCTACTCTCAGAACCGTGTACGATCAAAAGTCTTGCTTTGACTTGCACAATTCACTTTTTTCGCTTTCCTCGTGTCAGATGACACACCTGCGCGCACCCCAACACACACACACACACACACACACACACACACACACACACACACACACACACACACACACACACACACACACACTCATGCTCATCACCCTTTACTGATGTTTGATTTTACATTTGACACGTGGACAAGATAATGATTTATAACCTCACTGTCAATCTGCTGTCTTACTTTGGGTCAAGAGTTTTTTTTTTCTCACTGTAGGTCTTCATAATGATTTTTTTTTTCCTGCTTCAATCATGTGGGATTTTTTTTTTTATTTGTTATTTTTAATTTTTTTTGTAAAAAATACTTTATGACAATATATATTTAAAGCGATCCCATGTAATGAAAACTACATTCACTTTAACCCGCTGTGGACCTTCATTCGCTGCAGTCATTGGGTCAGACTTGCTATTTCTCATCGCTTAAGAACTTTTTTTTTGTTTTTTTTTTCCTTTTTATTAAGAAAATGAGCATGACTAACCTGACAGTAGATCAGCATTTGCATCACTAATGTCTAGTTAAGACGCATCTACACATTGCACAAAGCTGTACAGGTTTAAGCCGAGTTTATCCTCCAGTCTTGAGCACAGGTGACGGAATGCGGCCAGCGGAGATTCAATTACTTTGTACCAAATGTGAAAATGAAATGGAATGAAATGAAATGTCCACGTCACGAGCCACCCTGTAAGGTTTAAGATGCAGTTCTGCCATTACGTTACCAGTCACGTGCTTGTTGCTGTTTACTGTATTTCATGACGCCTTTTTCATCTCTTAATCTTTATTTCCCATTCCCTGCTCGCGTGCCTATTTTCTTATGAACCATTAATTCGACAAGTTTATCTCATCGCCGTGTAAATGTCATGCTGTAGCACGGCACGAATCCGCTGATGACAGAAGAAAAGATTTATGAGCCTAGTCTCCAAGAAGCGCGCGTCCCAGTCTGTTAATCATAACGAGGACCTGCTAATAAGGACGCGAAATGACCGTGTACATATTAAAGTGCTGAGCGGCGAAAGATGACATGACACGATTATACTGTGTTTGATAACGAGTTAATGAAAGCGTCTCTGCGCTGAAGGCTTGGGGAACTTTGTGAATGTGTGTGTGTGTGTGTGTGTGTGTGTGTGTGTGTGAGTTTGTGTGAGATCTTCCAGCGCTATCCTCGCTCAGCAGGTGGAAGTTATCAACACGCCAACACCTCCATAATCCCATTACAAAGATCTGACGCGTGCTCCGAGCTGGCTGAGGTGTTCGACTCGCTCTCAGATGGAATAACAGCCGCCAGAAATGTGACGATGCAGCGGAAAAAGTGTTGAATTTGGGAATTTGATTGGTCAGACGGTTGGTATCTAACAGAAGCTGCGACAGCAGCGCAGCTGCAAATCACAGGTTTCTATGAATGCACAGTTATCGTCATAACTGTTGTTTGTACATCTGGAGGATAAAAGCATGTCCTCTAGACGGCGCGTCACAGCAGAAACATCTGTCTCTTAGGCTTCCATGTTGAGGAGTGAAATGTTTAGCATTCGTGTCATGTCCCGTGACAGCATGAACGTGACCTCTGAAAACCAGTAAACTGTGCAGCCATCCTGCGCAGAGTCATTTCACCCCTTACAGATCAATCGAACATTTATGAGGGGTGTTCAAGTCAAACCGGGACTTTTGATTGTACAGAATAACAGAACACGGTCCCGAGAGTAAAAACTCACCTTTATTTCTCGATATAATCCCCTGATACACTAATGCACTTCTCCCAGTGTGTCACTAGAGCTCGGACACCATCAAGGTAGAAAGCTTGTTCAATACGCCGGAGCCGTCATCAGACTGCCTGCTTCAGGCCTCCCAGGAACTCCAGGAACAGTACAGTCAGGACTGTACGGCGGATGTGGCAGTAACTCCCAGCTGCGTTCCTGCAATGTGAAAGTGGTGCTGGTGAAAGATCACACAGACAGAAGCGTCTCTTGCACAAGTTGTCGACGTTGATTTTCAAGGATCGTTGGCTCCACTCGCTTGAACGCTCAGGATGTTCACGACTGCAGTGAGCTCAGAGCCGCCTCGGCCACGATCGTCGCTCGTGGACGTACGCCTTGCCTTCGCCCGCCGCGAAGAGTCTCATCACCTTACCGTGCTCGAAGACGATGAACCGCTTTCATGCCTTCATTCATCAGAAATTTTTATCACAAGTCTTGGTTTGACTTGAACACCCCTCGTATGTTGCAACTGTTATAAATGACAGAGCAACAAAAGCCTAGATATGATCTCTGAAGAGAATCGATGGCTAGGAATGGTCCTTTAAAAGCATGGGATGTGGAAACGCAGTGTGGGCCGCGACCTTTCCCGGGAAAACTGCTCTGGTCAATGCCCCAAAAAGTACACACTCTGTGATGTTAAAGCTACTGTATTTATAACATAGACTAGCCAAAAGAAAAGTTGCAGTTTAAAAAAGACCTGCTTCATGCATAGACGATAACTAAGGAGAAAAAGACTGATGCTGAAATGTCTAAAACCGGGTTAAGAACTGTCCAACTGTCTCACAGACCACATGTGATCAGAAAAACATCCTGGATGAGTGGGATCAGCGGTGACTTTGGTAAAAATAAATAGATAAAAAGTCAGTAGGAAATTAGAGCTATGTTTAATAGTGAAAGTAAGATCATTTCCACACACACACACACACACACACACACACACACACACACACAATGTGATGAGAACTCACAGGATTGGGACTAAACAGCTGTGTGTTCATAATAAAATCTCTTGTTAGTGAAACTCATCAGGAAAAAGCCTTCAGTTTGCTCGGGAGCATAAAGCCTGGACTTTGGAGCGATAGAAAAAGGTCATGTGACCTGATGAGTCCAGACTGAGTCTGTTCCGGAGCGATGGGCGTGGTCAGGGTGAGAAGGGAAGCGCTGTAATGAAGCGACGCTCCCATCATGCATAGCGTCCACTGTACGAGCCTCTGGAGACAGTGTTATGATCTGCGGTCGCTTCAGTCGCTCAGGTCGAGACTCAGCAGCGTCATGTGGCGATGAAATGAAGTCACATGACCACCTGAATGTACCGAATCACCAGCACATCACGTCTATGGAGGTTTTCTTCCCATATTCCATTTACACACACGAACTGGACACCACAGTTTACAAATTACTTTCTGTTCAACAAATTGAACAACACCAACAACTCTGCGATGACAATATAATTCAACAGCATTTTTTTCCTGATATTTTTTTTTTTACATTAAATCAACGGATCATATAAATGGATCCAAAGCCATTAACCATTAAAGCCCGACTACAGAAACACCTCATCTTTAACGAACACCTCCTTCGTGTTTGTTTTACTCATTTGTACCCAAAATGTGCGACCTCATTGCTTGGGAGGTGAAAAAGCTTTTGATGTCACTTAGCGCTGAAAAGTTAAACTGTGATGAGGGGAGAAAAAAAACACCTTCCTACAAGGTTATGTGTAAAATGTGCACCGAAAAGAACGAGGGGAAAAAAAAAAAAAAACTGTTGAGAGTGAAAGCAGACTTGAAGTGTAAAAAAAAAAAAAAAAAAAAAAAGAGCGAGCGATTACTTTGTGATGTTTTTGCAGCACAGTTTCCCTACAACAAAAGAGTGTGTAAATACACCCACAACACAAAAACATAAAAAAAAAAATATTGATAGTATTAAAGTGCCATCCTTGTGTGTGTGTGTCGTGTTTGAAGAACATCAGGCAGAAGGAGAAGAAACACTTTCTAATCCGAGCACCAGCGCTTCAAGATTGAGGAGTGTGTGTATGTGAGCATGTGTGTAATAAAGGGAAGAGGGTGTGAAAGGAAGAGACGCCTGGTGAAAGAAATGATGATTGCGTGCTGAAGACAGCAGATGATTAAGGAAAGCGTAGAGTTTATTCCTCTGTTATCTCCACTCCTGCGTTTCCAGTTACGCGCGTTGGAGATCTAATTAAGAAGCAAAGATATTTTGGTCTTATCAGCTTCAACACACACACACACACACACACACACACACACACACACACACACACACACACACACACACACACACACACACACACGAGAGAGTGTTCTCTCAATTCATAGTAAAAATCAAAGGAAGGCACTAACATGGTCAATTTTTGTCATAACACAAACATTACTGCGCAATAGATCCACTTTATGTCCCATGTCATGGTATGAAGCAATTATAAAGACATCGAATGAGTTTTTTTAAGCATCGCATACTTCAACCAAATGGTAGAGATGGCTCAATCAAGTTCAACACATGTTCTAATCCGATATACAGTAATAATGTCACCAGAATGTTAAACGGTTACATTGTATTCACTCCTATCGGCTCAGTAATTAACATTAACATTCTACCTAACACTGGACACAAAATTTTCCCGCAGTGCCCTCTGACTGATCACATGACCCGCCTGACCTGACCTGACACACCGTCGCTGTATTTACGCTGTGGATTTATAACTCGGCTGTGTCCATTCCGGCTCCTCGGGTGCCGTTACAGGCCATCAATCGCGTGTTATTGATTTTATATTAACGGAGATGAAGGTCATTGACAGTGACACGCTTTTAGACACCGAGATCAATGTGGTGATGAATATTTCCCGCAGCCTGTGAAATATAGAACTAATCCAATTTGTAAGGTAAAAAGGAGAACAGTCGTGCGCTACGGGCTGAGACCCTGTGTTCACGTTAGAACCTGTCATGTGATTAATTTGATCTTATAAACAATATTCATTCTGAGAGAAATCCTATTGGATATTCCAGACTAATAAACGTTTTTATTTTAAAGTAATAAATGGTAGCATTTTTATTGTTTGCAGTTTAGTGTACTTGTTTTATGGGTTTTGCCACTTTTAGTGTTAGCAGTGATTATAATCAAAAGTTGAATTAAATAAATTTTTTTTTGTTGCCACCTTTCTTAATAATGATTAGGATGCCAGGTTTCTTTAGTTACTTTAACACTGCAGAAATATGTATCTAGTATATATCTAGCAAGTGAAATATTCTTGAATCTAGCCAAACTAATTTATCCCTTCTTTAAAAAGACGTTACAACAAACCAAATAAAAGAGTATTAATCTTATTTCTAGTTATTCGTTACTAAAATTGTAAGTGATAGATTTTTTTTTGCTTTATTACCCACAAATTTTGCTTGTTTCTTTCAAGAAAAAAATACCTAAAACTGGCAAAATTATCTGCCAAAAGAGCAAGATTTCTTTTTTTATTAAAATGTTAGTACAATTTGATTAGAAAGGAGCTTCATAATCTTGGCTTGGTGTAATGTTCTTGTAATAAATTATAGAAAATTTTACTTTATTTAAGATATTTTTACTGGCTAAGATGTATATATTTTTTCCCTGGCTTTGGTTGGGGCACACAGATTTTGTGAAAGAAGTATTGATTTAAATGAAAAATGTTCGATAGTAATAATGAATAATTCTTAGGTTAGTGGAAGATTACAGACATAGAAGAATTTTGTCATCTTTAGCCTTTGATGTACAGTGGTGTTAATCCTGCTGCTGGAATGGAAGTCAGCATATTTCAGGACACTGTTGGGTTTCTGTGTGTAGAGTATCGTGACTGCATGGGCAATGGTAAAGGGCGGACGAATGCCCTGCTCAACAAACCTTTCCACAGTAACAGATACAGAGATGAAACAGCTTTTTGGTAGTAAAACACCATTACAACTGCCACAATAAAATGATAAATGCCTAGTTAGGTAAAAAAAAAAAAAAAAAGAAAAGAAAAAGAAAATTCCTAAAGCCATCAGTGTCTACTACTAGTAAAATTGATGTAATATGTCTTATTATAAGTTCACAATAAACTAAATTCAACTTTTTCAATTAAAAATTTTCATCAGTGCAAAATTTTCTGTACTTGTTCTCATTGCTTGTTTACACAAAAAAAATACACATAAAATCATATATACGTTTACAAATAATTATAAGAATAATATATCTTGTTTGTCATAATTTTACATTAAATTGTAGATTAATTTGGCTAGATTTAGGATATGTTTGCTAGCTACAATATCACTTTTTTAAAGTATGAGCCGTTAACTGCTACTGCGGAGTGTAACATCGGAAATAATATATATATATATATATATATATATATATATATATATATATATATATATATATATATATATATATAAAGTATCTTCTATCTTCTGGTGAAAATAGTTAAATGATGCAAGTTAAGTGTTAATGAATCATGAACAATTTCTCAAGGTTGATGAGCTAAAAAGTGTAAAACTAATCAGTTTTTATTTCTTGTTTTCATTCACACCATTCTGTATGCATATAGGTTAGATTGTAAAAACACTGCAGAAAGTGAAATCCTAGCAAGTGAATATATTTTCAGTTACAGTTTAATTTATCTACACTTTTTAAAATATGATATAAAAAAAAACAAACAAACAAAAAAACAAAAAACAAATGTAAGTTTATTTTAAGCAAATTTTACTACAATTTTAAGCAAATAATTTCTTGTTTTATTGGCAGATAATTTTGCTAGGTTTAGAAATGTATGTAGAAATGTTCCATCAGAACGAGCCATTTTTCATGTATAATTTTAGTTACCTTAGTTTCTGACTAGAAATAAGATGAATAATCATATTTGGTATGTTGAAAACTTATTTTAAGAATTTATAGATAGTTTTGGATAGATTCATGAATATTTCACTCGCTAAGATTCTAAGATTTTTGTTTTGCAGTCATTTGTCATTTGATTATTTTGTTTCAATTTTGAAAGAAGAAAGTCTTACCAACATTGATATCAGGTCTAGACATTTCCTATCTAATAAGCAAATACATTGTAGTCATAAAACGTAGTCATGGTTAGGCTGTGTGCGCTAGCTTTGGCATACAGCTAGCACTTTTGTTAGCATGCTAACATCTGAACAAAGGGAGATCGCAGTAGTCAGGAATGTGAGAGCGTACATGGCAGTAATGGAAGAGTGGGATGTTTTGGGATGGGTTTGGGATCTTACAACCTCAGACTGTCAGGCATCAACGTGGACCACAAATCAAGTCTCAACATCCTTTCTGAAGGGTTATTGAAGGCGCTGGCAACTCAAAATCACCTTAATATAGGACGGGATGCAAATCAGTGGTGTACAAAGCGACGTGCTGATAATGCCACTGTAGAACAGCATGCTCACGTACACACACACACACACACACACACACACACACACACACACACACAGACACACACACACACACACACGCACGCACACTCACTTTAAATCCGCGTGTAGTCTTTCCATGACAAGTGTGTGAACAATTTCAGTCCTGCTTTCACTCCTTAACTCTGTTTTTCCCGTCCTCGTCCGGCTCTTTTGCTTCAGCCTGTATGTTTCGAGTTCGTTTCAGAAAAAAAAAAAAAAAAAAACCCCAGGCAAATACAGCGAGAGGGCTTTTTGATGGAAACGCTCCGAGTCTGAAGAATACACACAAGCGTTGTATTGTCCACCGGGACGAGTGTGTGAAAAGCAGTGAGCCTCTTATCGGCGCCCAACAGCTCTGGAATTCAGCGCCATGATAAAGTGGCGTGGCGGGAAAACCTTACAAGGCTGGCATGCTTCGAAAACGGATTAGGTTTATTTTTTTCCCTTGTTGACATAAGCTTCCTGGAAAAAAAAAAAAAAAAAACCCTAATCAATCAGACCGGTGTTATGAGAGCTGTGAGATTAAACCACTCCTTTTAATCCTGACACTGGACCATTTATTACGCTGGTGAAATGTACAGCATTAGTGTGTGTGTGTGTGTGTGTGTGTGTGTGTGTGTGTGTGTGTGTGTGTGTGTACACCACGACATAAATCACACAGTTTTACATAAATGTGATATCATTCTGATCATAATCTTACTTAAAAATATAGCTGATATTATATTATTTATATCTTCTTATGTTTTCTCTATAACACAGTGCTGTTCTGGATTCTGATTGATCAGATTATTTTCTCTGGTGGATTTTATATGATGAGTTTAATTACATAAAAGGAGATTTTATTTAACATGTAAGAAAGGAGTCTCCGGTGTCAGAGCTTTGTAACCCTGTGCAGTGACTGTAGGTTTTCTGACTTGGTCAGGACAGTATTTCTTTTTTTCCTTCTGTCTAATTGATGTTTTATACGTGTGTATCCATGTGTGTATCTTAGCATGCAGCTGTGCAGTTTTGTGTGAGAGTGTGTATGCGCCGATGTCTCTCAGCGGATGTGTGTTTCCCCTTGAGGAGCCACACAGAAATAATGGCCAGCTGGAGGTCCCCTTAGGATAATAATAAGGACAGTGGTGTCTTTGGAGTGTGGAAGAGGGATGAGACTGGTCCCTTGGGAGTAGACGATGGGCATGAGCGGGATTCCTTTGGAGTGTGGAAGAGAGATGAGAATGGTTTCTTTAGGAGTGTGTGGGAAAGGGACTCTGGGTGTGAGTGTGGAAGAAACATGAGAATGGTTGGTCTTTTTAGTGTGGGACGAAGATTACCCTTCTGAGTTCGGAATGGGGCTGAGAGTGTGGCAGGAGGATGATGGCACACATTTGTGAAGTGAGGATGGTTCATGAAACATCATTTAAAATCCGTGGAATGAATTTATTTGTTCATTTTTCATGTTTTTGAGGTGAGAGAGGCATGTATATGGACATTTCTTAATTTAAGAGAGATAAGGATGAACTCCTTCGAGCGTATTAAAGGTATGAAATGAGTTCCGCTGATGCCTGAGAGGTGGATTAAGATGGGCTGTTGTCAGTGTAGAAGAAAGAGGATGTAATTTGTGAGTGTGGTAAAGAAGTAATACTCCTTAAGAGTAAGGAAGAGGGATGAGGACGGTCCCGTCGAGGGTGAAAGAGGGACGAGGATGTTTACTTTGGCAGGAGCAACAGGAATGAAACTGAACCAGTAAAAGTGTAATAGAGAATTGACTCAGATTGTGAGAGAGGGATGAGGATAGAAATGATTTGTTATTGAAGCATGTTGTGAATGGAGCTTTTACACTGTGAGAGAAGGATGATAATGGATCCCCCCAAGATTGCAAGAGAGAGATGTTGATGGTCCCTTCAGATTATGAAGGTTAATGAAGAGTCCCTTTAGAGCAGGGGTCACAACCCACAGCTGGGTCACATGAGATTGTACTCAGGTCGCCCGTGTTGTGGTTTATGGCTGCAGTACACCTGCCAGTCAGATGGTTAATTTTCTACCATTGTCATGGTTGGGGCGTCTCAATTTTGGGGCCTCGTCCTTCAAAGGGGTGTATTTGAAGCCTGATTACATCATAGCTACACTAATAAAGATGCACTGCTACGAGGGCTCCTTCAAGTGCAGCCAACAAATGCAGACCTCTTTTACTCTGAAAACGAGCGACGCAATGATATATACAGCTGCATCTCAATAAATGATATAATCGAAAAGGTGATCATCAAAAAAATTAACTCTTATAGATTCATTACACCCAGACTGATATATTTCAAGCATTTGTTGTTTTTTTTATTTAAACGATTAGGACTTACAGCCAATGAAAACCCACCTTTTAGTATCTCAGAAAATGAGAATATTGTGAAGAATTTCTATATTGAAGACTCACGGTGTCACACTCTAATCGGCTAATTAACTCAAGACACCTGCAGAGGTTTCCTGAGCCTTTAAATGGTCTCTCAGTCTGGTTCAGTAAGGAGTGCTGTGTCCAAGCATATTAAAAAAAAGTGGTAAAAAGCTGCAAAAGTAACAGGTATAACTGCAGCCTTGAGGGGATTGTGAAATGAAGCCCATTCAAGAATTTGGAGGAGATTCACAAGGAGTGGGCAGCAGCTGGAGTCAGTGCTTCAAGAGCCACCACACACAGACGGATACAGGACACGGGCTACAACTGTCGCATTGCTTCTGTCAAGCTGCTCTTGAACAAGAACCAATGTCAGAGGCACCTTACCTGGTCTAAGGACAAAAAGGACTGGATTGTTGCTCAAGAGGCCAAAGTCTCCTTTTCCGGATGAAAGGAAATTTTGCATTTCACTTGGAAATCAAGGTTCCAGAGTCTGGAGTCAGAGACGATAGGCACAGAGACCAAGTTGCTTGAGGTCCAGTCTAAAGTTTGCAGTCAGTGGTGGTTTGGGGAGCCCTTGTCCTCTGCTGGTGGTGGTCCACTGTGTTTTATCAGGTCCAAGGTCAGCTCAACGGTTACCAGGAAGTTTTGGAGCACTCCATGCTTCCCTCTTCTGACCAGCTTTATGGAGATGCTGATTTCATTTTCCAGCAGGACTCGGCACCTGCCCACACTGCCAAAAGTACTAATACCTGGTTTAAGGACTATGGCATCCCTGTGCTTGATTGGCCAGCAAACTCGCCCAACCTAAACCCTGTAGAAAATCTATGGAGTATTGTGAAGAGAAATATGCATGGTGACAGGCAGAAAGTCCTCCGTAGACCAAACCTTCTTACTTCAGATTGGCCTTCATGGTCTAAATAAGTCAGTGAAGACCACGAGCCTACAAAGATGATGTAGACCGTTTCCTATAAAGGGTTCCTGAAATAAGACACTCGTGATTTCTGTCATAATTCCGCCTTCAGAAAAACAAACAAACAAACAAACAAACAAACAAACAAACAAACAAACAAACAAAAAACAACAACAACCAGATAGTATGTGATTTCTGCCTAGAAATGCAAACGTTTACTTTTGTTTTCAATAACAGATGAACATAAAGTTGTGATTTATCATATCTAGCCAAAACGTAGCAGAATCTCAAAAACAGCTTGTCTACCACTCAGTGTAATAAAGTGATGTGTAAATGGTAAAACAAATGATCGGTAGCATTAATTTATGTGGGTATACACTATGATTTATAAATAACAAATATTGGGAATTAGGTCAGGATGGTCTGTTACTTTTGAAAAAGTGGGTCCCTAGACAAAGGTTTGGGAAACGCTGCTTTAGAGCATGCTAGAGATATAAAGGTCGACCTGTTGGAGTCTGAGAGAAAGATGATCTGGTTGGCAGATTTTTTTGTTCAGGTTGATCTCGAGTTGTTGTGTTGTCAGGATGGGAGACAGAACAGAAGAAACTGAAATTTGTGAGTGTGGGAAGGAAGGGAAGTGAGACATCTTCCATCAGAGTGACGAGGCGATATAACTACAGTCGCTTCAGGGGTGAGAGAGTGAAAAAAAAAAAAAAAAGGGTTGAGGATAGTTTTATCCTTTGGAGCGTGATAAGGAGGCGTCCAATGAGGATGAGTGTAAGACGTAAAGGGAAATAAAGATAGGCAGCTCAGACTGGGAAAGAAGTATTAGGATAGTTCCTTCAGATAGCAGGAAGGATAAGATTGTAAGAGAAGGGTGAGGATGGACCTTTCAAATTGCAAAGAGGGGTGAGGATGGATCGTTCAGATTGTGAAAGCGGTTGTGTGTGTGTGTGAGAGAGAGAGAGAGAGAGAGAGAGAGAGATCTTTGAGTTTGGAAGAAAAGGATTATGATAGTCACTTCAAAATCCAATAGAAGCGACGGGGATGTGAGGATGACGATGATGATGAAAAAGAATGGAAGATGAATAGGGACGGTGCTTTCAGAGTATAAAAGAGTGACGATTTCTTTGGAGGACAAACCTGGAATGTTTGAGGATTTCGGTCCCTTTAGAGTTTGAAAAAGGAAATAGTATGGATGGCGGTCACACTATGAAATAACGTGTTCAAACAAATAAACGATTACATTAAAATATATACACCTGCTTTTTAAACAGAGCCTGAGCAAAAATATCCATTTTGATTCGTGATAACGGGCTCTTTGTTAGCCCTGCCACTGTTAAACTTGGTACGACATGCTTCATTTAGATACAATTAAGAAATTTAATTGCATTCTGCGTGTTAATTTAGACCGTGGCATCGTCCTCGCTGCATGCTCCAATAAAACCGAGGTCTTTCAACTGCCACCGTGAGTACGAGCCACCGTGACTGTCCACCTAATTACACGCTAATTATCATTAGTATCTGTAAAGTGATATTTTGCCTATATTCTATATTTTACCACTGTGTCACATTACAAACTACAAAGGAATGAAAAAGTAGGATTATGTGATGTTTATCCACCATATAAAGTCAAAAGGATGTTTAGAAAAAAATAAATTATGCTAAAAATCTTACGTAAATAATTCACAGGATCTGTCCCAATGCACTCACCTTGTGCAAACACAGCAGCAGCAAGATGGTTTGGATTTTTCGCATCTTGGATGCTTTTTTTGTTTTTGCTCCAGAGTTTTATACGAGGTGGAGAAAATCCAGAGTTTTTACATGTCCGTTAGGAAACGCCATTACTGGAACGACCTGCATAGAAATAGGAGGCGTATATTTAATTAAATAGATGAAAGAATCTACACAAATCAAACTATTATAATGGACTCATGTGCTGCCTTTAAATATGTTGAATCATTATTATAAAGTCAATGTAATTAATCAGAGAAATTCCTAAACAAAATTCATATTCTTGAAATTATATATCACACACACACACACACACACACACACACACACACACACACACACACACACACACACACACACACACACACAAATTATAGAAAATTTGAAGCATCATGACTGTTCAAAATTTTCTTCTGAATACAATGTAGACCAAAAATTATTTTAAATAATAATAATAAAAATAATAATTAAAATGAATGAATGAATTGCAATAAAAAATGAACATGAATAGTTATGATAGTTAAAATGATCAAAAGATTTAATAAAGAATATTGAAATCATTTAAACTTTTATAAGCAGTATAATTGATATTAATGTTTGATATTTTTAGAGATGCAGCACATTTTCTTCCTGTTTAATTAGTCAATCTATTATAATCTTTCATAATATACCAGCTCATCGTATGTTTCCATTTCAAAGAGTGCGGAGAGCAGAAAGCTTTCAGACAGAGGTCATAGAATTGTTATAAGGAATCATCACACTTTTATTCTTTTTCAGGTAATATTATTGTAGTAGTTTATGAGGTTTTTATATCCTAAATGTTTGAGATGTTCTTTAATATCAGAAAGAAACCATATAAATTTACATGCAAGAACTGCCAGACTGAAACCTCCATCTACAGACAATTAATGTATTCAAATAAAAGAAATGCAGCATTATTGGTAATAAAAAATAACATTATTTGATAGTAAATAATTATTAAATAAAAAATAATCCCTTAAAATGCATCAATCATTTCAATCAATCAATCAATCAATCAATCAATCAATAAAATCAATAAAATCAATGGGTTTCATCTAACAAGGTCGCTGTACAAATGATAATATGGGGACTAAATGGAAAAGCAAGTTCTAAATAAACCTGAAATATGAAACAACAGTTAATATTTATCCAAATATTTACACCTATAGTTTTTTTTATGCAATAACAAAAATGCAGTGGATTGTAAATAATAATAATAATAATAATAATAATAATAATAATAACTAAAGCATGAAATAAACATGGATTAAAAATTAAGGTAAATATTACCAATTAAGGTAAATATAAGCAAACTTACACATATATAAACTGTACTGCATTGTAGCTTGTGTGATGACGTAAGCACGAAGCGTTTTAAATTTAAAGCCGTGACATAAATAAAAGTCATTCAGCTGAAGTTAATGTTTGATAAGGTTAAGTTTAAGGTTAAGTGCTTTCCAAAGAAACTGAATATCGACCGGATCAAACCGGATAAAACATGAACAAGTAAAATATTTCAAATATGCAGAGACTTGAAACAACTTGGAAAACATTCTGAACTCTACAATCTGTAAACTTGTCATGTGAGGTCATTTATATTTCTCATTTTTAAAATGAACGGTGGCTCTTCTGAAGTTTTACGGGTGTAAAATGATTGAATGTATAATATCACAGGGTTGAAATACATATAACAAATATAATATTGGAGATTGGCATTGAATTAAAAAGACACCATGGGAGACAGTAAAATGCAAAAAGACTTCTTTAAAAGGTCATAACGGTCTTCTGAAGGTGTGTGTCGGGTGTAACGTAGCGCAGATCTCACCTTCAGAGGAGTGAAAGATGTTAGAAAAGTCTTCCTGACCCCTCATGCAGGTGACTCTCGGAAGAAAACTCAACAGCGCCGATGAGGAGTAAAAGCCCGTGATGTGATGATGAGTTTCAGCGCGGTGGCATGTTGCACCAGTCGGATCGTACGGAGTGCTGGGGATCTGGCGTGCGGAGATGCCACTTCTCTTTACTGTTCCTGAACGAATCCTTGGTGAGCAGGTGCCATGATCTGCTGTTGGAGCTCCGGTGATGCTCGGTGGAGAGCTGCAAGCATCCCTCTGTGAAGTCTTCTCACTCACACAGCAGATCTGGAGCTCAGCAGCACTGTTCAAGCGTTTAACTCTTTACAAGCCTCCATCCTGGGTTGCCAGATTGGACCTGATGCTTCGGTCCTAAGAACTACATTCAGTTTACAGGCTATTTATTATTTATTTATTTATTTATTTATTTATTTATTTTATTTTATTTTCTTCTCTGTTACTTCTACAGACCCTACACAGCTAATTTCTCAGTTTTGGATTAACACACAGAGTGCATGCCTTTTTGCTTGTAGTTTCCTTTAATGCATGACAAACATTGTCATGGACACCAGATAGATTATGTAGATGCTCCAACATGTGATTGGAGCAATGAGCTTGCTGTGCATTTTTCTACTAAATGTCACTATACGCAGTGTGGTATCCATTAGAGTTTATTATTTAGTAGTTTAGTGCACGGGCTTGGATTTAGCCATGAATTTATTATCTAGAAGCACATAGTATTTTTTATACATCGAGTGCTACAATATTTAGTAACTTAGTTTTAGTATTCAAATGTTTTATCCCCGGACTTGCCATTGATTTAATACCTATTAGGTAAATCTATTTACCAGTTTAGTGCACAGGGTTGGATTTAGTCATTTTACTTGACTTGCTGCCGCTTTTTTTTTTTTTTTTTTTTTTGTAGTGCTCCAGTACTAAGCTACAAAGCTCTTTTCACATCGACACTAAACGAGGACTCGTCATTTTGGACTGTACGATCCATTACAGAGCTCCCAATCCAGTTCATGTAGCTTCCAACATCGTTATGGTGTTTTTATAGGCATAATCTAGGCTTTAAAAATGTCATGCATGGTTGAATTTCATGCTAATAGCCAGGATTCACAGTAAAATAAAATAAATAAATAAAATAAAATCCCTCAATGAACTTGCTATTACAGTACGGGATCAAATTAGTCAATGTTAGAAAGCCCCATTTAGTCTGATTTTTACAAAAGGCTGATTGATACATGTGACATATATCTGGTCAATCTGGCAACTCTGTATGTGTCTGTAAGGAGAAAGTGATTAAACCAGAATACTGTTACAATTAACAGCAACAGTGTTGAATGCAGACCTAAAGAAGTAAACATTTATTGTGTCAAATTTCATTCTGGCCTTTTATTAATTATACAAAATAGGTGAACAAAGGAAGTGACACTGTACTGACTGGTTTAATAAAACTCTACAGTATACGAGTTACTAAACATTGTACATGGAAGAGATTTCAGAAACAGTTTATCCAAACAATAAACATCAGTTGATGAAGATTAGAAACGTAATTTTGTATTTATATGTAATATTTCTGTCTAATTAAATTGTCGCTTAGAATGGGTTTGCAAAACTACGTTTTAATGAATGAAAATGACTAAATGGTCAAGTTATTCAGGTACAAAAGTTCAATTAATGACTGTTTTCTAAATAGACTTTATCATTTGAGTTGGTAGTTTAGTCGCTTCACGTTCAACATCTTTGTGAACAGCACCACCTTGTGGCTAAAGACATCAATCACCACCACCACCACCACTACTACTACTAATAATAATATTTAAATTAGAATTTTGTTTGTTTGTCACTTACACAGTCATACACAGTATGCAATGAAAGGCTTATACAACTGTTTGTGACCTAAAAACACACACGTATATAAATGAAATGAAGTAAATGAAATTACATCTGAGAGCAGTTTGTCCTCAATCATGTGGAAAACATGTACAAAATAAATGTGTAAAGTACCAGTACCAGGTGGTATTATTATTATTATTATTATTATTATTATTATTATTATTAACAACAACAACAACAACAACTATTGTCGCATGCAAATTGGATTTGAACCAAAAGCTGCTTTGAGTGACTCGGTTGGGTATAGTGGCACCCTTAACATAATATTTGGTTGCACACCAATTGGAAAAAAAAAAAAAAAAAAATGAAATCAGTCACTTCATATAACCATCAATAAGCTTCTTCCCCTCTCACCCAGAAATTTGGACCACTCTTCTTTTCTCCAGGTGTCTCATATTGTGAGGACGCCTTTTCTCCGCAGGTGTTCAATGGGATTTAGATCTGGACTCATTGCTGGCCACTTCAGAACTCTCCAGCGCTTTTTGTTGCCATCCATTTCTGGGTGCTTTTTGAAATATGTTTGGGGTCATTGTCCTGCTGGAAGAGCCGAGATCTCGGACACAAACCCAGATTTCTGACACTGGGCCCTACAGTGCGACCCAAAATCCTTTGGCAATCCTCAGATTTCATGATGCCCTGCACACAGTCAAAAACAACCCCAAACATCTTTCAACCTCCACCATATTGGACTGTAGCTACTGTCTTCTTTTCTTTGTGGGCCTTATTCCGTTTTCAGTAAACAATAGAATGATGTGCTTTAAAAAAAAAAAAAAAAAGCTCTATCTTGGTCTTATCTGTCCACAAGATATTTTCCCAGAAGGATTAAAGGCAAATCTAGATCTCTGGAGATGGACTTGTAACCTTGAGATTGTTGATATTTTCCCACAATTTTGGCTCTCAGGTCCTCACACAGTTCTCTCTATTCCTCTTTCTCCTGTCCAGGCTTGGTGTGGCACACACAGATACACAATGCAAAGACTAAGTGAACTTTTCTCCTTTTTATCTGCTTCCAGGTGTGATTTGTACTGTCTATTGCCCACACCTGTTACTGCCCCAAGCGAGCTTAAAGGAGCGTCACATGCTTGAAACAATCTTATTCATCCACAATTTTGAAAGGGTGCCAATAATTTTGACCAGCACATTTTTGGTGACATTATTTCAAATTAGCTTTTTTTCCTCGCTTTTTTTTTGTCTTGTTCCAAGACACACAAAGGGAATAAACATATATAAACATACATGTATAGCAAAACATGTGCTAATGCAGTACTTTTCTGTGAGAAGAGTTAAAGTATATATCCAGTCTTATGCAAAAGTTCAGGCACCCCTTGATAAATAACAGATTTTGGTGATGATGATTCAAGTCTCTCTCGGAAATGGAAAAAAATGCACAATATTTTCAGCAAACATTGGTGCATAGTTACTTTTCATGTCATAAATTTAAGAAATATAAAAAAAACATTATTTATTATTATTATTATTATTATTATTATTTATAAGAAAAGCACCCTACATAATCAGGACTTTGTAACGCCTCCCCTGGCAGATATCACAGCTTGCAAAAGCTTCTTATAGCCGCTTAAAGTCTTTCACATCTTGTACTTGGGACTGTGATGGCCGTCCCAAAACCTTCAGCTTGCGTCTCTTGAGGTTTTCCATAGTGGATTTCGAGGTGTGATTAGGATCATCGTCCTGTTGTAGAAGCTCCTCTTTCCAGCTTCAGCTTTTTTACAGATGGTGTGATGTTCGCTTCCAGAATTTGCTGGTATTTAGTGGAATCCATTCTTCCCTCCACCCGTGCAATGTTTCCTGTTCCACTGGCTGCAACACAACCCAAAGCATGATCGATCCACCCCCATGCTTAATAGTTGGTGAGGTGTTCTATTCATGAAATGCTGCTCCTTTTTTTCTCCAAACACGCCTTTGCTGATTGTGGCCAAAGAGTTCTATTTAAACTTCATCAATCCGCAGCACTTGTTTCCAAAACGCATCAGGCTTCTGTAGATGTTCTGTTGCAGACTTCTGACGTTGGATTTTATGATGGGGACGCAGGTAAGGTTTCCTTCTGCTGACTCTTCCATGAAGGTCTTGTGGAACGCTGCACCACCACGAGCATACGAGCCGTTCTCTCCCAGAGTTTTCTTGCTCTTCCAGATCTCATCTTGACCTCCACAGTTCCCCTGAACTGAACATCTCTTAATTATAATAACAGCTGCTTAGAGGACCCATGCAAAGAGTGTGCACAAGGTTTGAAGAGTCAAAGTATTTGTAAAGCTTTGAAATTGGCATTTACAGTACTAATGACCACCTTGTTATTCTTCCTTGCCGTTTTTCTTTGCCTTTTGCAAGAAAGAATGGAAGAAAGATGTCATTAGTAAATGCCAGTTTCAAAGTAATAAGTTTTACTATGGTAAGCTAAAATATAAGCTGTAATTCCTTTTATTCTGTTAGGAAATGAACAATAACATTGTTTACATATCAATGAGTCATAAAACTAAGATAATCATGGAGTTGTAGGACAGCTGAGCCGAATATTGAGATAATAAATTCAATTCAATTCAATTTTATTTCTATAGCGCTTTTAACAATGGTCATTGTCTCAAAGCAGCTTCACAGAAATGAAAAGAAGACTTATGGAAATGTATATATGTGTAAGAAAAATGTGACTAGATAATGAGATTGTCCCTGATGAGCAAGCCAAGGGTGATGGCGATAGTGGCAAGGAAAAACTCCCTGAGATGGCAACAGGAAGAAACCTTGAGAGGAACCAGACTCAACAGGGAACCCATCCTCATCTGGGTGATAACAGATAACAGAACTTGTATAACATCATGTGTGTTATGCAGATGAACGTTCGATATAACAGAAGTTATTTAAATTAACACAAAGCACAATGTTTATATAATAAGGCAAAGTTAAAATATAAAATAGAATACAGAGAGCTAGAAAATTGATAATGAAGCAGAATAAAGCAGAACTCTACAATATTAGGAAAGAAGTAAAAAAAAAAAAAAAAAAAGGTTTGAGTTGCAGAATGCAGAATGTTAAAATAAGTTAGAAGCCTGACATACTGGCAGAAATGGAAAATAATAATTCAGTATATTCAGACAGTGGAAACTAAAGTGAGATAATGATTAAAATGTTGAAATAATAAGTCAGAATGTTGAAATGGGTCAGAATTCTCCTATAATAAGTCAGGCTTCTAGGATGAATCGACATTTTTTCTGGACTTAAGCAAAATTTTGAATTTATAAGTCAGATATTTAAACAATGAGACAGATTACAGAAATAATAAGTCGCCATTTGTTGGGCGTTTTACTGGCTTACTTTTTAAATCACACTTTTATTTATTTAGAAAATAACCAGGTTTATTCGACGGAGTGATCGTCTCATTTTTTTGAGGAATGTAGCATATAATGGTCTGTTAGTGCAATGTGCGTGTCCGTCTGTCTGTCTGTCTTGTGGAATGCGGCGGTTCGGTTCCCTGATGGCGAACCACAGCCATGAGGTGCACACACTCCAGTGTCAGTCCATCGCCTGGATAAAAACCAAAGGGAACTGATGCATTAGGAAGTGCATTTGGAATTAAATACGCAGCTTAAATGAGGCGAATACACATAAATACAGTATGAAGACTCTTGGTGTTATTATTCCTACTAAATAGTTTTTTCTTTTCTTCCCTTTTCCTTTCCACACAGGAAGCATGAGGCAATGCTGTTCCTGCCCAGGGGACTGAGGAGGAGAAAAATGTTCCTTCTGAGGTTTTTTGTTTATGCTGCAGGAATAAGAGACGTGTAGTCATTAGCTCAGATGTCTGGTGAAGAAAATAAGAAGAATAATTGAGCAGATTAGTGTGGAAACACAAGCTTTGTGTCCCTTTGTGTTTGCCAGCTGTGAGGAAGGCTTTCTGCCACTTCGCGGACTTTGAAATGTTCGACCACAGGTTTACAATCTGATGTGATTGGAGCTTGAGACACCACACACACACACACACACACACACACACACACACACACACACACACACACACACACACACACACACACACACACACACACACAGGCACGAAACCTTTGCACGCAAGCTCATAGACAAACACACACAGGCACGCAACCACATACACCCCCACATGGCCCCTCCTTCCTCCCAGAGTCTCATATTTCCTGTTGCGCCCGAGAGAGGCTCAGTAGGAATGCTAAGTGCCTGACCTGCTGTTCTCTCATTCCTACTCGTTGTTTTATGTTCTTCTCTGCTTCTCTGTTCTTCTCCCATTAAACTGAAGTTCTTTAAACGAAAAATGCCTCGTCTTCTCGCCGCTCTGCAGCTGCTGCTTTACCTTTGCAGTTTTTTAGGACCAGTGTTAGGAGGGAAGGTCCTGGTGATGCCCGTGGATGGCAGCCACTGGCTCAGTATGAAGATCCTGGTGGAGGAGCTGTCGGAGAGAGGACATGAAATGGTGGTTCTGGTTCCGGAGACCAGCTTGGTAATCCAGGGTTCGGACGCATACACCACTAGGATCTTTAAGGTTCCCTTCACCAAGGACGAACTTGACGGCAGCATGGACCAGTTGAAGGACCGCATTACGAAAGCACCGGAGTTCTCAGACTTATTGGAGAACTTGTCTGGGCTCCTCAGATTCACTGACATGCAGGTGAAAGGATGTGAGGCGCTGCTGTATAACGAGCCCCTGATGCAGAGCCTGCGTGATGAACACTTCGACCTCATGCTCACAGATCCCTTCCTTCCTTGTGGCTCCATTATTTCCGAGGCTTTCTCTCTTCCTGCGGTTTACTTCCTGCGTGGAATTCCATGTGGGTTGGATCTGGAGGCTGCTCAGTGCCCCGCGCCTCCGTCCTACGTCCCACGCTTGTTCTTAGACAACACCGATGTCATGACGTTTCCTCAGAGAGTCAAGAACGTGCTCATGGCAGGTTTCGAGGGTGTCCTGTGCAGAATTCTTTTCTCCAGTTTTGATGAGCTCACCAGCAGATATCTTAAGAAAGATATTTCATATAGAGACGTCCTTGGAAATGCAGCAATTTGGCTTAATAGATATGACTTCTCTTTTGAATACCCCAAACCTGTAATGCCCAATATGGTGAGAATCGGGGGCATCAACTGTGCCAAGAAGAAACCTCTGCCTGCGGTGAGTCATGCTTATTCGTTTAGTTTTTATTTTACATTTATTTTAGATCAAATTGAATTAAAGAAGAATAATAATCATGGTGACTTTAAAGAATGTTCTTCATAAAGCTGATATATTTGTTTAGGAGCATATCAGACGAATTATGCTAGAATATCTCATTTATATAGTTATAATATCATCAATTTGGGTGCAATAGCAACTGTGCAATAACACTATTTGAAACTGCAGTCTTATTCTAATGCAATTCAATGCAACATAACTGCGTGGCAGCAACATTTTAAACTGTGCAATATTATCACGGCAATAGAAACTGTGCTATAACGACTATTTAAACTGTGCAATATCACCCTTGTGCAATTTATTTGTCTGAAAGTGCAATTATTATATTTCTTTGGCATTTATACATTGTAATGTCCGTATTCTTATATTTGCACAATGGGACGAATAAAGGAATATCTTATCTTATCTTATTAAGATAAGATATATTATATGTATCAGAAATATTTTCCGATAA